>JBAIZZ010000257.1:226175-256333 GCA_037355905.1 Heliconius aoede
AAACCCAAATCCTTGTAATTGCATCAGCTTGTGTGCAGGACCAGTGTATCGCTGTTAAGTGGACGAGGAAGGCCCAATTTGTCGGCGCTACTAAATCATTGGACAAAAGAGCCGCCTGATGTACGCCCGATCTAAATCGATTTGTTCAAATTATGACGGCGGCGGCCAATTCTCTTTAGCGAACCTTCTTTTTAATATTCAGAAAAAAAAAATGGCTAATTATAACATGAAGATACATTCGCAACGATGAAGTGATTAATCATAATAAAATCTATGTGTCGTTTTGGAATTGAAATTATTTGTTTTCGTTATTTGAACATGTTTTTTTTGTTGATATTTTATATACAAATAGAACATAATTAATTATAAGTCTATTAGTAAACTTAGCTATGCCTATGAAATACGTAATGTAAAATCATAGGGAAAAACATGTGCATGGTAATATATTGCTTGCTATACCTAGTAATAATGACTGTACAAAAATACCGGAAGTAAGGGGAGTGAGTGTATGTTTAAAGTGGATTATCGAAAACTTTGATAATTACACGACAGCCTACGCCATGTGTAGATATCGTTAAGTAAAGCGAACAGGGTATACAATGTAGTCTCCGTTACATGTACCTTTATATATAAATCTATTATGAATTAAATTAAAATTAAGATTTATTCATTCACGGCAGTGTCGCGAACATGTTTCTTTTTACACTTGTTTATTTACTAAACTAAATAAGTCGTAGATGTATAAGCTCCTATTTATCTAATGACAATTTTTTTAAATTATATGTACTTATAAATTTCGTGTAATAGTAATGTGTTGCTAAATTTAGTTTTGAATATATAAGTAAATCGTATAGAAGATACCTACCTGATCTATAATACTTTGGTTTATCTAATTCTAAAAGAAAGTAAACAGGGGCGGCAGCAGGGGCGTTTGTTTAAATAATCCAAAATAGCTACTCCAGTGATTACATAATTACTTTCAATGTTTCATATGTGTGTTTGTTTACATACAATTTAATTTTGTAGAAGAAAAAATATAGGTATATTGTATATAAATATATACAAAAAAAATAGGTTCCTATATATAAAGTATAGGTTCCTAATAAGTATATAGTATAGGTCACCAGTCCCCTTATTTATTTATTTATTTATTTATTATTTATTTATTTATTTATTTATTTATTTATTTATTTATTTACACCTTATGGTGCGCAATTCCTCATGAGGACAAATAAAAAAAACCAAAAAAAAGACAATTAAATCTTAATAATAAAAATATATACCATTATAAAATACTAATATATATTCAAAGTGAATCATCCATTAAGTCATAATATTAAACTATATTTTTAAATAAACTTAAAGATTTTGATCGCTTAATATTTAGCGGTAGATCGTTCCACAACTTTGGAGTTGCTCTCACCCTTAACCTTCAGACCAAACCAATTACTCCAGTTCTATATAGCGAGGAGATTATTATTAATAGTTTGGATGGAATTTACCAATTTTTCCGGGGTTGAGTGGACATATCATGAACATCGTCTGCATACATATAGTAGGGACACGAGAGGTGCTTAGTGATAGAATTTATAAAAATTGAGAGGAGTAAAGGGGATAAGGCACCGCCTTGAGGTACCCCAGCCTGAACAACACGCTACAAAGAGACATTTTCCTCAATTCGTATGCGTTGTCTACGGCCATTAAAGTAAAAGGCTAAAGTCTCTTGACATTAAGTAATACAAGAATTATGACTTGTTTTCTATCCATAGCTCTTGTAACGTCATCTATGACTGTCATTACCGCACTTGTAGTAACTATGACCAGATCAAAAGCTTTAATGGAGTGTACTTAGAATTTATTCTAAATTAATTAAATGAAATCTATTTACTAATAACGTAGTTAGGTAGGTAATTAGTAAATAGATGTTCGCAACTTACATTATAAGTCTGTAATGATCTTTTTCTATGAAATATCTATATTTTGTAACTTTTTGGATTTTTTTCATTTATTTGTACCGCAAGTCCTCATTTTCTGACATATTTCATACAAAATGAGACAGACGGACAACAAAGCGTTCCTATAAGGGTTCCGTTTTTTCCTTGAGGTACAGAACCCAAAAAACAAAAAAAACATTCAAATTATTTATTTATCCATATCAGACATCAAAGCCCATTAGGGCAGGCGCGTCGAAGAATGACGTCCATAATGACATACGATTTGTGTTGACGCCATCTTGCGAATAAATATTGTACAAATTAACCTCCTGGCGCCCACCTGGCTTCGCTAATAGCTGGTGTGCCCATGTGTCGACTGATAAGCCTTAAAGGAATTGTTAACAAACCGTGAAATGTCGTTATGGGGATATTTTTCATTTGCTAAACTCAAAGTAGTTGGTAATTACAATTTGAAATGGCATGTAGCAGGGTAGGCAGGGTAGGCAGGGTAGGCAGGGACACCACCAACGCCTCACAAGCATACGCCTCAAATCTAGAGCGAAAAAATGAAAAATATTAAATATTTCATTTCTTCGAGTGGGAAACGAATCAACAACCTGTAGATTTAGACGTTTAGAGTCACACACTTTGCCCCGCGCCACGACGGGTCTTATTTACCTAAATTTCTATGAAAATAATATATAAATATTGTTACTTTTGCAAATAGGTAATTAATATATACTATTTGTAGACGCAAATTTTTTTTTTTTCAATATTACCTAACACGCACTGGGTAACTAAAACTGATTATTCAAAATGACCGACATCTGGAATGGATTACCATTTACATAAAACATTGATAAAGTTTCATTCTTTGCAGATGTTAGACGTTGTAAAATATACAGTAAGATAAAAGAGTACAAAAAGAAATTTTATTATACACGTAACAATACGATACAATACTGTATTATTTGGACAAATATTGAAATATTTGAAATATTTCTGCTCTAAGTATTATGAGAATCCAGTTGTAAAGATAGAGATTTTATAAAACTCAAACTAAGCACGTGTAAGTACTACATTATTACAAAAATTATTTTTTAAATTAATCAGTAGAAGACAATCAATCTTCAAAGATTCATCATTTATAACAAATAATAATCATATATATATATAATTCAAATATTTCACGTCCTTTTACTCAAACATGTTCTATATTGAATATACAATATTCTATGTACTACTATACCTATATACATTTTTTTATTTTATTTAAAAATGATACAGTGATGATATACCGCTGTACACCTACTGAAAAACAATTGAAATATGATTGGTCTGTAAATATTCGCGAAGCACCAGCTCTATATGGACATAAGATTATTAGAAGGCGAAGAAAAACAAGAATCAAACATTATTTCTTAATACTATAATCTAAAATCCATCTAGATATAGAATACAATTAGGCTATCAAACACAAAGACCCACAAGAGCAAAAACTAAATTGTAAATCTATACGCCCTCGGAACCGGAACCACCCTCTCAAATACCGACCACCACTTCTGACAGTAAAAAAAAAACCTTAAAAAAAAAACTCTGCCGACACCGGCAGACGATCATCGGCGAAATCAGTTTGCGCCGAGCGACCGTGCGCGGAGGTAGTGTAGCTTTCGAGGTTCAACCGCCGCTGCCAGCATTCGCGTCTTCAATAACGATAAAGTAAACTTACCAAAACTATACGAACAAGTATTTATCTACCTCAATTCATAAGTGACGTTTACAAGGTGCTGTGAAAATAGTATACGGTTGGAAGAATGTTAATTTACGTAACAAGAAAATAAAATTACCTCAAAATGGGTAAGTTAAATAAAAATGTAATTTTTTGACAGTTATAGAAATAAATATACTGCTTGTGCGTTTATAACTAAATCACTATAGTGTAATAGTGTTGTACAATGAGAAACGACCAGTTGTCAAAATTTTAATAATACTTACATATTACAAAAGTGACATACCAAGTTACACATAATTACATAGCCCGAATGGACAAAATACTATTTGTTTATTCATCCAAGCTAGTTAATTGTAATGAGTTAAATAAATCATTATATATTTAATTATTATTATGGATAATTATATTAAAAGATTCAATCATGAATGTTAAAAGTCATTCATTTGACTCTAAATTCACGTAAACATATAATTTTAAAAATACTTCGTTGCTTTAAATGTGTCAAAATGACTTTATTTTGCAAATAGAATTTAATCTATAAATGAGGAATTATTGTATTTTAATTAAGCCATCATTTTTATATTGCAGAAACTTAAATAAATTTATAAGTACATTTCTATATAGCTAATTAGGTATTACTGTACTATGTACTCTGTACGCCTGTTATTTTTTTAAATAAATCTTATTAATTATTAAAATTTGGTATATTAATTATTTGACTAAACAGAAGTGTTATTTAAATGTGTTTAAATTAAACCTTTTATAATAATAATAATAATAACAATAGCAATTTTCAGTAATTTCATTCAAATCCTGTCAGAAAGCAGTTTTTATATAACATAAGCACTAAAATATACTTCTGTAGATTATGTGGTTACAAGGTCTAGAGTAAAATTAGTAACACGAAATCAATACTCGGCAAGTTAACGAATAACTCTACTAAATACACAAACATAAAGGTACTTTGCCGACTTTAATTTATGAACAAAAAGATTTAAAGTAGATATCCGAGCATACTTCTCTTTAAAAGTAGTCATTATGTATAAGCAGACAGACATACAAAATAAGTTATTTAAAAAGATCAAATTCACAAAAATAATATGACGCAATTATATTTTTATATGTTAGTCTTTTATCTTTATATCAATCGCCATGAGCGTGTCAAAACGTGTCGTAAGTTAATAAGAGATTAAACCATATAAATTATTTGAATATAACGAAATTTATATTCAAAAAAGAATTACTATTGTATTGGAAATATAAAAATTTAATATAGGTATGTAATTTTTATTCGAGGCCATAGATTTAGATTGTGTTTATAAAATTGAATTTTATTAATACAGAATATACTTATTGGGTATTTTTGGTCTAATTATAGGATTTGTTGGTTTTCCTTTTGTAGTTATTTTGTCTACAACAATATTACGGATATATGTCAGGTCAGATCCGTATCCTTTTCCGATAGACACTTCTAATTATACAATTTTGTTAAGTTGGCGGCCTTCTCGCTTGCAAAATATATGCCGCCGCACTTTCACAGCGTCGTAATAATGCAAAGAGACTTTAAAAGATTAGAACATAATAGTGCGGAGGTGGGCGCGTGGGAACGCTCCCAGCGTTCCGGGCCCAGTTCCACAACAGTTAACTACACTAAAATCCTACATTAATATGCGAGGTAATTTCTCATCACTCAGATAGAAAATGTTTGACAATCTAATGAAAAACGGACCCGCAGTCCTACTACTGTAGAACTTATTTTGTCGAATTCTGCATAAACGTGTAATGTTCTCATTAACTGTAAATCTGGAATTATTGAATCACCACCTGAGTTTAAGTTCACATATTTAGGCATTTGTCTTAGTATAATCCTGCCAGAAATGTTATTTTAACTTAAATACAATAGACACAAATAATGGAAGACCTCATTTAATATAATAATTATAGTTCTTATATAATTGCCCAGAACGGTCAACAAGTCGTGGCCTCCTTGAAGTTGAATTTGCTCACTCTGAAAGAAAATATTTAAAAATAAGCAAAAATCCTAAAATTAAATTTGCACAAGTAATTTCAGAGCGACCACGGCTTGTCGACCTTACTGTACTGTGGGTTATTGAAATGTGTACTGCGTCGCGTAGGCCCGCGCTCTTAGGAAAGACGGCAATAGCGCTTAGTTAGTGGTTCCGGATACGAATCGGACGTGTCGGATGTCGGAGTGAGTCACGCGGCGGCGCCCACGTCGCACTCACTGCGCCCACTGGCGCCCAGCCCGCACATATCCGCGCGGTATCGATTTATTGTTCTATCACAATATATCGATTATTTTTTTATTATAACTATTTATAGCCTATTTTACAAAAAAACTGAACTGTCTTGCGATTAATATATTTATCAAGACTGTACACACGGTAATTGTGGGTTCAATCTCGGCAGAATGATCTTGTTGAAACTATTTTCATTTTATCTCTTTGGCAACGCAATTTTTGGTGTTTGATTTTATTGCTGAACAGGAAGAAACATGAAATTGGGAAAATGATTTTCTATTCTATAGACCATTTTTAAATTTAGGTTATTTTTAAACGAATATTTTCTTTATTATTTACATTATCTTACATCTACATATATCTATATATTATATGATTGTAACTAATCGCTCGCTGTCTGTAGTTTATATATATCGTTGATATATGAGAAATCTATTATTTTTGGTATTTATGAATGTAATAGAATCCACAACAATGATTTTTATAATATTTATCTATTTGTCTGTACGTTTTTTGCGTACTAGCCTTAGAAATGCTTATCACCGCACAACCTCAGACTTCACTATCGTAGTTTGGAAATCTTCCTTTAACATTTAGTGATTGTTTTATTTTGTTCGGTGCAAAATGAAAAAAATACAGTCGAATTGATAACCTCCTTTTCTTACAAAAATCTGTTAAAAGTTATCAATTTTAAGTGTTTTGTTCGACAAAAATGCTACAATTTCCCGAATATTATAAATCAGCTTTACGCTGTATTCCGCACACAGTAGGGTAGGCAGAGGGAACATAGTGTTAAGATACTCCGTTCTTCACTTTCTGCCGAACTCTGGAGAGATTGCCTGTTGAGTGGCAGAACTCATCGCCGCGCTTTGCCTCGACACCAGAGCGAAGAAATGGAAATGCAAACGTAAATAAATCCCAATATTATAAGAGTACCAGAGTACCTATAATGGATATGCCCGTCCGATGACGTCACAAACGTCACCATTTTCAAAATATACGCAGCCACATCCGCGCAGTCGCCGCGACAGATATAGCCGGCGTCTGCCGCGCGTCTAGGCTATTTAGGTTTTGGCATTGGACACTCGCAGCCGTGGGAAATCGAGTTGAACGACTGCGGAGACAGTACTGTGGATAAGGAGTCTTACGGACTTGCTTACTTGTGCCCACTTGCGACTCGTGCTTTACCACTCAGTACCCATAATCAAAAAGTTACTCATACACTAAATATTTAAACCAACGAATAAGTTAGACGCCAAACGAGGCACAAGACCACATTTCCCACTCGAAGAAAAGAAATATTTAAATATTTTCATTTCTTCGCTCTGATGCGAAGGTAATGCGGGGCATTGTCTTCCGCCACTCGATGCGTATTGCCTTCAGAATTCGGCGGAAAATGGGGAACGTAGTGTCTTAACACTAGGTAATACCTAGCAAGGTAAGCAGAGGAAGCCTAGTGTTAAGACACTCCGCTCCCCACTATCCACCCAATTCTAGATAGGGGCACTGCATGTCCGAAACTCGTCGTCAGGTTTTGCCTCGATACCATATCGAAGAAATGATAATATTAAATATTTCATTTCTTCGAACTAGTATCGAACTCACAATCTTTCGCGTTTACAGTCGAACCCTTCCTTGTGCCCAGTCCAGCTCAGTCTTTGTTAAACTATCAGCCGACTAATTTAAGAATCACAATTCCGCAATCTCATTTGCTGAACTATACAACACAATGCTCAAAATAAGTTTAAAAGGCGGCTAATGTGTGTTATCGATGTCGATGCTGTCGCGGGGTGGCGGTCTGGCGGTCGATAACTCGATAGGGCTGGACGCGCGCCAGCTCGCCGCCAGAGGACGGTGCCGACTGCCGACATCACATAAATCCACCCTCGCGACGCCTGGCTGCCAGTACTATTATTTTATAGTTGTAATATAATAATTATTTTTTTTACTGCTAGACTGTGTATGAATTTGTACAGAAAAATATTCCGATTATTATTATTGCTACATTTTCGTTATAATTTTGAACAAAAAACAACAAAACAGACTTCTGCTATTTTAACCCATATTTGATTATGGGACGGGTTTGATTTTGAAACATACAAACTTTCACCATACTACCCTTGAAGTGTGTCCTTTCCAATAACATAAGAATCATAGAAATTGGTTAGCGGGATATTAAGTTAATGGTCCGTTTGTCGCCCACATATTTAAAGGAAATTTAAGACTTATGTGATTTTCACATAGTTACCATGTCAGAAATGAACTATATTAACATTGGACCACACGGGAACCAACCACTTTCACCAATCCCAATCAAAAGTTCACTTTTTATTATCTGAAAACCCTCCTTTCCTTACACAAGTCTGTTGAAAACATTGAACCTGATGCGTGCTTGTGCTAAGAGAAATAAAATATACCAATAAAACAATTTTCTTAAAACTAACTCTTGAATTTAAAATGCAAATTTACCGCTATAATTACTTCAGAAAAAGTACTTTATAAAGTATATCCATCAAGTCATGTGAATGTTATAACTGTCTCTACGTTAAAAATACCATTGTTTCTACTTCGGACCCACTACATTTAAAACTTGTTCACATTAATTTCTATTAGTTGTTCACTGGGAAAAATTGTATTTAAACGTCGAAGATAATTTAACTTTTAAACGTAACTACAGTATTTAGCGCCTCTACATTTTTATGTGAAACATAAAGGAGGCGCGTTGCAATCAAGTGGAACTGCCATTATCTATTCGCTATTTTCTATTCAGTTTATTGAAAGAATCTTAAAATAATTATTCTAATATACCTATAAACACAGACAGTGATTAAATCTGCAGTAAATAAATTTTTCATTTGTAATAATATGTTATTATTATACGTAACAACTGGAACGAGAACACGAAGAGAGAGCGAGAGAAAAATTTTAATATGCATAGTTAATTATAAATTCAAAGCGATCCTATAAGGATTACGTTTTTTCCTTTAGTGGTGTGAAAACCTAAAAATTGAACAAATATAATTTAAACTTTCAAAGAAGTTGGATACAAATTATTTCTTGTGTATAACGCATGTGTAAAGTCATTTATTTATTTATTTACCGCTTCTATTCTGGTAAACATATTCGGACGTAAGTGCGGTTAGTTGAATTAGTTGTCATTTTATATTCTATTTTGCCCTAGATTTTCAAGCAAGGAATATTATGAGGATATTCTACCCATAATTTAATTTAATATTCTTAATTTATTGTTTATACATTTTGTTCGCAGATGAGCGGAAAGCGCACGCGCAGCTATAGATGTGCAGTGCATCAAAGAGACCGTGAGGTCAGCTCTGAAAACGACTTTCATCTTTTACTGGAAGATCCCACACTTTTTGCCAGGTAAATATACTATGAAGTTATTATTTTTAGAGTTTAAAGTGCACGGCTGTAAACGCGACATTTCCGGTAACGAGGTAAAGCGCGGCATTCAGTTACGTTCAACACAGCCCTTGGAATTCAGCGAAAAGGGGGGAACGAAAGTTTCTTAGTGTAAACGGAGTGTGTCAGGTTCACAGGTCCCTTCCACCTTACCCTGCTGTGTGCGGGATACAGCCTAAACCTAAAAAAAAAACCTTAAAACTATCCATCATATATATGAAAAATTAAATAAATTAAATATCTGCTCATATATCTTAAACTAGTGATTTTTTTTTCTTACAATATAATGAAAATAATATTTGCAATTGTCATTATTTATTCACCAAGAAGTTAGTATGTATTAAATGTAGTATGCCATGACTGCAACTGTAATGACGTCAATACGATACCCACTACGAACCATGTCTCATACTCATACATAAAATTACAAGTGGAACATGACTAAATAATAAATTTCAGTTAAATTTAACCATACAAAATTATTAGTGTAATTTTTTTTATTTCTTTATAAACTTAAGTTGCTAGTTGACGTTGCTACAAAAATTTATGTGTATTTGTCGTGTCAATCTGTCATGTACTGTGCTTTCTTGTAGTAAAACGGTTTATAAATTGCACCGACGGCAATAAAACCACATTAATATCGGAAAAGTAATGAATCTCTCATTTATTGCCTAGAGATTTATTTTTGTTATTTTCCAAATTAGATTTCAGCAAATAGTTAATAATAAATGTAAAATTACTTGTGATATGCACAGTTAGTTAGTTTTGTTCAGATCTCACTAATATTTGATTGGTTATATTACAGAATGGTGCACCTCGTAGCGATGGAAGTGCTCCCGGAGGAGAGGGACCGTAAATACTATCAAGAACGCTACACATGCTGTCCGCCACCCTTCTTTATTATTTGCGTCACATTATTAGAGGTGAGTTCACTAAAAGTACTATAGGGTTCCTTTTGCAAATCATGTATTCTTGCCAAATCTAATATAGACCGTAATGTCGACATACACAATACAATTTAACCATTGAATCTTATTCAGAGTTAAGAAACGCTTCTAAGAATAGGGGTGGGGGCGGGAGATCCGGGCACTCCCTAGAATAGTCCTGTGCCCACCCCAGGAATGTTAATAATAATAAATTTGCCCTAAAATCTTTAAAGAATAACGTTTACACGAATATATGTAATATATGTCCAAAACTAAACCCTATCATCCCATAAAATATCTCTAGATACACGCACTTTTGCAACGCAACGAAGCGAAGTAAAATAGTGGCCCGTACAGTTCGATCGTTTACGGTGTATGTTATAACATATGAATTAATTATTCGCCGTTAGGGGAACTAGAAAATCGGTGCTTCACTTTCTACGCGAGCACCGCTGCTCGTCGAGCCCCGCTCCAGTTGCTTCGGTTAATTAAAAAGTGTAATTGCGGATTTCACATCCGCACAAATAAGCGGTTTACGTGAATCATAACAATCGCGCGAACCGTTCTCTTCACGCTATTGCATATTGTACTGACTGCACTGACTGACTGACTGACTGACTGTCAGTCTCGTCAGTCTCGTCACACGTTGATTCACCGCATTGTACGCACAGTTCCTGTGTTGCGCTTCCCGCTATGCGCGTGCGCATAGGCCGCGGGTAACGGTTTTCCCTCTATGAATAATGCGTTCGTTTGTATCGCAAATAACGTCATTTTCATGTTTACTCGATTCTCCATTTTTTTAATTTTTCAGAATTCTCTACCGAATAGGTAAAACGGGGGATATTATTAAACTTCGGTGTCGATCACCAGACTTTATCTCAAAAACCATAATAGTTAAGCAGTTAAAGTTATTTCTGTTTATGTTATAACAACAAATACTTAACGAAAGAATAAAATATTTTTAAGGGGGCTCTTATATAACAAACTAGATTTTTGCCGTTTTTATTGAAGAACCCTTCGTGCGCGAATCTGACTCACGTTTGGCCAGTTTTATGTTCAGAAATCAATACATGTGAAGAATAAAAGGGATCGAGGGTAGTTTATGGGTTTTAATTTTCCTGTGGAAGTGGAAAAGCGACACAAATACAACGCGCTTTCATAATACACATTTACTTATATATATATTTTTTCAATACATTCATTGCGTGTCTAAGGCAATAACATATTTCTCACAACGTTTATTACTTTTGCTTAAGAAATACAATGATTTCATTTTAACTTAAACGAGTTCTTGTTTATGATATCTGATGAAGTAAAACTAAATCACCATCATAATCACAGTGAAGAATATTTACAAATTTTGTCAATGAAATTAAAATTATTTTTGAACCTGTAATTTAATATATTTTTGTTAATTACTAGCAGCGCCACTCAATTTTTAATAGCAGGGTTGGCAAAGAGATCGTTTGCCAAACCCTTAAGTCGCGAAATTTCCAATACATTACTTTTAGAATGGCGGAACTCAACGCCGCGCTTTATCTATATACTCACCAATATTTAATGTTATGATTGCCTGTTTCCAGCTTGGCGTCTTCACATGGTACGCGTGGGGCTCGGGCAGCGTGGCGGCGGCGGCGGGCCCGGTGCCGGTGGACTCGCCGCTCGTGTACCGGCCCGACCGCCGTCGCGAGCTGTGGCGGTTCCTCACCTATAGCGTCGTGCACGCTGGCTGGCTGCATTTAGCTTTTAATCTGCTTGTCCAATTAGCGGTTAGTAATTAGAAAGCTTTTTATTTTGTAATTAATTTGTAGTATGGTATTGGGGCAACCTGTTAAATGAAGGATTTTTTTTATAATGGGTAGTTACAGTTTAGAAAGAGTGTTTTATGTTGACGAGACAATCCTACTAATTTGTGATACAGAAAGTTATCTTATTCCCTTTTCTTCCCGCCTAAATAACTCTCACTTTTCGAGACACTGCTTGCTGAGTGATGAAATTTGACGTCGCGCTTTGTCTGTTAGAGGAGAGAAATGGAAATAATTTAATACAATCCGATCCGACTGAGTGGAAATTCAACCCACAGTCACACGTGGGGTAGCCCGGTATGCCACAACTGCCCCATTTGTTTTGATGATATCAACAGTTAACCAACTGGTTAATGCCACACTTGTATTATTATCATAATAACTCCAGATGTAATGGTTTTAAGTACAGCTTAGGTTACAATGGTTTTTTATGCTTGAATGTTTCTTAGCTAACTTGCACTTAAAAAGTGGCAAACCTGTATTCGCGTGGTGTCAGTACATACATATAATACATGGTATCCTGTATCAGGTCGGGCTCCCACTGGAGATGGTTCACGGGGCGGCGCGCTGCGGCGCGGTGTACACGGCGGGCGTGTTGGGCGGGTCGCTGGCGGCGTCCGTGCTGGACCCCGACGTATGCCTCGCGGGAGCCTCGGGCGGTGTGTACGCGCTGCTCGCCGCGCATCTCGCCAACGCGCTGCTCAACTACCACGCGCTGCGCTACGGCGCCGTGCGTCTCGTGGCCGCGCTTGCCGTGGCCTCGTGCGACGTGGGGCTGGCCGTGCACGCGCGCTACACGCGCGAGGCGCCACCCGTGTCTTACGCGGCCCACGTGGCGGGCGCGCTGGCCGGCCTCTCCATCGGCCTGCTGGTGCTGAAGCATGCGCAGCAGCGCCTGTGGGAGCGCCTGTTGTGGTGGGCGGCGCTGGGCGCGTACGCAGCGTGCACACTGTTCGCGGTGCTTTACAACGTGTGCGGGCCGCCCGCCGACGAGCTGCACTACATGCCGCCCGAGCCGCCGCCCGTCTACTAGCCCTTGCTGCCGCCCGTCTACCACACGACACGCCTAGTCAATTTACCTTAGTGTGATACGCGATAAGTAGCATTATTTTTGCAGGAGACCGGCCCTGAACGTTTTCGAATGTTTGTTTCTTTGATCGTCCGTAAATTATGTTACACGTTACGTCCCGTTTCCTGGATGTGGAATGGTAATGTGACGTCACATTTTAAAATAATAATGTAATATAGTCTAAGTATTAAACCACAAAATTTATGTAAATAAAAATATGTTACGTCACACTGGGTAGGATAAAATTTACAAATGAGAGCAGCCATTACAAGAATGGTAGTGTGATCTGAAAATGTAGAAATGTAACGTAATTTATGGACGGCCCCCCCCAAAGCGCATATCGTTTTCCAAAAGTAAGTTCTGTTGTAATGTCGCGCTGCTGCCTCGTCACGGCCTCCTCGCGATACTTAATTGTTAAGTAGTGTTAATTATATTAATTGATAGGTGAACTATTTTTGTACCTACTCTCTGCGTCCGTAGGTTAGTCGAAGGCGTTACCGCACCAGTGTTATGTTCTGTTCGGTCTGACCGCTCCGTCGAGTGCCGATCTTAATTATAGCTCTTTTATACGTACGTAAATTACTATTGATTTTTAATGATACATTTGTAGGGCATTCGGTCGAGCGTCAGCATTGTTATGCCCAGAACACCAAAGATTAGAATAAAATGGCGTCCATACTTCAGTTTGATGTTTCTCATATCTTTAATTCGATAGCAACCGTTTACTGATCCTAAATGGTCATGTTAAATAACTAAATAAAACTTGTGTAGATTCGCTTCAATTAATTGCTCAGAATAAGTATATAATTGAAGTAACTGTAATTGCTCAATAGCAATGTATGTTATGATTTACAATTAATTGATTATTATGCTCAATGGTGAGATTTTGTATTACGGGATCAACTGTCGCGTCCATGCTGCCTCAGTACCTCCGGTACCTTGATGTTTTAACAGACGTTACTACTCACTAGTAAATAAATAATTTATATCGTGTGCCTCATTCCTATTAATGTAAATTAATTGTATAATTTTAATATGAATCAAATAATTCACAAACCGACTGATTTTTTTTTTGTGTAAATTATTACAGAGTGTTTTCTCATTTAATTTATTTTAAATTTGTTTTTAAGCGTGAATCGAAATAATAATTATGTGATTATATGAAAAAATAAGATTGAATTTGAATAAAAGTGATTGATAAAATTTACATGGCATTTATTATTTACAACAATGTATAATAACCAAACTTAAGAAAATAAAATACATACTTATTTTTAAAAATGTAACATAGTTGGAGTTGAAATTCTGGGCTTCTCTGTTTCCAAGAAACGCGGGTTCAAATCCCTCTAAGTTAAAATTTTTGTTTCTGAAAAAGTAATATACTAACCATTTTTTATAACATCACGACAAAACTTAAACATATAAAAAACAACAGGAAATAACACAATAAATAACCACAACTTGTGATGGACACTACTCCATACTAAACACATTTATGTAAATAAAAAGAATAATTATATAAACTCCAGTTTTGTTTTATTTTTATATTAAATAAACAAACATGAAATTGCATTATTTTGTACTATATATCTCACTAAGCGTTCATACAGAATTCTAATAAAGCTATGCTAAGTTAACCCGCTATGTTGCCTTGTTGATATACGAGTACCATATAAATATAAATGTAAACGCGAGGTTCGTAGGTTCTATTACCACTCGGGGAAAGAATAATTTTTATATCCCACTGCTAAGATTATTCTAGCGCATATATAGAACTAGCTGTTTACTAATTCATGTTACATATGTTATTTTACAATTAAAAAATTGAACATTGACTTAACCCTAATAAAAATAATTATTATATTATATTTTTTTTACTATGATTATTGAATTTTATAAAATATAACATAGTTATAGGTGCAAGTAACTAACTTCTTTCTTTGTAACTTTCAATCATATTGCTTAATAAAAATTATGTAATGATATAATTTGTTAAAATTATCGTTAAAAGACATAATAATTAAAGTTTAATAATTTTCTATGGATACTGGCAGTGCTGTCTTTGACATGTTAAATGCAAACATACACTCATAACAAGTTATTAGTAATTGCTTATGAGACATGTGACGTCCCTGTGATGACGGGGGCCCTGGTGGTTTCGTACTCATTTATTAAACAATAGTTTACTAAGGAAATAATATTTTCTTTTAGATTATTGAATTTCCACTTGAATTTAATTTTAAATAAAGCAGGTAACTTAGTACAAGAAAAATCGAAAACATAAATATTATATTTACTCCAATATTATAATACTGAATTATAAATTATTATTATTATAACTTAAAAATAAGTCCGAAACAGTCCTACTGTGGCGCGTACCCATAAAGGAGTTTGTCGCTGTTGTAAATCTTTACTACATTCTGAAGCGTAATCATGAAGTTGCGAACATTCTTCATGAAGCCTTTTCTGAAATAAAAATATTTTACTTTTATAAAAATCTTTTATATTATGATTAGCTTCACGCTGTGTCCCAAAAATAGCAGAGTATACGGAGGGAAGTGTCTCAGAGTCTCCAGAATTTGGCGGCAAGTGGGAAGTGGAGTGTCTTAAGACTAGGCTACGTCTACCAAACACCCTGCTACAGGCAAGGAGTATACCGTGAAGCTGAAAAAAGTTCGACATTGAATAAGGTCGTCACGCGCAGTCGCACAACGGTCACACGTGATTGTTGTGAGTTCAATTATAAGAAATTCACAATAATTTACTTGTAAATCAGTCGATGTAGTAAATATGGCTGCCTGTGCTTCAAGATCCCGACGTACTGATCGTTCACCTAAATTGGCAGATCCCACTAATGTAGCCCACGGGACGTCGCTGCCAGGAGGATAATACCTGAAATCATTTTTATATTTTTTTAGTTAGCAGATGTAACTAAGTATTTAGACACTGTTTCCAGTTCAACACCAAATTTTAGGAGGCCTTGCATTCAATTTTAATTTTCATCGCTTTGATAAAAAGATTACTATATTTTTAGATATAGCGATGGAAATAAAAATTCATAACCGTGTGAGGGTTGAACCTACAACCGTCGTGCTTAGTCAGATATTGTGACGCTGGGTTACGACAGTTAATGTTTAAGTATTTGAAATAAAAAATTCTTATATTGAATACACGGTGTTCAATTTTAGGTAAAATTATTGAAATTAAAATAAAGTTATTTGAATGATAAATAAAAATAGATTTACCATAAGCCTTTAGCATGGAAAGTCCAACCGGACCTTTCATACTCCAACATCTGTACTCTGCTGCTTTGATTACAATCCACTACTTGGTGCCAAAATCTGAAATAAAATACTAATATATTATTTTCTTTATGGTAGAAGAGCCGAAGAGGGGACTTTCGGGAACTACTAAAGCGCGGCAGATTAATATACTCGGGAATTCCTTGTACTCGGTTACGTACATCCACCAAATATGAGCCCCATATATATGGGAGATTCGTAAAAAGAAAGATCATTTGAAACTCTCGATTCTTCGAGAATTTTTCTCGTTAGAGTAAGTTAGTTACATGCTAAATCGTGTATACTCCACTAATCTAAAAATTTGGGAATGACGTAATGAACGGGGAAGGCTACAAAGTTGTACAAAAAACGTTATCTCGACATTATCTTTTTTATTTTTAAAGAAATAATTCAACGTTTACGAAAAATATACTATTTGACGAATTCCACAAGCCGAAGTAAACAAAATTGATCGATAAATGTATATCCTCTCTCCATGTTTCTATTTCCCTCTTAGTCATCGATAAAGATGATAATTTAATAAATACTTTTGAAAAATATTTTATAGTTATTTTCTTATAAATACTTCAAACATACACTCTTTTATTTACATAAAACATAAACATACACTCTTCCTGTCATATAAGATATGAATAAAATCAATAAAGTTATTATTATATTGCTTCACTTACTGTCTGGCTATTAAAGAATATGCATGAGGTATTCCACCAGCAGGTCCTGCAGCTCCTTTGAATCCATTAGCCTGAAAAGTCACAATAAATTCTTAAATTACCTACTTTATCTTAATAGGTTGGTGACTTTAATTTAAAATAAATATACATACATTTGGATGGGCCATCAATAGACTTATATTTGCTTTACAATCTTTTAATAATATTTTAGCATATTTTTCAGTCAAATTAAAATACCCTGTGGCCAAACGGAAGTAAGAGCCTTTTGGTGCAGAAGATAAAATATTGCAAGTTGCTTGCTCATCTTGATTAATTTTAAATTCACCCATTTGTATGAGAGGAAACACCCAAGTGTTTGTTTCTGATTGGTCTATAAAAGAGGCAGATACGAAGACAAAGTTAGTTAAAGTTAGCTTGAGAGAAGTTATCTAAATATAGGGACTTGGCCCTTGAGATTACTACTATATAGAATTCATTGTTGCAGTTAACACATGTTATTAGACTTGTTCTGTATTCTGCATATATCAGGCATAGGCAGATGAAGGAACCTAATATAAGGACACTCCATTTCCCATTAACTGCCTAAATTCTGAGACACTGTGTTTGCTTAAAGGCAGAACTTCATGCATTGTCTCTTAGAACAAGCACATTTCCTTGCTCTAAGAGACTAAAGTAACTCAACGTTCAACTAAATGAATTAAGCTTTTAGTTGAACAAATTTACCCAATGGGTGATGAAGACTTATTAATAAAACTAACAACAATGTATATTATATAGTTAAAGTTTAAAATTGTTATAGATTAATAGGAAACTCTTCATAAAATTGTCATTTGTAAAATATAGAAAAAATATAAATACCATCACTTAATGATAATAATTTTGTGGCTTGTTGATATTTCCATTTTTCTATAATTGTTTCAATACTTTGGCCAATTTTTTTTACTTCATCATTAGTCATTTTGGAATCATATCCTGCATCTTGTTTACTATATTTGATGACTTCATCTAAAATTATTATTTTTAATTTCTATTAATATTAACCTCAGCAACTATACAATATTGACCTAAAAAATAAATAAACAACTTACTGCTCTCATACCTATGAGTTCACAGTAAAAATTTGCAAGATCATCATCTTGAATTTCAATGTAACGGTCTTGCCTCTGTTGGAAGTAATCATTTGAACAGTTTGCACCACTCAAGATAACAGAATTATCTGCTATATACAATTTCATATGTTGTAGACCAACAATTTCATTGTAACGAGAAGGAAGTACCTTCGACCAAAGGCCTTGCAATCTAGGTGTTTGGTATAAACCTAAGTAATATTTATCGCTTATACTATTAACAAACTGTTGTAACAAAGTTTGAGAGTTAGTTTTGCCTCGTGTACCCCGTTGATAATCGAGTAATACTTTAAAATTTAAATCTTCTCTTTGTTTAACGTTGTGTACAGTAACCTCCAATAACTTTTTCTCTAATTCACCAGTACCTATATACAAACTTGCTAGTGAAATTCTTCGTTTGGCATTGCGAAATCGTTCGCAAAGAGTATTATAAAATTTGTTAGGATCAGTAATAATATTTATATTTTTAGCATTTATTGGAAAACACGGCGCTAAGTTGAACATCCAGTTATAATGTTGCAGCTCAGTAGGTTTGAATCGAAACGACATGATTATTAAGTGAATTTATGTTGCAAATTTAAGAACAGTTACTTTATTAATATTTAAATCTATAAAAAGAAAGACATTCTAATATTCATTTATATTTTATTCCTCAGCAGTCAGCACACAATACATGTTTTTATTTTGTTAAATGTCAATGTCAATCGTTAATTAAGAATGTTAACAGACTTCATAATAAAAGTACATACATGCATGAATTTTGTATCTTTATTCTCTTGTAATATAAAATAACTATGTCTTACACATACGTTTAAATGAACTATGAATGTAGCGTTCTACGATTTGCTCAGAATTTTTTTGATTCACTAATTTCTAAACTCTAAGTAGAGACAAAATATTAATAAAATCAACTTTCTACATATTGCCATTTTATGGAGGCTTTTAAAATTTTAAATATACAAACTTAAAATATGAATCTCAAAAAATAACTCAAAAATACGTAAGTAATTTGTCATTACATAAATATTGATTGGTCTCAGGTCCGAATTTTACTGTTGCTCCTCTTACATATGTTATTTTTCTTGATATATTCCATTCCCTCCTTTCTGCTCATATTCTAGACCATATGTGTTGAGTAGTGGATGATGATAATAAATTAAAAGTATTTATATCATTAATAAAAATATATTTATTATATGTAGTATATGAAATAATTACAAATTTTATTTACTGTGTGAACATATAAGGTATTAGTATTTATATTCTGCCTCCATAACTTCGTTTTGCTCAATTCCATAATATATTTTATTTGACTTTATATAGGCCCAAGACATTCTATTAGAACTAAAGTGAACACCAACATCCCCATTTTTGGATAATGTTATAGCACCAGCAGTATTATTAAGACGCTTAGTCATTCCTGTGAAATAGAAATATAATTATGACATGTTTAAGGAACATAATTAATTAATTATTATTATAGAAGTCTAATTAATTACCATTTACAGCTGTTTTTGTTGCTTCATTTGCATTGGTTCCATTTTCCATCAATTTAATTATACTGTGTGCTAAACAGTATTTCAAAATGGACTCCCCATGACCTTTTATAATTTAACAATAAAGTGAATTATAAATAACATAGAATACAAAATAGAACATTGTATGAAAATATTAACACAAATTAGAATGTATATCATATTATATTATATGTTTATTTAACAGACCTGTAGTAGACACTCCTCCGACATTGTCATCTGCATAAGTACCACTACCTATTTGTGGTGTATCACCAATGCGTCCAACCGCTTTACCACTCATGCCTCCAGTACTTGTTGCTACAGCAATATGCCCTTTTCTGTCTAATGCCACTGCACCTACAGTACCAACTCCTCCCTGTAAAATAATACTTAAAGTTAATATGACATTGTGGTGCAATATCAGATTGCTGTTGTCCTTGTTTTTTTTTTCATTAAAAAAAATACTATTATATTAATTACATAGAAAGCTTACTTCATTTTTCATTCCTATTTCAGTTCTCCCAAACTCCCCATGCTGCAAAAATTCTTCCAATGCATGTCTTGCATTATGACTGATCAACGACTCCGCAGGAACTGGCTGGAATCCCTGAGGAAATACAGGAAATTAGTGAACTGAATACATACAGAAAAAAAATATGAATAAAGGAAATGTTGTTTATACCTTTTCTAACGCAAATATCTTAGCACCTTCACCTCCTAATAATGAGTGAGGAGAATCTGTCAATACTTTACGAGCAATACTTATGGGGTGACTGAAATCTTTGACTAAAGTTACAGCACCAACATCAAGATTTTGTCCAGACATTATACTAGCCTCCATCTCTATCTCTCCACGCAAATTTAACACCGATCCATACCCTATAGAATAATTATTATTGTCATTATACAAACTCTATACAAATAAAATAATAGTTAAATAGAATTCCACAACTGTAAACTGACCAGCGTTAAAATATTCGTCTTTTTCCATTGAAATAACTGCTGCTTCAACCGCGTCTAAGGCGTTGCCTTCCTTTTCCAATATTTCATACCCAGCGATCACTGCAACTTTTACTCCATTTAATTTTCCCTGGACACGACTCTGAGGAATATCTCCTGCTCCACCATGAACAATAATGATAGGTTCCATTGTAAACTATTAGAACAACACTCTTCACTGTCTTTTTCTAAATAAATATAAAATGAAATTAAATTCCAGATATCATTACACACTCTTTATCACATTCTATAATCAAACAGTTGCAATCAAAACTATAATAATCATAAAACGTATAGGCAATAAATACATAGTAATCAGTATTGTATATAGAGGTAATTGTGTATAGTTTATATCTTGTAAAGAACATATAAAGTTTTGAAACAAAAATAAGCCTTTAATCTATTTTCTAAAAATAGATATTACAATGCATGATAGATAATAATTATCTTGTTTGTTTTCTGCTATTTACATTAACATTGTATAGAAAGTAATATTTGTTAGACTCTTTTAATTAAAGTAGGATTTAAAATAAATATAATAAAATATACAACCAATAATTAATAGATATATGACAAAAATTATTTGATATATAATTTAAGTTATTAACCGATATTAAGCCTAGTTTACACGTTTGTCAAGACTTGCCATTTTCTTCACAAACGTCTGGCTACGACCTAGACGCTAGTATTTTTCATTATATCTTGCCTCGATATCTTGGGTATGGTTGGTTCCAACGCTAACGCCTGCCTGCCTGGATGAGCGTTATTTGTTACGCTGATGATACGCTTGTCACCACCCGGACAGTAAATTATAATGAGACACTACGTTAGTCTGTAGTAAGTATTCAACGCGTTGTTGAGTGTATTGGGCCTCAAAATTTCATCATCATTTCTCAAATCAAGGTACTGTTACATGGCCCACGTAAGGGACCTCCTCGTGGGGCTACTCTACACATTCAAGTGTGGAGGTAGAAGTGCGGGCTATCATGAAATATTTAAGCCTGATCCCCGATGGTTGATGGTAATTTACGCCGTCATACCTGTCCTGTGCACGGATGTTCTGCATTAAAGCAAGTTTTTTAAAGTTCCTAGCGTTAAAAAAACGGTTTTAAAAAAAAAAAAAACATAGAAACCGAAAAGTTTGAAGAACGCAAGTGAATAAATGGCCCTTGTGAAGAAATGAAGCTTGTGGACTTGCCTACGTTCAGCAAACATATGAATAGAAATAATACTTTTTATTGTACATAAAAAATGGAAATGTGCAAGAGACGGTATTATCGTTAAAACAACGATCTCTTCCAGGCAACCTTAAGGTATAGGATATAAAGGAAAAAGGGATGGAGTGTAAACAATAATCATAATAAATTTATAAAGCAAACAGCAGAAGATATCTATATAAATATTTCATTGAATTATATATCTATATAATTTAATTAAACATACACATCTTACCTATATATACTTACACACATATACAGGGTGGAAGTATCCTTTTACGGAAACAGCATATATGTTGAAATATTTTAAGCCAATACCTAAAGAAATTAATCAAGATACCTCAACAGTTTATATATAGGATTTTTTTCATTTCATTTACACATGCACGTACATCAAAATAATAATAATAATACAACTAAGCGTTAGTATACAAATGGCGTTTTATTTTAAAACGATAACTTTATTATTTGTTTTGTTTGAAAAAATCACTTTTTTTGTTTATGGGAATTTTTAAATTCTTAATTATATAAGGTTTTATAGAGTAGTTAAAAGTGTGATTTCATTCAAAGTGCTGCTTACACTTCCATCTTGTATATGTACATAGTTACATGCAAGCATGTAACCAAAATTTAAGACGTCCATATTATAATCTATTGCAATGTTACATTTTTAAGGCCTAGGCGTGTTTTTTCAAAGGACGTAATTTTATTTTTTAGTTATTTGATTTATAACTTTAATTTATATTTTTTTTTGTAGTTATTTGATCTATAGCTTTATTTTTATTTTCTGATACAATTACTCACTTGCAAAAAAAATATATTAAAATATAATATATAACGTCTGATTTATGTCAAATGTCTAGTGTTTAGTTTCTAAATTGTAATTTTTAAAAAAGATTTCGATTTAAATATTTAAACCTAAAAAAAAACCAACCATTGATATGTTTTGACAACTGGCAAGTATACAAATTATAAAATGAATGTTAGCAAAGAAAGAAAAATGGTGGTCGTAAGTGTATACATCAGAAACGTAATTTACGGCTTAAATAAAAATTGAAACTGCAATGGTTCTTAAGAGCCAGTGAAAATGTCCACTCCAGTGTCAAATCGCAAATATGGAGCACAAAAAATTCGACTTACCAGTAAGTAACATCCTTTCACTGTATTATGTTCCAAACTTGATGTGATTTTGTGTAATGAGTGTCACTCCTTAATTAACGTTATTATTTTCTTATAGTCCTGTGTGCGAGAAACTTAGTCCGAAGAGATTTATTTCGTAAGTGTATCCTCTTTTATTTTTTCAAGGAATTGCTTTGAGTAATTTAATAGTTGCAAGTGCGTGATCCCAATCATATGATACAAATTATAAACACATAAAATATAAATTGGAACATAATATCTCTTTTGTAAAACGTTATGATATGCGTTTTTATTGTATATATGATACATTTTAATTTAAAGCTTTAACGTTTTTATTTATTTTTAATACATTTTAATTTAATTTTTTTTTATATTATTAAAATATTATTGTTTTATATATTATATTTTATTCATTATGTAGAAAGTATATAAGAAATTATTTGGCTGATATTTAAACATATATTCTGTTGTTAAAATAACTTAGTGTATTAATTGTGATTACATTTTTTTTTTAACCATTATGCCTTAACTTAGTATACAAGTTAAAGGTACTTGTAAATTTAATACTACTGTCTTAAACCATACAGTTGTACAACATGTGTAATTGCAACTATTTAATGTTTATTTATGTTTGTACATTTCCCTGTAGAGCAATATTTTCAGATATTTATAAAAATTATCAGTGAAAATGTATGATAAAACAATATTTATGCCATATCTGTAGTGATTGACATATCTTTCAATGACTTGTCCCATTTTAGAATAGTTATCCTTTATACTTTTACTTATATAATACTTTCTTCAACTTATTTTTTAATGTTATAATAAATGTAGCTTTGTTGAAATTGAAACCTTAATAAATATGGAACACCTTTATATATTACATTACTCAATGGCAATTTAATTTTATTGTGTGCGTGATTAAGAATTATTTTTGGTTTTGTACTTGTTCAAAAACTATTGTTTGTTTGCTTGCAATATCTTATCTTATATATATTTATTAGGTATGTTTTTGACTTAAGGAAATAGTCCGGAATCCTAAATATTTTTTTATATTTTCCTACAGGCTTTTGTTTTTTTTTTAATTGATTTTGATTTTCTTTTTAATCTATACAAATGTTTAACTATAACTTCAACAGGATTACCAGACCCTTTTGCAAAAATATCAGTAGGTGCCAGTGGCCAAGTATACTCAACTAGTGCAGTTAAAGCTACACTAGACCCCAAATGGAATACACATTATGACTTATATTTAACAAAAGGAGATGGAATTACTATAAGGTATAATTTCTAATAGTAATAAATTTTATTATGCCCAGAAAAAAAGACACAATAATGCAATAAAAAAAATATATAAACAAAACATACTTTTGTGATTGTATCTTTCTGATAGTATTATGTTTTCACAGGCAATACAATTGAGGTTTTGTCATTTTCACAAAATTAAAATTCAATGTCACACCTAGTGTTTATTCAAATATTATTTTATGATTTTAGTATTTGGAATCAACGAAAGGTCCATAAACGTCAAGGTTCTGGCTTCCTCGGTTGTGTCCGTATCCTGCCTTCAACAGTTCATAAATTAAAAGATACTGGCTGTAAGTTACTCAGTTATTAGTAGTTGAACCCATATGTTGCCGTAACATAAGTGTGTGTTTGTCAATCACATGACAGTTGATGGTTCAATTCACTTTTATGACTATAAAATATTTCGTATTTTCATTTTCTTCATTGTAGTAAGGAGATAAAGCATGGTATTGATTTCTACCACTCTAAACACAATGGCTAAAAAAAGTGGAGAATGGAAGTTTCTTAATAAGGACACTTAACAAAGAAAAATCATGTCTATTAAATGATTTTAGATCAATGCCTGGAATTGTGTGAAGATAGCTCTGGTGAAACATGTGGTGTCAAGGGTCAAGTCATAGTGTCTCTATTATCTCGAGATAGCACCAGAGGCGAACCAGCCTCTGCTGCTGGAGAAGGGTCTCCTTTAGCAGTTGTTGGACCGGCAGGAGAAGTGAGAGCTTCAAGAGATCCTCCAATAAATTCGAATGTATCAAATTTACCATTGCCCCCACATTGGGAAGAGAGATGCACCTCTAGTGGCAGGTAAGAAAGTCTTAATGTTTAAAATACTTTAACTTATTTGAATAGTAATATATTTAGCTCAGTTTGCTTTTAAATGTCTTTTAAGAGTTATTTATTGTTATATAACTAATGTATTTTATTCTTTACAAATTTAGTGAATTAAATTATAATTATAAAACAGAGTACTAAACTTATCGCTGTCATATTAAATTCTTTGTTTTGTAGTGCCACGGTATCTAACTGTAAATTGTGACAATTGTGGATTCCGTTCCCACTAAGGTTAACAAATTACATTCATGTCTTTGCTGCTTTGCTGTAAGAAGAAGATAATGTGCGGTGTCTAGTTACGCCACTCATCACTCAATTTTTCGAAAATTGGATAGCGTATGGGGAATGGAGTGTCTAAACACTACTCAGTTTCCTACTCTGTTATGTGTGGGATACAGTGTGAAGCTGAAAATAATTGCATTTGTAGCCAAGTAGATGTCTATGTGGAATAAACAAGGATGTAATCAATTTTGCTTGTTACAGTTATTATTATTTATTCAATTGACATCTGTTTTATTCCATCCATTCAAATAGCTTGCAAAAGGTTTCTTGGATTTTATTTTGCTTTGTCTTACATAAAAAATATTTTAACAATGTAATATACAAAATTATTTTTGAAAAAATATGGATCCAATTTTATTTCATCTTTGCATGGTTTAGAAAAAATTCTAGAATTAATATATAATAAATAAACTATACAATTTTATACATGTTCAATGATTCACTTAAGTAATCTACATATAATAGATGTTATTGATTTAACTTAGGAAATTAATAATTTTAATTCTGCCAATACCTCATGTTATGTATATTTTATAGAGGAAACCTCGGTGTTAAGATACTCTGTTCCCCACTTTCTGCCGAATTCTGGAGACATTGCGTGTTGAGTGGCAGAACTCAACGCCGCGCTTTGCCTCGATGGCTTTGCTTTGCCAGAGTTCTGCCACTCAACACAGCAGAAATTGGGCAACGGAGAGTCTTCACAATGAAGTTCCCTGTGCTTACCCTGCTGTGTGCGGGATACAGCGTGAAGCTGATTTTGTTTGTATAATTTAGCTTCAATATAACATTAAGTACTAAATGCGATAATATTTTTGTTTCAGACCATATTATGTTAACCATGCACTACGTCAAACGCAATGGGAGCGACCAGTCGAGACGTCCCCGGCCACCCCTGCGCCCACCACTCCTCCCTCCTCCCCGTCCCCGGGCGCGACTAGCCCGGTCACCCCGACGCCCCCTCTGTCCCCATCGTCGCCTATGTCAGAGAGTGATGTTAGCCATGCGGCTTCAATTTCATTGAGGTAATGTTTTAAAGTTATAGTTTTATATTGGCATAGCAGGGTATACAGAGGAAACCTAGTTTTGATATGTAACGCAATCCACTTGACCGAATTTTAGAAACATTGCGTGTTAATTCGCAGAGTTCAACGCTGCGTTTCGTCTCATTGCCAGAGCGATGAAAATAGAAATTAGTAATACCTTATTCCTAATTTTTCCTAAAATTTCCCAGAAATAAAATTTTATTTAACCAGGTATGAAAAAACTTTAATAAGCAAAGTGCCGGGAATTCATTGGAATTTTAAACATTACAGGTTTCTCACTTACTCAAACCTTACTTAATCTGGCTTCACTATTAAAAAATATATATTATATTAGCAGTTGGGTCATAAATAAAATGTCAATAATTTCAGACCAGAACCACAACCACAAACAGCAGTGAGAAGTCGACAACCACCACCTGCTACAGCATCTCCCCCGGTCACCCCCATAGCAGCTACTGATTTACCACCAGGATATGGTGAGTAATAATATAAGGTTAAAAATTTGTTTGGTGGAATGTGCTAATCTCAGTCTTAATTTTATTTTATTTTTGTATTGCATAGTTTATTTATAGATGAATCCTATTGGGTACAGCTGTCTTAATAATAGCTTTAGTTATTTTAAATGTATTTTTTATAAAAATTTATATTTAAAAATGTAAAATTGATTGATTGAATTTAATTTGATTTCTCTTGTATAATAAAAGTATATATTGTTTTGTTACTTTATTTAAAATTACCTCAAGCATTTAGATTGTCATGTGTCATAAAAACTTAGTTGTCTTCCATATAAACCATGCGGGCGAATCCGCAAGTAAAAGATAGTACAAGCGAAAAAAAACAATAAAAAATATATTTCTATACACAGAAATGCGAACAACAGCTCAAGGCCAAGTGTACTTCTACAACAAAGTAACTGGCGTATCGACCTGGCACGACCCTCGAGTACCCCAGCACCTGCGCCACTGCGCCGCGGCGGCAGGCCCGCTGCCGCCCGGCTGGGAGATGCGTCACGCACCCTCAGGACGGCCATACTTTGTTGATCACAACAATAGGACCACGCAGTTCACGGATCCGAGATTAGCTTTGTCTGCTAGGCTTGTGAGTGTTTTGATATAGTTTTTGTTTAATTTTTTAAGGTTTTTTTTATGATGTTGGAATTATGTAATTATACATGTAAAAAAATATGAGTTCTGCCACTCAACACGCAATGCTCCAGAATTCGTCAGAAAGTGAGGAACGGAGTGTCTTAACACCGAGGTTCCCCTTGCCTACCCTGCTGTGTGCGTGATACAGCGTGAAAATGAAAAAAATATATAAATTAAAAATATAGGAAATGCTTTTTATGAGATCCAAGTCCCTGATGAAGGATAAAAGGATGACAGCAACGTTCATATCATCATGATTAAAAAAGCTACTTTAAATAAATAAAAAATGGATTTAGAGTTCATATTCATTGATTATTTACTTTTTACAGACCGTAATTGATATTTAAAATCCCAGACACTAAAGTTCTAAGAAATAAACAAACAACTAGAAAACATACATACATATATACAGAGACACGTAACACTTGGGATTGGGGTTAAATGAGGACTGTTTTCGTGGAGAGTTAATAAAAGCAGTAAATTTGATGAATATAAAATTATTAAATGGATGAGATATTCTTTCCTCAGACTCCCCCATCAGACGCGGCCCCAGTACCGGCAGCAGTCCCCGCACCAGCCCCCACCGCCCCGGCCCCTGCGCCTTCGCCCTCCCCTTCCCCCGCGGGCGATCTGGACCCCGACGCTCTGCCCAAGTACAAGCGAGATTTGGCGGCCAAGGCGAGAGTGTTGCGAGCTGAACTGCAGGCCCTGCAGCCGCAGACTGGACACTGTAGGATAGAGGTAGTATTTACAATACAAAATCGCGGACTTTCGAGTTGCATAATATTGCAATATAATACATTTTTTTTGTAGGGAATGGTTCATTTATTATTTGATTAATTTTGTGGTATCCGCCAGCCTTACCTTCTAGATGTGAGGAAAAAATATGCCTCTTTCTAACACATTAAAAAAATCTGATAAATGTAGACGAAAAAGAATAAGAGGGATTAATTTATTATAATAGCAATACTTAATAGTTTGCTATTATATTTTTGACACATCTGCTACACACAACTACAAAAGCTTTTAATAAAAAAGTAAAATATATGTATATAATAAATACCACAAATTAAATAATATTTCAGGTGTCCCGCAACGAAGTACTAGAAGAATCGTACCGGCTCGTAATGAAGTTACGAGGCAAAGAGTTACGTAAACGTCTGCTGGTCAAGTTCCGGGGCGAGGAGGGCCTCGACTACGGCGGCGTGGCCAGGGAGTGGCTACATCTGTTAGGAAGGGAACTATTTAATCCACATTATGGCCTATTTCAGTATGCAAATGCCGGCGATGATAGATATGCGTTGCAAATCAATGCTGATTCTGGTGTAAGTTTGATTTTTTTGTTTTGGTTTTTTTTCGGGCAATATATGCTCTGAAGTTTTTTTAAGTTTGTTATTTTATGGTTATTCAAAGTAAACAGAGGGAGCCTTGTTTTAAGACATTTCGTGTTGATTTTGATATAAAATGCCGTGCTTGTTGAATATTGTTATCTTTGCACAAAAAATGAAAGGATTGTTTTCTCTCGAGTGAGAATAAAACTCAGAACCGTCGTGATTACAGTGAGTCATAATTTATTCAATGTGTGTTAAAAACATATGTCTTTTTTATGCACAAGTAATTTAAAAGCATATTTTACTACAGGTTAATCCTGAGCATCTGTCGTACTTCCATTTCGCGGGTCGCATTCTGGGCGTCGCTTTGTTCCACGGACATCAATTAGACGCCGCGTTCACCGCACCTTTCTACAAACAACTACTAGGCAGACCAATAACATTGAAAGATATTCGCGATGTGGACCCTGAATTACATAGATCACTGTCTTGGATGTTGTAAGTATTATATTGCACAAAGTTTATCACAATTATATATATTCTTTCCATAAGTTCATTCAATCAATTTCTTTTAAATACTTTTATGTTTAATAGTTGTCATCTATATTTAAAAAAAAATACACCATAGCAAACAAATGTCTTGTTGATTTAATCTGGTTCTATAAGAACAAGAGTAAATATTTATTACATTAGAAATGTTACAATAGACAATTCTCAACTGAGTTTTGTTTCGATGTGTCCAGGGACAACAGCATAGCGGGCGTGATAGACACTACGTTCTCGGTGGAGTGCTCGTCTTTCGGCGCCGTGCGCAGCGTGGAACTGCGGCCGGGCGGCGCGACCGAGGCCGTCACGGACGCTAACAAGCGCGAGTACGTGCGCTTGTACGTGGCGCACCGCTTCACACGCGGCGCCGAGCGCCAGTGGCTGGCGCTACAGCGTGGCCTGGCTGACCTGGTGCCGCCGCCACTGCTGCGCCCCCTGGCGCCGCGCGACCTGCCGCCGCTGCTGGCCGGCCGCGCCGACTTGGACCCGGCTGACTGGCGCCGCCACACGCGCCTCAAGCACGTGGCGCCCGACGCGCCGCTCGTGACCTGG
>JBAIZZ010000257.1:256433-287732 GCA_037355905.1 Heliconius aoede
ACACTGGTCCTGCACACAAGCTGATGCAATTACAAGGATTTGGGTTTAAATGGACAGTAATTTTTATAATTTAGCTATTTGAAATACTGGACTTTAGGGGATATAACATTTTAAAATTGTAATGGATTTTCTAAATAATTATCTGTTTTATAATATATTATATCGATGTGTACAGAAAAATGCAAGTGACTAATTGATCTAAGTATTAAACAAACAACTGCCGAATTCTGTTGGCATTGAATGTTGAATGGTGGAACTCAACGCAGCGTTTTGCCTTTATCAGAGCGAAAAACATTAAATATTAAATGTATCATTTCCTCGAGTGAGAATCAAACACACAACCTCACACGTTTACAGTTGCATGACTGACTGACACGGCTGGCCTCAAGGAAAGGCCAAAGAAAAATTCACCGTCGTGGCGCAGCGGCACAAGGGTGTGACTGTAACGCAACGGTTGTGGGTTCGATCCCCACTCGAGGAAGTGAAAAATTTATTTACATTTTTGTATCCATTTCTTCGCTCTGGTGTCTTCGCGCGGCTTTGAATTCTGCCACTGAACACGCAATGCCTCCAGAACTCGGCAGAGATAGTGGGGAACGGAGTATTTTAATATGAGGTTCCCTCTGCGTACCCGCGTGTGTGCGTGATACAGCGTGAAGCTGATTATTATAAGAAAAAATGACCAACAGATTAAGACGAGAAAGTGACTAAATCAGTGATTCATACATTACACCACGTTACGCACGTCTATTGCAGAAGTGACTGACCGGCCTTGCCGCTCGCATTATTCGAAATTCGGTTACGCGCGTGTCTGTCTGTCCTCTAAACATGTTGTTAAGAAATGTGATAAGCTTGGGATCAATTTTATTAAACCTGATCTAAAGCACACATAAGGAGCGTTTCGATTCTAATTACATAAGGGTATGACTATAACGTGACGATTGTGGGTTCGATCTCCACTTGGGGGAATGAATCATTGTTTATTAATATTTTAATTTTTTCGCTCTGTTACCAAGGCTCTGAATTTTCATGTATTGGTAGCAGCAATATATGCTGCTACCAATACATGAAAATTCAGTGAAGGTTGGGGAACGGAGTGTCTTAACACTAGGTTCTCTCTGTTCTTTATAAGCGTGATACAGCGTGAAGTGTAAAAAAAGAAATAAAATACATGTAGACAACATTGCGTGTTACAAAGTAGAGGTATAACGTATTATTGTGAAAGATTTATTCATCAGTCAAAATTAACAGAAAAACTTTTCTTATAACCGATCTCATTTCCATAAAATGGATCTGTAGACGGGGAAGTTCGGTGAATAATAACACCAGGATATTGTTATATATGTACAGAGCAATGAAAATGTAACCAATTTAATAAAATTCTAATTGCAATTGCAATAGTTATAGATTTGAACTGCACTCATCTATTGTGTAAGAAAAAATATTTAATATTTATTTAATAAATATGTAAGAATGGAACAAATGGTTTGCTGTGCTTATTACTTATTTCAAAATATAAAAGCATGATTTTTAAAAAATATAGAATCGTTATATTATATTTTCTCTAAGGGAAAAATTGCAACTCATCGAGGCCATGAAATCGTGCCCTCCAAGCAGGGAATGATCTTTACATTTTTCTATTATAAAAAAAGCAGCGTTAAGTTCCATCACTCATCAATGCCGCTGCATCCCGACGGAAATCAGAAAACAAAGTGTCCTGACACTAGGATCGCTCTGCCTTTACAAGATAAAGCTGAAAATAAACATAGAAAAAAAAACTAGCCGGTGTCCAAAATTAGAACAAGAAATCCACGACCGCCTGCGGCTGCGCTACCGACTACACAATGCGTGCGCCTACACCGCGCTCTTCGTTGTTATTATGAAACACGCAACGTTCAGTCGTTTATTCAATTAAATTTATAAAATTACGTTATTTCACAGAATTTCAAATCTATTTTGCAATGTTTTAATGTAATTTACCAATTTATTAAAAAGAATCTCGCATCTTCTGACATTACCTATCTATACAAATCATTTGTCCGTTCGTTTATTTGTTCAATTAAATTTATTAAATAGATTATTGGCTATAGAACGTCTACCAGTTCTACCTATCTTTAATTTTTATAATATATCACAAAATACTCAAAGTAAAAGCATTTATTACCTACTCAAAATGTACAAGACGCTATAGGATAGCCTTCAAGTCTCGACGGGTTGTGGATTATCGATTTAGTTTATGGCAAAAGCTCTACTTCTAAGCTTTCCTAGAATTGAGATACACGCTTTTACTTTATTTACATAAACTTATAATTTTGTTATATTACGGAAGTTGCTAGTTTGTAATTAAATCAAACTTTCGGAGGTACGCTATAGATATATGGCAGAACTAAACGCCGCACATTGCCCTGAGTGGGAATTGGTCCCACAACCGTTGCGTTTACAGGCTTGTGCCTGCACCAAGAGTCGTATGCCCGGATCTGCTTAAAAATTATGACAAGAAGTGAAATGAAAATGAAATTAAATGAATATTTTTAAACGATTGTAATAACTGTCACGCTGTAGCTATTTGGTATCTAAAACACAGGATTGTTCCTCCTCTGACAATGGATGAATATTTATTATGATTAGATGTTCCATTAGACAATGAATGTGATGAGTTTCGTAGATACAAATATCAAATGACTTATTCTGTATATTTTATATCTATTCAATGAAAGTCTATTATTACTCGTCGTTGCTTGATTTTGAAAAATAAAAAACATTTTTACTTTCTCAAATGTCTTGTGTTTTTTGTAGAGTTAGAAATATTGCGTCTCTTTAATAGATTTTTGCATTTAAGGAAATAATAAAGTCAATAAAAAAATAAATATGAAATAAGAGCCAAGTTAAATGTTAAATATTGCATCGTTCTCGACTTTGCCGACAGAAGAATGAGGAATTCATGTGGGTGCCGAGATCTGTGTTCATTTGGTACAAAATTCAATCTAGTAGGTTTTAACAAAGCATTTAATGCATGCATGCATTTAATGCATGCATGTTGACTACTTAGTTTATGAGTTATGAAAAGCTCAAAAGTGAAATAGTATGTATAAAACACAAAGTGTATTTTACACGTACTATTTCATGTTTCCAGCTTTTCTAACTTGGCTGGACTCACTGGCGTTTGACTTGAAATTTTATGTCAGTTGTTATCACTATTGTATTATACATTTTCATTATACTAAGTTTTTTTTCTATGATTTCCGTTACAAAAAACATATTGCTCTTGAGTGTTATCACGATGACGAGATGTATACACGATTGGACGAAGGGACGCCACGTTGACGGTATTCAAGATTAATGCCGTCTCTTAAAGAATAGTTTCTATGCAAATGTGTATCTCGTGCCCGCGACAGGTGGTATTCGGCAGCCTTAATTATTTTTTTCAAATATTCAAATATTATGACGTTTTTTCTATAAGTTTTTGTTCTTCGCTCTGACGGGTGCGGGCCAGGTGGTCTCGAAAAAATATTTTGCTTGCTGTAACAGCTTGCTCTCATATAAAGTGTAATAAATTTTATCATTAAATACCACATCTATTTCCCTTTAAGAATATATTTTCATTAGGATTAACACTTACATGTATGTACTCGTATTTGCAGGCCTTTTTTCAAGAACATTATAAAAATATATTTTTACAAAGACATGAATGACTATTGTAGATAGATAATTTTAAATATTGATCTCTTTAAAACATTGATGACTTTAGAATTGCCTTATTGAATGCCTATAGTTTTTTTGTTAAAATCAATTAAATAAAAAAAATTACACAAACGTTTTGATTTCTTCACCGAACCCGATTGGCGTGTGCGGCTGGCGTGAGCTGGTGCGAGCGCACCTGCTTTACAATTATCTGGTCATTAGAAGGCACGGAACCTGCGGAAATTCTAAATTATTACTTACAAAACCCTCATCGCGCTCCATCAACTATAAACTCGATCGGAGAAAATACTTTGGAGGAGTTTCGCCTTACTTTTGTGACCACACATAGTCCGATTTTATCTCATAATTGCACCTCTCGCGATGAATCCTTCATTAAGGGCAGTAGGGTCGGGAGGTAGGAGGAGGGGAGAGGAGGGGGGAGCGAGTGTGAGGACACAATGGGCGCCCCCCGCGGTATTGTGCGATAATGTATGCGCGTGCGGCGTCGCCGACAGCGGCCGCGACGCCACAACACAAACATTTCAACGCATCTAATTTATTGTCGTGTCGTAGTGAACTGCTCGCGCAAAAAATATCGTGTTAAGGTTCAGCTCTGCAGCCTTGGTAATGTTGCCAGATGATAAGAGAATATAGCCTTCTTATTGCCAATATAAATATTTTAAGGATTCCGTACTTTTTTAAGTTCCGTCTGTCTGTCAAGACCCTTTATCTCAGGAACGCTTGGAGATATCGAGTTGAAATTCCTAAAAAATAATTTCCTTAAATAGCTAAAAACACGTATTTCGACACCATAAACGGAATCAAAATTAATAGGGTACTTCACAGTTAATCTAGAATTGTGAAATTTGGCAGTTGGTTTTAAAATGTTCAAGATTGAAATTTATGCATTTGTACTCACAAAATTCTAAAAAATAATACCCTTAAAAAGGGGGCAAAGATTGATATTAAAGCTGCTAGTTAAAGGGAGTAACAAATGAATGAAGTTAAGCCTGAATTTTGGAAAAGACCACCAATTTTTTACGGAACTCTCGGTGGGCGAGCCCGACTCGCCTTTGTATTGTTTGCTATGTGTTTAGTAGTATATGTTTTTATAATATTACCGAAGTAAAAGAGAAAAGAAGAAGATTTTATTTATTAATTTCATCATTTAATGTTGTATACTAAATAAAAATATTTCTATTATTTATATGAGCGCTTATAATTTCATCTTATAAAATTACACTAAAATATGAACTGCATAGCATTTTTACATGCAAGCTATGTACGTAGGTAAAGATTAAAACAAGCAAAAGATAAAAAAAAATCCTTGACAATTTTTAAGATAATCTTTTTTAATAAATATAAAAAATAAAGGAAACTGCACCTTAACAGACCTGAGCCCAGAACTGACGCTGGATGACTCAGTCGTTGAGAGCAATTTTTGAATATTATAATAATATGTAAACTAGTTGGTGTTCGGTGAAACGTTCATGCCGTTGTCGTCCATAGACACAATTAGTGACGTTTATTAGAATAACGATTGTGTTTGAATGAATGACTCTTGTATTTATGTATTTATAATTTAAATATTACAAATATAACAAAAGGAAATATAATAATAACTATTGAAATTCGTTTAATGTTGATTTATATAATATACTATGGTACCTTATAGTTACCCCAATTTGTTTTTAGCTTCACGCTTTATCCCGCACATAGTGGGGTAGACACTCCGTTCCAATAAAGACACTTTCTGGAGGTAATGCGTGTTTAGTGGCGGAACTTAACGCCGCGCTATGTGTCGACACCACAGCGAAGAAATGAAACTATACAGTATTACTTAGAAAATATGCAATATAACTTAAGAACATTTTATATAGTTTATATAGGCACAAGTTGGGCCACCCAGCCGTTTCGTATTCGTTTCGTTCTGCTCTTCAATTGGTAGTTGCAAAAACTGCATTTGCATAGAGCGCGATTCTTTGATAGAGGCCACCGCGAACTCTCTACTCTCAACGCTAGAAGTACGAAGATTTGGATAAGATATTGAAAGTAAGTAAATCTTTACTTAGTAAGCTGAGGCCGTTGTTGCGCAGTGGCACAGGCATGTGACTGTAAACGTGGAGATGTTGGTCCGATTCCTAATAGGGTGAGGGAATTATTATTTATTAGTATTTCCATTTCTTATTTGTGATTTAGGGTCGACGCAAGGCGCGGCGATGAGGTTTTCAGTTTCAAAATGCTTTGCTTACTATCCGCTATTTATCTATATGTATATAAAAGGAAATGTTCCCACTGACTGAGGTAAGACGCACGCACCGCTGTAACCGCTGATGATAGAAACATGAAATTTGGACAGATGTTTATTTTCATAACGTCGACATCCAAAAAAAATTTTGAAAAATTTTTATCCTAAAGGTCTGTAAACGCGGTAGGCTTACAGTCCCACACACAGTCGCGGTGGGTACCTACCGCCTTGTGCCCCTGCGCCAAGATTGACCTCAAATATTAGTTTAATCTTTATTTGAGTCATTAAACCAAAAAATATATAACAATAGCTAGTATTTACTTAAAACTTGGTCGTAGTCACCTTGCTCTTGGGCAGCGGTGACGAATGTAGATGCCACCCACTATACGCACGAACCCATCTACTCAAGTCGAACAAATAAGATATTTATTTACTTTCATGTAGTTTCATTTAACATTCTTAATTGAATACTTTATGGAATTAAATGAAATGATAGACATATAAGAGGGAGGGTCGGGTAGTTTCTGTCGACCCCAGAAATTTATTTACATTTTAACATTACTTAATAACAGTAACAAAGTTTAAACGTTACAAATTGTTAATATTAATTCACGATTAAAAGACTAAAATAATGCAATAAAAAATTTTAAAAAAATTATGAAAAAAAAAACAAGGCAAACTCGCGTACGGGTCACTTGATAGTAAGTGATCACTGCCGCCCGTGCAACACTAGAGGAGCACTACAGGTGCGTTGCCGGCCTTTAAGGTGCGCTTTTTAAAGGCATCCAGGTCATATCGACTTGGAAACACTGCCGCAGGCACGGCAGGCAGGTCATTCCACAGTTGTGCGGCGCATGGAACGAAGTATGCGATCAAATGTGTCAAGCTGATACTGGGGTGCACCAGCTCAGAGATGAGAACAGTACTCCTTGTGAGGTCGTGACCTGGTGACCTGGGCCCTATACAGGGCCAATCAGTGTTTTGGTGTGAAGTATTGTCTCGCTGTGAATCCCAGTTTCTTTGAGACCAATTTGGCCTTGCTTTCCAGATGATCGCAATTCTCTCGAAACGCTAAACCCCAATATGCTGATACTGGACGCGCCTTTAAGGGGAGTGTTTTCAAAGACTGGTGCTACGACAAATGGTTTTTTTTTTTTGTGGTTAACGGTGTGGTTCGGTAAACTTGTTTCTTTTTGGGATTGAATTGAACTCAGTTTCTTTCTCCCCACGAAGAACCATTCGCGAGGAAAACAAAATTATTAATAATTTTTCTTATTTAATTTAAATAATTTTGACGGTAACTAAAAATGTAGCAACTTTTTGTACTGTCATCCAAAATCTTACCTAAAAGCTATTACTTAATTAAAATACTTATAACTTAATATACTTATTAGAAACAACACTCAGCTGAGTAATTCCAACAAGTATATCAGCGTACTCTCCATAATTATCAAATATCACCAATTAAAATTCCCGAGTACGCAAATCTAAAGTAAGTTCCGATGTGGGGGCTTAATTGGCCGGCGTGTAAATTAGAGGACAATATAAAAATATACCGGCGGCGGTCGAGGGACTGCTCAGCGATCTCGAATATAATCACCGCCATGCTGATCTGCTTCGCACGAAAAGTGACGATGCGAAATGAGATCGAAACGAATTATATGCAAATAGTTAATCTTATTTATTATTATTATAATTTAACGTAGACAAACAAGGGAAAATTATATTGGGTGTTTTTTTTTTGCAGGTTCTCGCTGAGTAGACGGAGGGAACCTAGTGTTATGATACTCCGTTCCCCATTCCAATTCTGGAGGCATTGCGTGTTGAATGGCGGAACTCTACGCCGCGCTTTGAAAAGAAATGAAAATATTAAATTACGATGACCGAATCCACAACCAGTCTCGTTTATAGTCACACACTTGTACCACTGCGCTACGACACGTGTCAATGGATTCTTTTCACAACAAAAATATTCTAACAATAGAAAAGGCAGCGTTTTCGTCCCTTTATTTTGTTTTCATTATAATTTTGGCTAAATTCTTCGATTGAATACCATATATGAATGGTCCATTCTTTCATTATAACTGCATTCCAGAGTAAAATTATTTATTTTGTGCGGGCGTGAGTTACCGGCGAGCCCGCCCCTTCGTTACTATATCAACCGTGCTACCTAAGCGGTGTGCCTGTTCTAATGCTCGACCATAAATAAATAAGACAGCTTAAAACAATTTTATTTTTACAAATTGATTGAAAAAAAAATATATATAAAAAGTAACAAAGTAAAATTATATTCTCAATTTTTTATCACAGTATCTAATAGTATGGTTTGTTTATTAAACATTTACTTCATATATTTATTAAATATTACAAATATCTATCTAAAAGAGGAAAAACCAAAGTTAGTAACACAATTTAATTGGTTATTAAAAAGAGCATATATCACTGGACACAAAGTGAAGAGACGAAGGCGCGTGGGAGACGAGCTCTCCGACACGCCCCTTCATTAACATGCTAATGTTATCTGGAGCTGCGCTTACGCCGCCGGCGTGCGTTGAATTTATATTATGTGATACAATTAACACTAGATATCGAGTTATACTTAATAATTATTTCATTTAGGTAGAAGAAACCTAGTGTTAAGACACCCCGTTCCCCCTTGCCACCGAATTTTTGAGGCATTTCGTGTTAAGTGGCAGCACAACACTAGAGCGAAGATATGAAAATATAAATTTCAAAATATTTTATTTCTTCAAGTGGGGATCGAACTCACAACCAGTCGCGTTAACAGTCACACTTTGTGCTCCTGCGCCACGACTGGCTTTTATTTGATTGTATTATTTATTTATAGTGATTTTTACTTCTAAATTCATGTATAACATAACAAATATTAAAAAAAAAATTTTAGCAATGAAGTCTCATCGAAAGTATAACATTCATGTTTAAGCAATGTATTGTTCTCTTGATTTTTTTTAATAAAATTTTTATATTTCAATAAAGAACATTAAATTTAACAACAACAAATTATATATATATATATATATATTTTTAACATCAATATAAAAATTAAAACAAGAATAATTAAGGCTATTTTCAATTGGCCGTGGTGTTGGGGCCTGCGTGTGGCCGTGAGGCGGGCGGCGACAACGTTTGCTGTAATGTATGCACTCCGGGGAGGTCCTCCACTTCACGTGGGTGGAAGGCACCCGTATACACTTTTCTCTTTTACCCAATAATGGGTGACTGGGGCAGGTGCCGTATTTGGTACCGACATTAGGATGGTCCTTACGCCTACTATTAATTGTAAGATATGCTAAAAATCTTAAGTGAATGTAACTAACTGTTACGTTAATAGAACGCCTGAATATTCTGATAGAAACTAATTAGGGCGCGGCACAAGCGATTGTGAGTTCGATTACCACTCGAGGATATGAAATATTTAATATTTTCATAAAATATTTGAGAGTCTCGCCTTTTAACATGGAATGCCTCCAGAAATTGGCAAAAAGAGGGATGAAAATGTCATAACACTAGGCACACACTAGGAACTTGCAATGTCTGGAAACGGTATTCCAAGTGAAGGTAAAAAAATCTGTTATTATTGATTTAATAATGTTTAGTATTTCCAATACGTAAACGCTATAGTATTTATGCGTGTTCGTTTTGTGCTACATTTATATCGTAGCGCATCGTAGCGCATAGTGGTGCAGAGTTGAGGCTATATATTATATGAGGCATTAAAATCTATATACAGGTACATTTACCACATATAAACATTTAACATTTATATATTTAATTTTTATTTAAACATAATTAAAAGTTAATAAATCGTCGAACTTCCACTTGCACCATCATCGCAATTACTGAGCCGGCGGGTGCTATAATTCGACGATGCTTGCGGCGCACGCAAAAATTACGTTGTTGCAGAAAAAAAAAATCTACGTCGGAAGCGGTGGAGCAAGTGCTCAAATCAAACATTTTGAAAAAAATAACTACATACAAACAACGTATTGGATTTTTTATGTATATATGTATATTTTCAGTTTCACTCTGTATCCCGTCGCAGGCTAGTGTTAAGACACTCCACTCGACACTTTCTGCTGAATTCTGAAGGCATTACGTGTTGAGTGGCAGAACTCAACGCCGCGCTGTGTGTTGACAACATAGCGAAGAAATGAAAATATTAAATATTTCATTTCCTTAAGTACGTGTTGAACCAAAAACTTGCCACATTTACAGTCAAGTATTTGATAGCTTCACGCTGTATCCCGTTCAGGGGAGGCAGAGGGAACCTAGTGCTACGACACTCCGTTCCCTTAGCTTTGGTTGCTGTGGTAATAATATAATATTTAATAAAAATCTTTTAAAACTTCCTTTCTTTCATAATAAATTATTTAAAATTTTAAGTTGCATAAATGTAAAACGGTAACACGTGAATGCTACAATGTAAGCAACACCAACTTGGGCCATACATTATACGAATATTGCGTGCACGTGGCCGGCGTCCCGGCCGACCGGCCGACCGGCCGACCGCAGCTCGCAGCCGCGGCGCGGCGTCTTGAAAACGTACTCTTCAATTATCAATCGTAAATCCCAATGCCACTACATTGACGATACAATGACTGCGATTAACTTATTGTATTTATCTTAAAAATGCTTATTATTCAGAAAAATCTGTCTACAACAGGAGCAGGCCTTTAAAGTAATACACAAAATAAATGTAAACTAATAAAGTAGTATATCGATTTATAGTTTATCAAATATCCTCTAAACGTGTAATTACTTAAAGCACTACAAACTCTTTCGGCACGTAATCTGGCCGTCCAAAACTAATTTATATTGGAATGTGATATACGCAGCAATGGGTGCCCCGGGGCACGCGCCGAGCGGGCGGTTTTAATCACCTCAGCCCGGGCTAACTGCTGTAAAACACCACCGACGCCCGTCAATGCATCGAAATGGCGCCACGCCCGTGTTCCGCTACCAAATATTTAAGATATAATCTTATCTTTTTTAAGTACTTTTTTATGAACGCTCACATTTTATAATTATCAATAAATTGTTTCACTTCTGTCTCAACGTTAGAAACAATAAAAAATGAACTGGTGGTCGATTTCGCGGATTTGACAGTGTCGTAAAGCTATTTTTTGCCACATTAACAGCGACGGCCGCGAATTGATTAGTTCGATCCCGTGTCATATTTGAGCGCAGGCGACTGCCGGTAGGTACCGACGGCCAGTTGTCACGCTCTGGGTGTCGTCGGACATGATTCTCACGCGGCTGGCGCCGACGGCAACAACCTTCTAACTTTTGCGGTTCACTTCGGTAATGTGCTCATATTTTTTAAAGTTAATAAGTGCTTTCTTTTCTTACTTTTGACCAAAAAACGTTAATAGCACCGTAGTGACGTAAAATCCACTGTAGATTTCAGTTGCCTGACACTTTTTTATTTGTTTTAATCCTGAAGCGAAAATGCACGCTTAATTGTAAAAATTATAATGAAACCGCGACTCAGACGTTCAGGTCAACTCTATAAGAATAGGTCGCTTGAGAGTGCACACCTCCGCAAATCGGCACAGTTTTATTTGCGTTGATATTTGCTCGATTAGTATTATAAATATATTTTTTAAAATGATAATGAATACGTTGCGGCCGGTAGTAGCGCAGGGATACTAGTGTGTGATTATAAAATGCGATAGGTTGTGGGTTCGATTCCCACTCGAATAAATGTAATCTAGCGTTCAGGTATTGAATTCCGCCGCCCAATACGCAGTACCGCCGAAAAAAAAAATTAACACAGTCGAATAAAACATACAGTTTTATCTTAAACTTCTACAACGTCTTAAGAATTTATCATTTATCGTTCAAGCGTTAAGATATCGCGTGAAAGCTAACTGGTAAGCGCTTTCGATGACAGAGAGTTTTACATTGACCGCCTGTCAAATACTGAACTTGTAAGATTTCGATATTTTCGCGATACTGACCTCAAGGTGTAACATCACCTGTTCGGATGATCACTTTTTTTTTCACGTACACACGCACATCCGTTAATGAACTACTTATACTGTGTTGGCAAGTACTTATGTACTATACCAATATAAATTACGAAAGAAGTAATCTTAATTATTCACCTGGACATTACAAATTTACACTAAAAATATAATATATAAAAATAAAATTTACATAAAAAAAATTATAAGCTTACAATAATATAGATGATACAATTTGCATATGATTCTTCACAATTTTTTGTCTTCAACATCTAAATATGTAGGAAATAAACATAAAAATAAATGCAAAATTAATTTATACATATATATTATAAGATATATCTTATTCATATAATTGGTAAAGTAGATATATCGATATCATACATATATCGCAACAGTCGGTACGACACGCGGCAGGTGCAGGTGCACCTGTGCGGCTGAGCGGCGATTGTTGCATTCCGTCGATGTTGAGTGCCGACTCCACCGCTGACTCTAGATTATCGGGATCGCGATTCTTCCTTAATAAACGCCCTTGCATATGCCGTTAATGCGTTATACCTTTAATGTAATAATTATTTATATATATATATATATATATATATATATATATATATATATATATTTGTACACTTTACTTGTAATAGATAAATAATTTTATAAGCATTTATGTGACTTTCCTTTTTTGATATATAAATCTTGCAAGCTTAATTGAACCTACTTCCCATTATCCGATTGAGATTAAATTTAGATGAAAATTCATTTATAATGACAATGAAATTACATATAATCAATATTATTGTTAACCCAAAATGGCCGTCACAACGAAATGGCGGATTACAAATTTTTGCACAATCCACCAATATATGAGTATTAAATCATCAAAAGGCTTGATTTATAAAATACATTACACTATAAAGAACTTGTATACTAATAATATAAATGATTCTTTAAATAAATTAAACATTTATGCCTCATTCTGCAAGCCTTTGCAGAATCCTTATCATTTCCACATTGTGATAACGAGATCTTGTTTTCCGCCGGCTGTGACGCGAGAACGGTCTCATTATGAAAGACAAACCAGTCCAACACGGGTCAGACATAGTTGAAGTAGTAGCGGATAAGACTTTATCGGAAATCTATGAATTTTATCACCGCTTGATCATTAGAAGCGAGCTTTACACTGAATATAAGGGCATCGATAAATGTTTTATGTTGATAATTTTTAACTGCTGCAAAAATTTCAATATTTTTTAAACAAGAACAAAAGTATGATTCAGACTGAGATTATGTCTCTAGATGCTATCAAATGTATTTTTTACCAATACATTTAGTCGTTGGTACAGAAATGTCGTTATTATACATGTATTGTTATATATAAGTATATAGTTGAGATGCGCCTGCACCGGACGGACGCGCCGCCAGTCGCTTGCATACCAAGCGGTGCAGTTCCGAAGCTCGTATAATTAATTCTATCTGTGCATTTGTATAGGAACACTTACAACTAAATTTAAGAAGAAATTTTAAAGTAATATTTAATTAGAGATTAGACTAAATTTTACCTGATTTTACTATGCTATTAGGAAAATCTTTATATTTTATTAAATTGTTACTAATGGTTAATTTATTTATTATACAGAAAAAACTTGGATTATGGATACGTATATTTAATATTATTTCCTCACATATTTACATGTGCCGCGACGCCTTATCTAAGGTATTTCCCCGTGCGTGGCGTAAGTGGCGCAGGCGCAGGGCGCAAGCTGTGGTAGCGGCACGCGGACGGACCCGCCTGTTTGAGGTTCCCAGGCGATAACTGCTATCTCTTGCAAACACCTCCTTGTTTGAACCAACCGACACCTTGCCGTACAAAATATTTTCTTGCATTTTTACAAATTCCTCCGTATGTCAATGTAGCTTAAGGCTCATATAAAAATTAACTTAGTTCAGAAATCGATATGCTTATTTTATTATACAGAAAACTATGACATCGTTGCACTGACACGCGCCCTGATAGCTTATCAACAGATTTTTTAAGATGTCACTCACTGTTGGCATTAAAATCTGCAAATAAATATAATCATTTATAATATAAAACAAATACCTAAGCCAGATCATGTAGAGATCTTAGGTGAGCTTTTTCTGTACCGTAATGTAAATCGTGACTGTACTAACAGTTGTAGTTTTAAAATGTCGCTTTATACAACATTATTGATCTACTTTATATAGCGATTGTATGTACCGGTATAACTGCAGTAAATATTTCAACAAATCGTGAAATATTCCGTTTTATTATAACTGCAATATATTTTTATTATGCTATATATACTGAACAATTACTAAATATATATATATATATATATAGACAAAATTTATAATGAAAATATGAAGACACCTGCATAGGCTGCATCTGCAAGGCCGCGTGATAGGTCACGAGGCCGGCTACTTGGCACGCCTCTTACTATAACTATTCAAGGACTACAAACTCACCTGCAATCTATTTACGTAATGTAGAGCACTAATATATTTTATTACATATTCATATGTTTTATTAATTGTTATATTATTTTTTATGAAAATAGAATATGTAAAAATTGAACTCAAACGTAGTAATAATAATAATTAAAGACATCACAAGATTTTAGGGCAACTTATTACATCGTATGTGTATTATCCTCTACAATATAGGCCACAACATCCAACGTCAATAGTAGGTATCTAAGTAAATTCCTAGCGTAAACATTATCATTAACTCAAAAGCTTCATTATTTTCGTCCGTGAACCGGTCGAAGGCCAAAATTAGTTCAGTCAATTCGTAACACGACGGAGTACTGGAGGGGCGCTGGCTCTCTGGCCATCGCAAATCCTTTACAAGTGTCTAAATCTGGCGACATCCGCGTCGCCGTCGCCGCCGCCTCGTTCACTTGCTCTCTTTAACATTGGCTTGCACTAATATGTAGCAATTTCTTTGGTCTTTTTCTTTTCCATTATTTCCACCGGACACATAAATCTGATGGTGGAATGTGCACTTTTGATGTACATACACACACACGTGCATTAGCGTATTTGAATATGTTTTCTGGGGCGGTCTTGGACTTTAATTGTGGCTTTAAATGTTGTTTTTATAATTTATTATTATTTTTAAGTACAATTTCTGGGGTGGGCACCAGACTATTCTGGGGTGGACATAGACTAAACTCCCCTCCTCCACCGAGCTATGACCACGCATCATGTTTATTAAATCAGGATTCAATTTTAATTATTCGGTTTTTGGGACCTTTTCGTAATAAAAAATATACATTTATATTTAACAAAGGCAGTTGATAGGCATCATAAGCTGTACTTAGGTAACATTGTAAAGATGAAAGCTCGCGTGCGTCACGCTAGGGCATAGAATAATTGACCAAAATGAGGTAGGTCGCTACTGTCTGCTATTATCGATTATTTTATTTAGAGCCACTTTTTTTCTAGTTTCACGCTGTATCCCGCATGTAGAGGGAGCATAGTGTTAAGATACTCTGTTCCCCAATTTTCCCCGATATTTTGAGACATTGCGTGTTGAGTGGCGGAACATAACCCCGTAATTATCACTAGTAAGTTGTACTTATCAGTAATTTTTTTATAATGTTCATTGAGGATGCTTGTTTACGAGCACACGAAATGTGTTTTAGGTAACTTTACAAATCACAAAATATTTCAGTTTCTATGACTAATATGTAATCATGTCTGTTCGTAAATATTTTTTTATGAGGCCGTCGTGGCGCAGCGGCATAAGGGTATGACTGTAACGCGACGGTTGTGGGTTCGATCCCCACTCGCGGAAGTAAAATATTTATTTACCTTTATATTTCCATTTCGCTTTGATGCCGAGGCAAAGTTTTGCCACTCAAGACGCAATGCATCCAGAATTCGGCAGAATGTGGGGAACGGAGTCAACACGAAGTTCCCTCTGCCTATCCTGCTGTGTGCGAGATACAGCGTGAAGTTAATTTTTGATAAATATTTTGTTTTTTGAAAAATAAAAAGAAACGAGAGTCGAACGCACAACATTTACAATAAGTGAAACACGCGTCCAGTACACCACAGAGAAGATCCCAATTACGAAATCTAAAGAAAAATAAATTTTTAAGTAAATTATAAAAATATGTAACTGTCATTTTTTTATCGTTCAAGCCCAACTCGAACTAAAGCGATGCACACAATTTATTATGAGATAGAATAGAGCCAAGTTAAATTATTTACTATCTCAAATTCTACTCTGCGACCAAATAGCAGATCGGTATCGAGTTAGTTTATACGATAATTTATCGTATCTTTGTGGGCGGCGCATTAATAGCCGGGACAATAAAAGGCTCTCTGCTGATGTCTAAATTATACGAGTCGGGTAGTAAACTTCAATGTTCTTGTAGCAGGAGAGATATTTTTATTTGCAGTATTGGTTATAGAGACGAGTGTTTTTTTTTTTGGTTTAATTAAATATCGAATATTTTTTTATATGCTAAATTCCGCACGCAGCTGGGTAGGCTAGGTAATCTAGTGTTAAGACACTCCGTCCGTTCCCAAAAATATTATTAATACGTAGTAGGCATAAATTAAAATATTCTTGATTTAATTAGGTTACATAGTTTTGTACAACAATAACTTTGTATTTTTATAATCAGACCTATACAAAATTTAATAGTTTTAAATCAAATTGGTTAATAAGATTCTTATCCAACGAAAATATTAATTTCATTCAATTATGAAGCTTTAAATGAAAAGCGTGTGCATCACATATAAATCGAAGAATAATGATATTGTAAAGCTTTTTGGGCACAAAAAGCCTACAATATAATAACGTTTTCCGTGGAATTTTGGAGGCATTGCGTGTTGAATGCAACAATCTCGACATCAGCGAAGCGAAGAAATGAAAATATTTGTTTTTCTTGACTGAGAATCGAATCCACAATATGTGTACGTTCACAGTAACACCAAGCGTCAATTATTTCAACTGTAACCATTGTAGAGCAGGCAGCGTTAAATAACACAAGTTATATGATATTCCCATGACTCCTACGCACTGCGTAATTATGTGGTGATTGCGGCACTCCGATGCCGCATTGTTCGTAAAGTCTCTTCTGCATGAAGGCTTTACAGTGCAGTGCGCGGTGTGTGTGCTCAGTCTATTGTGGTCCGTGGTTCACACGCGCTCTCTAGACTGCTCCCACGGCGTCTTAACTGAAGCGTTTGAGACATTTGTCATAGCATGCAAATATACTTCCAGGTTAGTTAATGAGCTGGCTAGATTACTGTAGAGTTAAATTGTTGCTGTATAGAAAAAATGACTACTGTTTTTATTAACTTTTGTGTTTTTTTTTCAGATTCACACTGTATCCTGAATGTAGTAGAGTATGCAGATGAAGTATAGTATTAAGATATTCCGTTGAATTCTGGAGGCGTAATATGGTGAGTGGCAGAATTCGACACCGCACTTTGCTTCGATATCAGAGCTAAGAAATGAAAATATTAAATATTTCATTTCGTCGAGTAGGGATCGAACCCACAACTTGTCACGTTTGCGCCCCTGCGCCACGACAGGCGTATATTTAAATAACTATGTAAAACACATGCAGCAGAAGTATTACGAAGCATTACAGTAAAATATGAATATGTTTTCATTATTTTACATCTGGACAATAGGTTAACGCATTTAATGGCCGTGATAGTATGTTTAGAAAGCGGAACGGCGCATACTTAATTGTTAACGTAGTTAAATAAATATTAATTAAGTTTATAAGAGGATTTTTCACAGCCGCCGAATAGAATAATTATAATTATGATTACGTGTATTCACATTTAACTATAAAGTTCAATGTATCTTTATAAAACACACGTTGTATAAAAAATTTTTATATCGGAATGAAGGGATGTCAAGACCGAGAGGAATACAAAACTGGAATGCTCAAGTGGAACGGAACACACTATGTCAATTCTATATTCTTTATCTCGTGTTTGCAAAGCACTGTAAATAATACACAGGTTCACATGATCTTGCAGTCAGGCTGTCTCTGTAAAATCACTCCGTGTGCTTCGATCTCGTTTAAAGCTTTTCATGTATGATGTTTTTCTGCTGACGAAACTTGAATCGTGCGTATTAAAAGCACAAGCAGCTTCTGTTCAATGTTATTACAAAGTAATATAAATGTAACATTATGTTTGTTTAAAACGAATTAACCTATTTGTTGAATGTATATATTAAAGTATAAGACATATTCAAATATACAAAACAATTCAAATTATAATATTATCACAACAATAAGTATCTAATACGTAAAAATAATTATAAATAAAGAAAATGACAATAAATAACAAGGAGACAACGCGAATCGTAACTAGTATTGTAAAGAAACCGGTATGGTCGATGTTACATCGTTTTCCGCGCACGCGTCATTCATTCACCGGCACTTGCAGAAGCGCGGGCGCAGGTGGCCAGTGTCCATTGATATTCGATACGTCGTCCGCTTATTACGGTTTTTATGCCCGTTTCCTGTTGCTGTATCGACATACTTCAGATTTATTTATGTATCTTATATTTGAGAATGTACTAACTTGTTTCAGACAATGAGATTTTAAAATTGAATACTTATATATATTATATAATTATTTAATAAAGAAAATTATATATAAATAAATATTAATTTATACCATAAGTCTAGTGATATTTTAATATGGATTCTTTTAAAATAACTAAATTGATTATTTATTATTGGCAATCTTTTTGAGTAGGAGAAATTGAAATTAGAAAAAAATATAACAGACGGTATTGTAATAATCTTTGTTACATATTCGCTTTCTTCCACAAACAACTTCACGAGTACTCTCCCACGATTTCCTTTATCGGAAGCTTTCTTTTCACAATAAAAACGATTTGACAATAATCACAGAGTTTAACAATAACTGTAGAGTGAAATTCTGCAATGACGTGAATTATTATTTAAGCCAGATGTATTCTTAAAATCTTTTTTCTAATTTATATATTAAAATGTAAAATTTTCCTCCTTTATAATAAAGCTTTTGTTTACTTTTATCTGTCCTATTGTCTGTAATCAAATCTCACAAATTAAATTTGATCCACTTCCCGGTTTCCGATTGAGCTGAAATTTTTTATGAATGTATTATATAAACCGGATGACAATGCGATATTATTATGACATGGAGCTGACTTGATGATGGAGCTGGAAGGTAGCCATAGGAACTCCGTAATTAAACTACGCAACCCTATAGAATTTGAGCTGGTTTGATTCGTCTTGACGAGTACTTTAATACTATATAGTAACAAGGATACTATATGGTATTATAACTTTTAAGTTTATTTTATTAATAAATAATAAAAGCTTGATTTAAAAAAAATACAATGCAATGATAATAATATGTATGTCATGGATGTTGGTGATCAGCGTGAACTGCTTCAGCTTCACGCAGACAGCAGTGTAGGTATGGGGAACTTTGGAACTCAGTATTATAAGGCACTGCGTTCTCATTAAGACATTTCCGTTATCCACTTTCTGATGATTAAGTTTGAGTTAAATATCAAAATCATAAAAAATATTTTCTGCTCCAAGTATCCAAGTATCAAGTCCAAGCTTGGAGCTTCCTACTAAATATCAAATAATTAAAGTCTTTTATCAGGATAAAAGACTTTAATGATTTGATATTTTGTAATGTGGCTTTATTTAAAATCATGAGAAAGACTTTTTTATTTTATTCTATATTTTTATTTAATTAAATATTTACTTGCATAAAGACCTAAACATCGGTTTTACATCTTAAGCCCGCATACGTCACAATTGAATTGATTCCTTATCCAAAATATTTATGTGTCCCTCATTGTAATTAAGGAAATTATCTACCTAGCTGCTAGCTTTAATTGAATTTTTACTTTTTTGTCACAAAAAGTATGTAGGTGACTTTTAGAAACTATCGCAATTGTAATTATTTCGATAAAAAAACTCTTATATACACTGAGGCCGTTCATGGTGCACTGGTTGTGAGTTTGATCCCCATTCGAAGAAATTAGATATTTATTTAAATTTATATTTTCATTTCACCACTCTAGTGCCAAAAGAAAAAAAAAGGCAAATCGCGGCGTTGAGTTTCGCCACTCAACACGCAATATAGCGAAACGGATTCAGCGTAAAATGGGGAACGAGTGTCTTAACACTGAACTCCTCTGCTTACCCCGCTACGTACGGGATACAGCGTGATCGTGAAGCTGACACAGATACACTACACAACATTATAGGTAATAAACAACTACTAATATACATATATAAATGATAACGATAATAACTTTTGTACTTTTTATCGGGATTGTCTAGGCCAAGTGAAGCATTGACCGCTAGCCCCACACGCAGTCTAACAATTACTTCATAATATTTCCTAGGGAAATATTAGGTGCCGTAAAGTTATTGTGGAACATGCAAACTATTATTTAAGGCCATTGAACTGGTTTCATGTCTGTACAATTTTCAGCCTACTGCGACAGTGAAAATCGAAAGAATCACGAAGGTGACGTGTGTCAGGGTAGTTTTTGCTTATTGATTGTAGAAACATTTATGACGACGTTATAGCTCAGTTAGATGGACTGTATATCAATGTATGGACAAATTGAAATTAATTCTAAGAAATGTTCACCTGTTTTGATCAATACATTATTTATTTATAAGTCAATAAAAATGGAGATATTTCAAATTTATGACCATTTCTTTGTTTTGGAAAAAAAAATTATACATACAAAAAGATATTGCAAAAAAACTAGAGACAAAAAGAGAGAACTAGAGAAAGAGAGACAGACGATCCCCAAGGTAAGATAAAGCGTTTCTCTACCACATACTACATGAAATATTCCAAATTCAAGAAATCATATCCTGTGTATAAGGAAAAATGCTGAGAAAAATAAAAAAAAAAAAATTCGACAGAAACAGGTCATAAGCATAGAAATGCTGCGGGAAGAATCATAATGTCCTAGGAATCGATGTTCCGGGCAGCAAATACTGTCTACTGTCAAAATAAAACTGTAGGCATACATACAGTACATTTTTTTAAACATTTCACAAAGAGACACGCGTAATCAGTCCCCCTCCCCCGCTCCCCCCTATCACCGATACCGAAGAATTAGTGTCGTATTGCCATAAATTTAGAAGGGAGAAGCCTCATTTGCGACTTATAGTTTTCATTCTTGTTAGGCTTCCACGGTTTTTAGTATTTACGAAAAACACAAGTCCATAATGAGGTTTTCAAAACTAAGTACTGTTAATATAATCTGTATTTTTGTGTGTATTTTTGCAATTCCAGTCAATAAAACCAAAATTGTCTTATCGTAAGTATTGAATTTGAATATGTACTATCATGCATTATTCAACGAGGATAAGTGCTTTTCATCATAAATCAGAAGATCTATAAGAAAATGAACTATTGTAGAAAATGAAGTATTGAGTAAGCACTGAAAAGGAAGTGTTATATATAATTTTTTAACCTCTATACCTAGTTCATGGTTTGAGCTTGCAGCAAAAATGCATAGTTTGGATTATGGAACAGAAATATGTTCTATTCTATTTGTTACATAGCATAGGAAAAAATCGATCGTTAGTACTATTTTCATATTTTTTAAATGTTATTCACGATATTGCGAGATCGAAAATTATACCGCATGATTCTAATTTAGCATTATCTTCTTGAGCTTTTGAAAGACCAATGACCAAGTCTATTGTATGGACACGGATGTCTTTTATTAACCTAGAAGTAAGTTTTCAAAATAATTTATTAAAAAATTGCAAATATTTTTTATCGTGAAACAAGAACCAAAATTTTTATAATCGCCTTAATATTATTTTTTCTTCTACATAATTAACTTAATATACAAAGTCACTGCACTTAGAGATTGTTTTACACTTGGCTAAATAAGTATATTACGATACAAAAAGCTAAGAATAAATTGAACTTGAATCACATGTTCACTATAAATCTTAGGTCTCATGATTTTTCGTAGTTATCTTTCTAGTTTACCTACGTATTCGAGGCCATTGTGGCGTTACAAGGATATTTAACAATATTTTCATTTCTTCGCTTTGCCACCAAGCTAAAATAGTCCTGCGTTGAATTCCGTCAAAATTGAAAGCGGAAAGTGGGAAACGGAGTGTCCTAACACTAGGTTTAATCTGGGTACCCTTCTGTATGCAGAATTTAGCGTGTTATGAATATTAATTTCTTTAGATATGAACTATGTATTCATTACATTGTCATTCATTACATGGTCACCCTAAATTTGTATTTGATCATTAACCAAAAAATTGCTTTCTGAAGCATATTCAATGTCTAGACGCACATTTGGAAGAACCTTTTAGATAAAATCTTAGTAGCTATTCTATATCAGGCTTTTTGGCGCCGCCGTCTACACATATCTTCTATACTTGTGACCTAGAAAAGGATCAAATGGGCAATAACTCATAGCGACGACGAGCACGCTCCTTTTTACATACCTACAGAAAGAAGTTGTAATATTTGGTATTGCAAATACAAGTGAAAATATTTATATATCAGATTTATTTCATATATATTACTTATCTGAAACTTTACTGGAATCATAAGCAGTTTTTTTTATGTATAAGAAAAATGCAAATGCGCATTATTGAGAAAATACAGTTAAATGGTTTCTTGATTTTCACGTATTTTGTACACCTTGTGGAACAACCAGTAGGCAGAGGAAGCCTAGTATATTAAAACACTGCGCTCTCCACTTTCCGCTTAATTCTAGAGGCTTGTGTGTTGAGTGGCGGAACACAACGCCGCGCTTTACCTCAACACCAGAGGGACGAAATGAAAATATTAAATATGCGTATATATTCAACAGTAAAAATAAGAATTATTTGAAAAACTTGTTAATTTCTGAAACGTTTTACAAACTTTTAAATCACATTTTTCTATAGAACTACTACACTAATTCTATAGAAAGACTATTTTAAACTTACTTAATAACATGTCTCACTGCCCCGCTCAATCATATGACAATTTTGTTTTAAAAGACCACTCAGTTCGTTGAACACCGTTAATAGGTTCTCGTTCATAAATGACCCATAATTATTGCAGTAGGTATGTCTTGTCCGCGTCTACAAAGTGTTCACTGAGCGTAATATAGGACAAAATAGTTAGTGACTCGGTAATAGGTGCTATTCAAAGATATTTTTTTTATTTTTCTATGGTAACATTTATATGGCAAAATAGGTTTTTTAAAATAATTTAAATTAAATTATTAAATTTAAATTAATAGATTAGTTATATACTTATAAAATCAATCAATTTATTGGTGTACCTATATCATATGTATCGGTCACATTTCAAATCAAATCAAACCAAATCCTGGCTTTGAGTTCCACCACTCAACACGCAATGCCAAGGAAAAAAATCGATCAAATTTAGCTTACAAATATTTGTAGCATTATAGAAAAAAAAAACTCTTAAGTTTTGTGTCACGTTTCCTTACAATAGAATCTAGGAAACGAATGTTAATCTTGTGCTTTATAAAAAAGCTCCCCTCGCTATGAATAGTCGATGCTGTGGCGGAGAGTATTAGTTATACCTAGGGGGAGCCAGAGGGCAAATAAATGGAGGTTTTTCATGTTATCAATCTAGAAAGCGACAATCAAATGCTACAAATGTATTGCATGCAATTAATGCAAATACTTTTTGTGCTTTAAATAGTATTGACTTTTATCACTTCATGATATAGAATAACAATTACATATATACTTAAATTAAGAAATAATATAAAATGTAGTTAAGCCATTGCACAAGGTTGTGACTGAAAATGCTACAAGTTGTGGGTTAGATTCCTATTTGCTGAAATATTCAATATTTGGACAGAGCGCGGCGTAGAGTGCCACCACTCAATGCGCGATATCTCTGACCTTAATTCAACGGAAAGTGAGCGGCTTAGTGTCTAAACACTATACTCCTTTTGCCTATCCAGCTACGTGCGAGATACAACGTGAAGCTGAAAAAAAATGTAGGTAGATATTTTTTTAATAGGAATAATGAAATAACAATGTATAAAATTCAAATCACGGTACAGGCGCCTCGAACACCTTGCTTTTCGCAAATTGGCAGTAGCGGCAGTAGCACATGCCATAGAAAAAACTGTATCAGCACCCGGCTAATGGGCGCGGCGCGTGTGCGCTCGCGCAGGGATGTAGCTGGTATAGTGGGCTTGTAACATTGTACTAAGTGCAACAAAAATGTGCGGTGATTTGATAGGCTTTATTAAATACTCTTCTATACAGTTCAGACAGTATATACCTACATTTGTTCTACTATCTATACGTATACCTAATAAAATTATAGCTGATGGCTGTCTGTACGTGGAAGATACATGAGAAAATCAATTATTGGGAGAATTTATCAATATTGCCGAAGCCGAAATAATAGTTTTCAAAATTTTGACGTTTGTTAAAAAAAATTTTACGAAATTATTGTAAAATAATAGCGAAAGAAAATAAATTCGGATTAGTATTTAAATAATTGTGTGGTAGAGGCCATTAGTGGTAGTGCGACTGTTATATCGACAGGTTACGAGTGCCGCCACTTAACACTCCATATTCTATGTTTCTATTAACATTAGGTTCCCAGGGTGCCCAGCTAACTGTGGAATACAGTGCGAAGCTATAAAAAAGTATAGATCCAGCGGGCGAAGCCGTGAGACGGTCGCTAGTGTATTAATATAACCTTAAACATTTTTAAACAGAAGTAAAAAAATAAATAAAATACTATGCTTGAATATAAAAATAATTTTGCTTTCCAATAATATAAATCTATATAATATTTTCTACTTATGTTCGTCGAAACATGTGTGTCATATATTTATTTGAATAGTAATTCCACACACCTTATGATCCTCCAACAGATGTTATCGAAGTGGGACGGGCAAAGTGAATTCATCCGGTGGCTGCATTCACAATTCTAACGTAACCAGGTAAAATGTTTTATATTCGGCAATGCTACAATTATTTTTTTTTTTTGATTTAATAGAACACGCGTTACAGATAATTGAGCTCAATGAAATTGTAATTGCTAAATTGACCGAAAACGAAACATAAAAAAAATAAAAACTACATATTCTCTAATACTGTTGAAACTCTCTACTTATATCCTCTGTATAAAGCTGAGTTAGTAGAAGGAACCATATGTAAACACATTTCGTTCTCCACTTTCCGCCCAATTTGGAGAGATTGCATGTTAGGGCCAGCCACTTTGTCTTACAAATCGAACCCACATCCTTTGCTTGTGAACTGTTTGTACTCCTGCGCCAAGAATATCTCGATAATTAGTATCATATTTTTGCAAAAATCTTATACAGATTTATTATTATGGATAAGTATAGATATTACGCAAACAACAACTGAGATATCAAATTGAACAGAAATCTTAAGGCACAAAACAAATGATAAGCATCAAAAACAGAAAATTACAATATCTGTTTATCGTCCTTGTATCTATGGTAATCAATATAATATACCAGGTGAACCTGCCACAACCTTGAATGACTACAAACTTGTTAATTTGTTAAATTAAAATAATATTTTAATTTTAATTAATTTGTTAAATTAATATAATTATATAAATATATAATAGTATCTAAATCTAAATTTAACTTAACCATTAATAGCAAATTAAATTGTTATTGATATAAAAAGATACACGAAACGATAACGTCCCACCAGCCCTGATTGTATTACAAAGGGACAACAGGATTACAAAATAAATACAATGGATCATAGCTAAGGAGCTGAGAACCTAATCTCGTTTTACTTAATCTTTACAACAACAAAATGGTGGGCGCTTCTATTTATTCCATAAAGATTACAATTTCTCACTTCGTAATATGATCATCTTACAATTTTTAGCTCGGACAACGACTGAGCCAAGAGAAAATATTATATTAGGTATTTCAGTGATATTTGAAGATACATAAAAATATTAAAAATTAATAGTAATTAATTATTATTATTGAAATTAATTGTTGTCCAATACATTTATTGAGTCTGTCGTGGCGCAGCGGTACAAGAGTGTGACTATAACGCGACGGCTGTGGTTTCGATTCCCACTCGAGGAAGTGAAATATTAATTTACGTTTATATTTCTATTTCTTCGCTCTGATGTCGAGGCGCGGCGTTGAGTTCTGCCATTCAACATGCGATGCCTTCAGAATTTGGCAGAAAATGGGGAACAGAGTGTCTTAACACTAGGTTCCCTCTGCCTACTTTGCGGTGTGGGAGATACAGTGTGAAGCTGATTATTAAATACATTTATAAATTTCTCAGTGAAAAGTTTTATTTTATATAAATATTTTATTTTAAATAAATAATTGCAGGTTTATATCTGTTTTATCTTGTTTTATTAATGTGATCAGTTAAAAATTATAATTTAAAAATATATACGAAATATTCAACTAGTATAGACTAGTTAGGACTAGTCTTTACAGAAATATAAAAAAAATATACAATTACTGGCGACTAGCTCAGGGCTTCGCCCGCTTAAGCTTGTGAATTAATTGTTTATTAAGTAGGTACACGGAATTATATTCTTGTTTTTGTAAATAATATATACTTGCAGAAACCACTTGCTCTATTGTCAATAATTTTATATTTTTTTTATCTATAATATAGTTGTCAATAAATAAATCAGCTTCACTCTGTATCCCGCACACAACAGGATACAGTGCAACAAAAATAAAAATGTTTCCTCTTTATAATATTAGTATAGATTTTTATATTCTTAGTCTTCATAGTGCTAGCATAAGTCTATCATCACAACGAATTTCCTGTTTCAGTTAAAAGCTCATAAATACCGTCCTTTATTAAATTTCCTCCGTTAAGAACATTGAAGACGAGCGATTAATAATCTCGGATACAAAGACCTGGGACGACTGGTCGTGTGTCAACGAGGGAAGCTATATTAAACGCTCGTCCTTCTAAATAATAAAATAAAACATTGCTGGCGTTTCAAAGTCGCATTTGTTTTCAAATTTAAATTACATTGGTAATATTATAAATGTGAATGTAGGTTTGTTTGTTACGCTTTCATGCCAAAACTACTAAACTGATTCTCATGAAACTTTGTACATATATTCATAGAGGTATTAGAAAAGACGTTTGATATAAAATATATTTTTGTATAAAAAATATAAAAAAAAAACATCCTTAGGTTTTAATATGTGAGCTTCATATATTTTTTTGGATATGATATAAACATAATTTTAAGCAAGCGAAGTCGCATTCGAATTTCTAGTATTTATATATTTTAAAATTTTAATTAAACGTGATCTCTCTAAGATAACGGCACACGTACACCTCTACATACATGTGGCCTTAATTTGGTATTTATAAATAATATCTTAAGATATTTTGAAACATTACTTTTTGCTTGAGTTCTCCCTTTGCATATTTAAAAATAAGTAGTTTTTATAAGATAACTATAATAATGTGGTCTAAATATAGCCGGTGACAGATGCACCACGCGATGGTGAAGGATAAAAAAATGTAAGTCATCTTATAAATTGTGAACCCTCCTCACGTCCTTCGTGTGCGTATCTTATGTATGTTTTGGCATGTGCGCGCGAGAGGAAGAAAATAATATCTATAAATAAATTTATCTTTCACTAAATTAGTTTTAATTAACTCCTTTTTTACACCCCCGTCCGTATATTTTAACTGGTACTACTACTAACATTAACTCAACATATGACAACATATGATCATGACGTTACCAATATCGGAAAAATAAAAACAAAGAATAAATTTATATCTTTTATAAATTGAACTTAGAATTTTCATAACAAGAGCAAACAAATACCCTAGCTGGTTAACTTATTTCCACAATATTATATTATACACTTTATAAAAATGGAAAATATTCTTTCTAAATGATAAAAAATAATCAAGTTACAGAGATGTCATTTCATAAAGATAGAATACCTTACAAGAATAAAAAATATGACCAGCTGAATGCATTTTCTCTTAAGATCGCCATATTGACGTAACGAGAACGTACATCATCAGTTCATTAAAGCCTTCTAAGTACAATGCACAGTTATCCAAACGGTTAGCGCTGCAAAACGGAAATGAGCTATTAGATGGCGTAGCAGCTGACGCGGCGCACGCGCAGCTGCCGCCCGAAATTCATCCAGAGATCGCGAAACGCGCCTTCCGCTTCCGCTCGATTGTGTTGTTCCACTCAGACCCACTGTGGGGTAAGTGTATTGACATTGCAAATAGTGGTTGGGGAGCAACTGCCTGTTTCAGCGGACGTCTTACTTCACCGCTGTTCAAACGTAACGGAAGTTAATTCCGTATGTCGCGTTCCTTTTTGTTTATTATAATAAAATATTATGAAAGAGTGTAGATATAGTGCTAATTATAATACGTTTTAATACGCTCATTGCCTTTATATTAAGATGCTTGAGGCCAGTCCTGCCGCAGGGCCACAAAGTGTTACTGTAAACGCGACTGGTTGTGGGTTGTCGATTCTCACTGAGGTATTTTTTTTATGGGAGAGGACAAGGCAAACGAGCGTTCGGGTCACCTGATGATAAGTGATCACCGGCGCCCACGACCCCATGCAACACCAGAGGAGTTACAGGTGCGTTGCCGGCCTTTAAGGTGGAGGATGTTGGGCGCCGGGGCCCGGCTTTACCTAATGCGAAACGCAGTGGCAAAAGCCACTACTTCACGCCGGTTTTAAATGCCGGGGGTGGTATTAATCCGGTCAAGTCTGCCCATGCGTGTTGCCATTACTGGCGACGTGACTCTACCACACGTACTTTAGTCACTTCTTACGACACCGACAGTACCAGGGTGATCCTATTCTTAGCCGGGACCACACGGCTGACTTCACCAGAGCGAAGAAATGAAGACATAAATAAATATTTTCTTTCCTCGAGTGGGAATCGAACCCACAACCAATCGATTGTGCAGCACATTTTGTACCACTGCGCCACGGCCGGCCTCAAAGTGTGCTCTTGGTATTAAAATAGCTGCAGGTAGTTTTTTAATTTATTTTTGTGTCTAGAAATTGGTAATATACTCATATACATATATGTAGTTCAAGGACAAGTGAGCAGAAAATATCTCTTTCGAATCAAACACTACTTTATTCTCCGTGAACTCCAGAGTAAGGACGAAAGAAAGAACTAGTATCCTTCATAATTTCTATAATCATCGAGGCGCCTAAATAAAAAAAATTGGCAGGTGTAAATACTATAACGATATTATCATGGTCACATTACAATTTCATAAATATTACAAATATTTCTTGTTAGCTTCATGTTGCATTCCGCACGTGCGCGGTAGGCAGAGTTCACTTCACTGCTTCACTTTTTACGCTGAATTCTGGAGGCATTGTGGTTTGCTTTATTAATTTCCTCGAGTGGGAATCGAACCCACAATCTGCCGCGTTTACAGTCGCACACTTGTGCTACTGCGCCACGACAAATAAATATATTTATAACATTTAAAATGTACTTAAAAATAAACTATATTTTATAATTTTCATAATTTTTTTTTATAATTTCCATTGTTTCTAGTTCACTAATTCATGCTAGGTTAGTTAGGTAAGAACCTAGAATTATAAGATTTGGCACTTCGTGCTAAGACACATAGTAAAAGAGCTTTATTAATTAAAATTTATAAAGATTATTTGTTACCTTATTTATCAATACATAAAATGTTGTTATTATATTTGGCTTATTGTTAAATTATCTTTTCATTTACAAGTCAATATTTCAATAATCCACAATTTGACCGTACGTCACACATGCGCACGCGCACCTGCCGACAAACTCCGCCTCTGGCCTAGGGTAGGTAATTATTTTTATATAGTTGATAGCTATACAAGATTTTTATATTTAATAATTTTTAGATTTTTCTATCATATAAATTTTTGTAAATATTGTCAGAAAATTTTAACATAGAAAATTTGTCAATATACATTTACCAATTTTTTTTGAGTCTAGATTCTTATAGGTCTCAAGGACGTGAACCAAATGTTTCTTTTTCTCATCTTTTTAGATATTCACTATTGCTATTATTTAGGTGAGTGGTAATTAAAAAATTTTATAAAAACTCCTAAATATTTTTCTTAATATATTATATTTGTTCATTTTAAGTAGACGCTGTTTCAGGCAACATAGTAAGGTAGGCAGAGGGTACCTGAGAAACTAGTGTGGAGACACCTCGTTGCCCACTTTTTCGCCGAATTATCGAGGCGGTGCGAGTTGAATGGCGGAACTCAACGCTACACTTTGTCACGAGTGGGAATCGAATTCACAATCTTCGAAATAGCAAAAAATATAACTTACGTAGATTAAAATGTATTCATTAATTTTGTTAATTTAATTTGAATAATTATGGTTTTGTAATGGGCAAAGTTTACGATTAGGTAACTTTTACGAACATTTAGTAAGCTGTTAAAGTGTAATTAGCGTTTATCGAATTCCCCTTTACTTGTTACAAAAAAAAAACATTTAATTTTAGTTGTACTTTTACTATTGCCAGTTCCATTTATTATATTGTTTTTAAGCTTTATACTTTATCCCATTTATAAACGGATAGGCCAAGGGAGGCTAGTGTTAAGACACTCCGTTCCACACTATCCTCCTAATTCTGTAGGCATTGTGAGTGAGGAGGAGAGTGGTGAAACTCAACGCCTTATGGCGGGCGAAGCCGCCTAAATCTTGCTAGTTATAATATAATTTATGTAATTTAAATTCATTTGATAAAGGCAATAAGTAAGTTCTCACGTCGTATTTTAACATTAGGATGTATTATAACACAGTACTATACTTTATCAATATAATGAAATATATATATTTTATTCTTCTATAAACAAAAGCATTTAAAATAGAGAGCTTATTGAATTTATTCTGTTAATATGGGGAAGGAACAATGCCTATGCGGAAGCTCTTGCCGGATGTCGGTTTGATATACAACAAATCTGTGGTACGTGACTTATATGTCATTATATAATAAATGGTTAAAAATTAAAAAAACAAAATGGACACTACATATTTATAACACTACATAATATAAAAGATTTAAAGACTATAATTAATTTTAAAAATCCATTCACAGGACAGGAAGTATAATATAATAATAATAAAAAAAAAAGAAACAAAAAAAATATCAATGACTCTTTCCCACGAGCAGTACAATTAACCACCTAATTGCATTACCTTACTCAAAATTTGTAACGTGATTGTACCCGAGTTTGGCAGCTTAAGACGTCTGGTGGCGCAGCAATGTATATATATATATATATATATATATATATATATATATATATTGTTTATGACACCTTTGC
>JBAIZZ010000257.1:287832-328733 GCA_037355905.1 Heliconius aoede
TCTGTTTTTATTATCTAGACAAGTAAAAAATAAATGTAAATAAATGTATGTACATGGAATCTTATCTCAGAAACGGCTTAACCGTTTTAAATGCAGTTTTCTTTATTATATTTTTGCAGCCTTCTTTCAACATTAACTGTTTGTTTTATTTCGATCGGTTCGAAATAAAAAAATTATATCAATATAGAGTAGTTTGTTGGAATAAATAACAACTGCTTTATTGAATTGACTGAATATATTGTTTTTAAAATAATAATATTATTCAAACACGAATGCAATTTATATTATATTAGTAAATAAATTATTATGTAGATCAAGCGGACGAAGCCGCGAGCCGGCCGCTTGTTTTAAATGACGTTTTTATAACTTATTTCAGTTTTTCTTAAATATTTTTTTTTTGTATCCAGATATAATTGTACAGAACCGAAAAGAGCGTATTGACAAGATGCATATTAGCTTACAAGTTAATATTTCTGATTATAAACAGTTATTATTTTATTTTAAAATATAAGGAGGATGAAATTACGAATAAAAGCTTGTAATGCTATAAAAATTTTCGTAAAAATTGTAGCAAACGTCATTTATGTACCACATTCGATTTTACAACCATTCAAATTTAATTCGTTTGTAATTTAATAGGGCAATGTTCCTATATACATAAGTATTGTATACGTTATAAATATGTTACTTCAAAATACTCAAAAACCAAATAACAATATATTAAAACTATATATATTTTTACATTAAACATTATTTAAACATAAGATACTCTTTGTTACTAATTAGTTCTTGTAGATAACGAAAGATAATTTAAATAATTTAACCATGGCTCAGAAACTGCCTCATAGATTTTTAGGGTTCCGTACTTTTTAAAGAAAAAAGGAACCCTTATAGGATCACTCTGTTGTCCGTCCGTCCGCCTGTCTGCCTATCTGTCTGCTAAGACCCTTTATCTCAGGAACGCATGCAGATATCGAAATGAAATTTAAATTACTGCATGGTAGCTGCTGTATATAGGTAGTTCTGGAAAAAATCGGATTATTATACATTTATAGTTAGATCCCAAAAAAAAAAATACTTTAAATAGCATAAGTTGCATATTATGACATTATGAACGGAATCAAAACGGCCGCTAGTTCAAGAGGAGGTATCCGCTATTTCAAGATGAACCACTAGTTCAAGATGAAATAGCTCTAGTTAATCTGAATTTAAAAACGGAACCCTCGGTGAACGAGCCCGACTCGCTCTTCTTTGCTCTGTTTCCCAGAAGAAATAATTTTTATTTGTCTTAATGAAAACCTTCATAATAACAAAGAATACATAATAACTTTTTTCTGTAGAAGCAAGAATTTAAATATAAGATAGTAAATATAAAAATTATATATTGTAAAGTTCTCACCGAACTTCAATTAAACGTCCAAATTTACATTTCTTTCAAACAATAGTAAGTAGGAATCCAAAAGTAGCAAGTTAGCTTAAATTTTTCTTTAATCCAGCGTCTTAAATGTACCTAATTGATGTAGAGACCCTCGTGGCACATTGGGACACTGGCAGACTCTAAAGGCGTTGCAGCGATGCAGGTTCGATCACCACTCAAGGTAATGAACTATTTTCATTTTCCCGCTCGGTTGCGCAGATAATATGCTGCGTTTAGTTCTGCTACATAGTGTCTTGAAAAGAAAACTTGTTAATACACCCCTATTATCACGAAAATGAATATCAGAGTACTTTGTCTCTTAAGTTCTCTTTGGCTACCTTGGAACAAAACGGGAACCTATAATATTGAGCCAGGGAACCTATTGTGGTAACACCCCAATTAAAAAACATCCGTTCTCAACTTCCCGCCGAATTCTACAGGCATTGCGTGTTGATTGGCGGATCCCGACGCCGCGCTTTGCCTCGTTATCTTACCTACACTTATCTTCTGATTATATACATATGCACGCGGTTCTATTGATATAATGGTTTAATTCACGACCGCTTGTACTCCATTAATTAAATGAACAATTCGCGTGTCTCTCCGAGCGTAACACTCGACAGAAAGTGGCAAAGAAAAAATGCGGGAAACAGTCAAACCTTGGATTGGCTTGGATTGAAAAGAACCAGATAATAATCTCATGAATAATTAGTTACATTTGATATAATGCTGCAAAATTATAATTAAATTCTGTCTTAATTAATTATTTAAATTTCGAAAAAATTATAGATTATCATACATTGTCTTGTGTTTCTAAGTCAATTATAACAAATAGAACAGAATAAAAATAAAATATAATTGTCTACTGATATTAAAACCTTAAAAGTACAATACAATAATTAAATTTAACAAGTTTATTTAATAATTTTAATGTTCACTAACATATTTATAATTAACTGTACGTTTCGACGTAATTTTATAAAATTATAATGATGTTATCAGCCAGAAGTAAAGACTAATAATTACATATTAGAAAAATGGCGGTTCGTAACCTATTCACATATTCAACAAGGTATGTTAATAATTTATATGAATTACGATATTATTTAAATCTATTTATATATATATGAGTACTTATTTAATTATGGGTCTATCTATCTATAATTATCGGTCAATTGTTATTAAAAATAAAATAAAGTCTTGACAGACGGACAAAAGGGTAATTCTAGAATCATTCATTATTATATATACAACTATAAAAATAATTAAACAGAAAAATCCTACAAATCTTGTCAATTTATGTAAATTATTATCCTTTTCGGATATTGACAACTTTTACCGATAAAACAAAAATGTCAAAATGGAATTCATAAATTGACATTACAAACACGTTGTTTACCAGAAGCGGGGAGGAAGCTCTCATTATGCGACGACGCGCGTGGCTATGACTACGGGCAATCATTCAATCACGCAGTTGATTGAGTCAACGGGAGTCGACAGGACACCGCAGGATTCCTTATTATCTAATAACAGTGGCGCCCGATGTCTCTTCGTCGATCTTCTAACTTCGCTTCGACGATCACATTTATACTTTTAAGAAAACAGCAGGTTATGAACTCGTGCCTCTTGGAAACCGTCCAAGTGCTCTGGCCAACTAAGCCATACGTTCTCATCGGGCTACGTCGAAGTTCTTAAAAGCTTGTTACATATTTCTGTTGCTAACATTTGTGTACTGTACTGTACTATTAAAAGTGTTATATTTTTTCCCCAAGTGTGGAACAGCATTTTAAAATTGTAATAAAAAGATCATAATTATTTAAATAACATAAAAAAATGGTTTTGCTAATATTTAGTTATTTAGAAGTCTTTCGATCTGTCGATTGACTTGTTTATATCAAGTGTTTATTATTCGTTTATATAAAAGTTCTAAATTACAAGCTGCATCCCGCACACATTAGAACAGGCAGCGGGAATATAATTGAGTGGCAGAACTCAAGAGAAATGGAAAATATTCAATGTCTAATTTCTTCGACTGAGAATCGGACTCACAGTCTGTTGCGTTACGGTCACACGCTCGTGCCTCTGCTCCACGAGTGGCTTCGCATTCGGCTGATACGAAAATTATATCAGACGAATGAATATTTTGAAAGCTCTTACATTGTAGTTATATACTTATAAACTATATAGTTGAGTGCACGTCAACACGAACATATGTCATCGACCAGACATTTCCATCGAAGTATTTCCTCATTGTCGCACGCGCCGGAGTCACATAGCTTTCTTTTTGTGTCGGTACTTGCATTATTAATGAACGTAAGTCGATTTTTTTTCTTAATAGGTATTATGATTACTCCTTTTAACTTAGGGTGAAGTATATTCTTAAACATAGGTAATATTGAGGCCAGTCGTGGTGCAGGGACACAAGTATGTCACAGAAACGGGACTGGCTATGGGTTCGAGAAAATATATATAACTAATTATACATATATTGCCTCCAGATTTCGGCCGAAAATGGGAAATGGACAGTTTGAACACTAGAATCCCTATGCCTATGATGCTGTGTGCAGAGTACAGCGTGAAAATGATAACTTTATAAACAAGTAAAATTTTTTTGATAGTGATGTCATACATAAATGGAAAAAAGAAAAAGAAGTTTCACAAGCACAAATTAACAATGAACTAGAGAAGGCGTAGGCGACTGATGCAGTCATCTTACGAGCTCTTATTACGTACATCCTGACATTCATATCCGGCCCCTACTAACACTAACACTGACCTAGATTCAGAGTATGGAGACAATCAGGCCAATACTCAATCATAAGGCATTTACCTACAACGACAATGTGACCTCATCTACGTAAACAAATAAAAAAAAAAGATTAAATCATCTTCACGCTGTATTCCACACACAGCAGGGAAGGCAGAGACTTAGTTTTAAGATAATCTTTAGGCATTAGGTGTTGAATGGTGGAACTCAACGCCGCGCCTTTGCCACGATACCAGAGCTGGACTCATATCTAAATTATTGATTTTCGAGCGATCTCCAGTCCTCCTAGCCGTATTTTTCCAAACGATATAATTTTGTTTCTCGACAAGGTGAATAATAAAAAAAAAATGTTTTTGCAACATCCCATTGAATCAATTTAATGTTTTTGCCCGCGGATTCGGAAGCCGCAGGTAGAGAGCCTAGATCCGGGTCCCCTTTGTGTTCTTGTATTATTTGTAAGAATTTGCTTGTTTGCAAATTGCGATTTGGAAAGTAATAACTGTCACATCGCATCATCAGCTGCCTCGTTGGGCGTATTGAGGATCTTTCAACAAGTATATAAATTTATCCGCTTTAAAATACGTTATTTAATAAACTTGTAATTCACTGTACGAGTATATCATTGAAATTGTTATGTTTATTTAATAATGTGAACGTTGGTTTGCCAAAAAATCTTTGTTGTCATGAATGTTTGTCAATTGGATTTAAATTTAAAAAGTATTAGACACCCTCAGGACCTCATGGATATATAAGCGTTATATACTCGTACTTATGTATATTTGTTTTGTATATATACTTCATAATTAGTATTTCCATTGATTCAGAATTACATTTTGAATAAGAATTTGATTTTTATAGCATGTGACTGTAACGCGACAGGTTATGGATTTGATTCCCGCTCGAGGAAATGAAATATTTAATTTTTTCATTTCTTTGTTCTGGTATCGAGGCAGAGGCGAAGCGTTGAAATCCGCCACTCAACGCGCAATGCAGGAGGCAAAGCTCCAGAATTCGGCGGAAAGTGGGAGCGGAGTGTCTTAACACTAGACACTTAGAGACCTTCTACCTACAATCCTAAATACGCGGTACAACGTCCAACTGAAAGAAAAATAGATAAATTGATAGTATCATAATTTGCAAAGGCTACCAACCGTAACTGCAAATCGGAGCGGTCGCAGTGGCATGTGGCGGAACTAAACATTTATTGTTAACATTTACGGTAATTTACTGTAAACTGTAAGCAATGTTTCTCTTCAGTTATACGCAACACACTTTTAATCCACAAAAATAAAAGAAATCTGCAGAGCTTAATTTAAATTTTAAATCAGCATCACGCTGTATCCCGCACGCAGCAGGGTAAGACACTCTGTTCCCCATTTTCCAAAATTCAAATTTTATTTTACTATATTTACAACGTGTCATGTACATTTTATGTAATATGAACTATATTATATATTTTAGTTTTGTTAATGTCAATTAGTTTATTACTTAAAGATTTATTTAATTTTTCAATAAGAAAACCAATATACATATAGATCACGACGGCACTAAGCTTATTTTGTTATTATCACTAGATTTCGTCAAACAAACCAAGGGCCCAAAGTGCCAACAAAGCGTAAAAAACCGAGAAGCTATCATCTCTCATCGTTATAAGATATAACTTATACTTTGAGCCCCGCCCGCTGCCTCCAGCACCAGCACCAGCACTGCTAATGTTTACTTTGTCTCCGCGGCACGCTCCTATAGCCTATAGGTGGTACCTACACCAAAAATAACAAATTATGAAACTGATGAAAAACACCAGTTAAGCTGTCGGCGATCCCTAAACATGATGTTTGATGGCACCTTAATGACAAGGCGCAGAGTTAACGCCACCTTTTGTGTAGAGCCGCCGCGAATAATAACAGACAGAGACAAAAAATCATATTTATTTGTATTGACCATAAAGTTGAGAATGAGAGAGCTCAAACTGTCATGATTTCTACTAAGGAGGTCCCGGTAATTGAGCAATCATCTACTCTAGCCTCTAGCCCGTTGCGGTGAGCAATGCATTGGGGTAAATGGAATTTACTGTGTTTATTTGTTAGATGTGTTGTTTAATCATTATAGAATAGAGAGGGCGTAGAGTCCGTCCGTCCGCTGTGGTGCATTGGCGTGTGACTGTAAGCGCGATAGTTGTGGGTTCAATGCCCATTTGGAGAAATTAATTATTATTTATTAATATTTTTATTTCTTCGCTCCGGTAAACGGATGTGAGGAACGGAGTATCTTAACTAGGTCCCTGTGCCTTTTGCAGAGTTTTGAACTATTCAGAGATGTGTCTAATTCTAAACCATAAGTATGTTACAAGCGAACATTATAGGTAATGGTATGTAGAAATTGTCGACAACCCAGCAACAACTTGACCTCATCTGACAGGTCAGTCTGACAGTGTGTGACTGTAAACGCGACGGCTGATTGTGAATTCGATCTCCACTCGAAGAAATTTTATTGTTTTCATTTCTTCGCCCATTTTTGGTGCCGACCCCAAGCGCGGCGTTGAGGTTCCAGCATTCAACACACAAATCACCAGAATAAATAAATAGGGAATGGAGTTTCTTAACACTAGATTCCCTCTGCCTATCATCTTCCGAGCGTGATACAGCGCGAAGGCGAAAAAAATCTGACATAACCGTTGCAAGTAATATAGTTAAAAAAATAGTAACGGCCTTAGTGCTTATAGCTTATAAATAATAGATTACATAGTGCACGCGACCGGACCGCAAAGCGACCTTGTGAATGTCGCCGGGCCCAAGTGAGTAGCCGTGATTCACGCTCGAATTATTTTAGAAATAAGACCAATATGTTATGAATATAAACTGGATGTCAATTTAAGCTGTACTAAATCTATATATATATATATATATATATATATATTTGATTAAATAATGATGAGGTCGTCGTGGCGCAGGGGCACAAGGGTGCGATTGTAACGCGTGATTCTGAATGATTGTGGGTTCGATTCCCACTGTGGGGAATGATGTATTCTTTATATTTAGCTCTGGTACCAAGGAAAAAAAGGTCAAGTATTTAAAATAAGTTCCCTCTAATTTATGAAACTTCTAGGTAAGAAAACTTAATATGAGTTAAGCTTTAATCGTTTTGTTTTATTGCGGGACGGAAGCATATAGCAAATCGATATCACGACTGACCTGTTACGTTAAATTTAAGCACAAACTTCTAAGTAATTTAAATATAAAGACACGTAAGTGAGGTAATTATCAAGAGATTAACAGAAGGAAGTTGGAAAACAGGATGCAATATGTCAATTTAAAATAGCTAACTATAAAAGGACACCTTTTACTCGGGTTTTCTCTATTAAGATTTTATATAAATAAAACTGATGATTCTATATAAAATTGATGTAAAAACGTTATAATGGTACAAAAATTATTGGTAAAAGGCCAGTCCAGCCGAAGAACTGGAATCATACACGTGAGTTCGATTTCCACTCGATGAAATGTTATATTTATTAAAATTCTGAATTGTCGGGAAAATGGGGATATGATTCAATAAGTAACTAGAATATTTAACAAATAGATATTTTACAAATATCCGACAAAATTATTAATGTTAACTGTATAACGTACAAAAATATATGATATTCAACAAGTTAAGCTCATAGTGTCGCGACGTGAGCGAGTAACAAAGGAGCGAAGCAGACCATTAATAAGAGACCGGGCACTTCCGCCGCGTTCCCGGAATAGCGGCGTGTCATGTACTCGTATCTGTAGTCTACTGCGTTAACGTGAATAGTGATTGATGCTTAAAGAGCTTTTGATATTTAAACTATTAGAACTTGTCGAAGTCTCAAATTATTTACCTATAATTGTATGGACATTAGTTAAATAAAACGACTATTTTTTTACTATTGTATTGTAATGAAATTAAAATAAATGAAAATAAACGAAATTTGGCCACTAGTGTCTACAAATAGTTCTTGTTCAACATAAAATGTACAATTGTAGAAATGTGTGTGAAATCTATACAAATGTGGTTAAATCTTATAACAAAGTCTTAAATAGCAAAAAAATGAGTATATCGACTCTATAAAGGGAATCAAAATTAACAGGGTACTTCTGATTAACCTAATATTATGAAATTTGGCTAGCGTCTACAGGTAGTACTGGCGCAGGAAAAAATCTGAAAACTATACATTTGTGGTAAAATCTTAACTAAATAATAGTCTTAATTGTACACAATTTGGTATTAAAGCCGCTAGCTCAAGTGAGGTATCAGATGAAAGCTGGCTAAGCTAAGGCTGAATTTCAGAAAATACCGAGACCTCCAATGTTTGTACGGAACGCTTGGTGGGCGAGCCCGACTCGCGCTTGTCCGGTTTTTTTTTTTTTATAAAATCCTAACATTTCAAATGCTTTATAAGAAATGCTTTGATCTTCAATCGCTGTCCCTAAGATTTTCACACGCCGGACAATAAAATCGATCGAAACATTGCGCACGATTTTCTAATCGATTTTTTGGTAATAAACGTGACCGACTCGTACTCGCAACGTTAGAGGTCTCAATATAACTAACCTCTTTGTTGGTAATCGGACGGATCGCCATCGGTCCTGCGCACCTGTCACGACGGTAGATCACAACACCAGATCGATGACGAATTCATTTCCTATTGGATGACTGATGACTCCATTGGAATTTTTTATATAGTCCAAATAACCTTGCTTGATCTGAATGATTTTTTATGATACAATTTAAAGTATTCAGAAAATAATAGAGTCAATGTGTTAAAAATTGTGTCTATACTAATCCAGCACGACGCTTTAAATTGAAGAAAAAACTTATTTTGATATATTTATTTTGTGAATAAGACAAATATCATAATTTAAAAGATAGGATTTGAAATCGTATAAAAAAGAACAACAAAATCAAATGGCCATCCTTAACTAGCGCCTTATTTATTAACGTCAACGGTGATATATCATGACGGGCCACCGGGGCCGCTCGACACGCTCCCAAAAAATCTCTATTGAGACGTGTCCCCGTCCAAAGCGCAGTATGTTTGTATCAGAATGACAAATAAACAATCATAATTTTTAAAAGTGTTAAAAATCGATAATCTGTTTACATAATAAAGTTATTTATATGTTACAATGTAAAGCACAAATTGGTCTGCATCGTTGAGTTGAAGCCTCTAAGTAGTGAATATTCGTGTAATTTTTCACATAAGTGAGAGAGCCGAACAGCGGGAGGGCGCCGACAAAGTCCGCAGGGGTGCAGCCACCGCTTCTTGCTCGACGTACACCACTGTCATATTATTAATAAAGTAATATTTTAAAAACCTACAGTTATATATAAAATTTGAATACATCCTACTCTATCATCATACGACGCATATAAAATATTCCATATATGGATATTTTTAATCGGATTTATTGTAAATTAAAAGTTAAATTAGAGGTGACCTCTCTCTGTTCTCTGGTGATCTAAGACATTTAAGATTATTAAAACTATTTTGACATAAACTACAACAGTTGATATTATACGCAATAGCGATATGCAATGGTTCTCAAAGTGTATATAATTAACAATACTAGTTAGCTATTCTCTTATTACTTTGGAATTAAAATATGGATTTTACCTTTAAAACATAAGAGAACTTAATTTTTAATAGATTACCAGGTAATTTATAAACGTAAATATCTTTTATATCTATCTATCTTGTTTTGTTTGATTTTGGATTTTGCAAATTCAAAAGGTAGGCACGATATTCGAGTATGTCGTATAAGTTTTGGGTCAGGGCGGTGGCGGTGACCGCGTAGGCTCGTGTTTTGGCCACGCCGCCCACCCTCGTCTATTGTGTCACCCACGTGCGGACGTGTCAGCGTGATCTCACTCTATCGGCTAACGATCTAATTAGCTATCTTCAAAATCTTCGCATATCTAAACAAATTTCGATGACAACATAGTAAATATGATTCTTTTTATAAATCAGCTTTACGCTGTATGCCGCATACAGCAGGGTAGGCAACCCCTATTGTTGAGCAATCTGTTTTCCAAATACTGGAGGCATTGCGTGTTGCGGAACTCAACGCTGCGGTGTCCCTTGAAACCAGAGCGAGAAATTATTGAATAAATTTAAAAAAATATTTCATTTTCATTCCTCGAGTGGAAATCGAACCCAATACCAGTCGTGTTTCCAGTCACATACTTCCACTCCACGACTGGCTTAAATAATTCTGCGGGCATCCACGTCAGACGTCCCGCCATCACAAGACGAAACTACCCGTCGAATATTAGAAAAGAAAAAAAAATCGTATTAAAAGATTATACATGCTAAATTTATATTTATGAATGAACCGGTGTTAAATATTTTACCTATTGTCAGATTAAATCCGCAGGCCACACCACGTCAGCGTAAATCCTTAACAAAACTTTGCGAATATGGAACAAAGATATATCTATTTCTGTACCGACTAATGTAAAGTAAACAGCATTACTGGCAAGGGACAATTGAACAGTGTGTCCGGTGGGGCCGCGGCTTTCCCAGTAATGGCGGATTACGAGTGAGGAGCATCTTGTGTGGTGCGGGCCTGGATGGGGCGCAGTTCCGCTTGTGCTAAAAATATACTATTCTTGACACAATCGTGTACAATAAATGTACTGGGCGTGTATGATAAAAATAATGTAATTTGTCTCGAAAAATCAGCGAAAAGTGTTCCCTCTGCCTACCCTACTATATGCGATACAGCGTGAAGTTGTAATATAATATGTGTTTTACTCATCTTGAAAGCTTTCGATTGTGGCTCAACTTTTAAAGGTATCTATATAATAGAAACAATAAAGCACAGAGTTGATCAAGAATAGCTTGGGCGTGGGCGTGGGCGTGAGAAAGGTGCTGCAATGTTTCTCCGCTAATACATTGCTCAAATATGCGCATGAGACCGACTTGTGAATGTTAACTGCGTAGGTATACTTTTTACATATCCTATCTTACATATAATAAGCAAGTAAAAATATTTTGTCTGTACATTTAGTATTTACGAAATGGATAGAGGGAGGGAAGTATTGAACCAATTTACCTAAAACTTTCACCAAATACTTTATTTTATCTCAACAAAACATTTAAAGTTTGTTTTATCAAAATCGATTCATTAAAAAGAAGTTATCATCATTTGAATGAACTCAAGACGTTACTTTACCTACGAATATATAGCAACCTTTCTTTCAAAAGACTTTCAAAACAAGGAGAAGCAGTTTCATAAATGAGAGTTTCATTTAAATAAATACAACAAAAGAAAAATAATTTTTATTAATACTGTAATATTAGATATTTCTATAATTCTTAAAAAATAACTAAATAATCAAATTTAGCTATATAGCGGTCAATTTAAAAATTATTCTTTCTTAAATAATGTTTGCCTTTCGTGTTAAAATCTTAATTCTTTCGTGAGAAAGGAAAGCATATGCGACGTGTGAGCCGCTCCCACTGCAGGCAGATGCTATCTACTCTCGGTACTCTCACGTTGTACTAATTGCTCTGTTCACCCGACATAAAATTACACTACTTACTTATGTGTATTTCTAAATAATAACATACAATTAATTTATTTATTGAATATCTATTTAATAAAAAAATTAAAAATAAACCTAAAAACATTTTTTTTGCAATAATTGTTTCCTTTGCCAGGCCACTTGTGGTGCAGGGCCACAAAGTGTGCAAATCGCGATTATTTGCGGATAATTCCCACTCACTTGAGGAAATGAAATACTTATTTAAATGTATATCTCCATTTCTTCGCTCTGGCTCCATTTCTTCGACCACTTAATCAACACACAACGCATCCAGAATTCGACGGAAAGTAGAGAACGGAGTGTCTTAACACTAGGTTCCCTCTGCCTACCCTTTTGTGTGCGGGAAACAGTGTGAAATTGATTTTTTATTTCTTTTATCGATTAATCACATAGTGCAATATATATTCAGATTTTATATTTGTTTTTATTATTTGAATACGTATCATTTTACTGAAGGTTCATTATTTTGGGTCTGTTGTTTGATCTTTCGCGGCGATTCCACGCTGCTGGCGATGTTCTGCTGGAAACGCTCGAGGCAGTATGACGAATCCAATTAACAGCACTAACGAATACTGTCGGACGTACACTATTTATGTTCCCTCGCGGTCGCATTGTAAATATTTAGTCCTGGCCGCGTCTGGCACAGCAGCTCGCTTTATCTCTCCATCACTTCTGTAAACGGTTTGATGAGCCGCACGAGCTTTCAGCGCTAGCGTACAGGATACACATCCATAAATAAAAGCTACTCGAAGGAAATGGCATCCGACACATTTTTTGTTTTAAACAAATTATTTAGATCTGTTCCGTTGGTTTAGGTATATTTAAATAGAGTAACAGGTATAAATAAACAATAAATCAACTACTAGATCAGTGTTCGGCCACGCGACGGCGCGACAGCCTTGCGCGTGGGCCCCGACAGGTGATCGGTAGATTATTTACTAATTCATACGCGTAGCGTTGACTTCTGTTTTCTCATATGATAATAACAATTTCGATACACTAGTAAACGTGCTCGCTAAATATAGAGAACAGCATTCCATGGACGCCGTCGCTTCGGTTAACTGTTCGATTGTATTATGCCTTTTTTCGATTTTATTCATTTAAATGTCACTTGCTCTCGGTGGTGGTGGGACCAGCGCTTATTTGGTGACCGGGTGATGTCACCGGGCGCGCCATCACCATGATGGGGCCCCTTTTGGTATCTTTACGAGCGACACCTCCACATTGTGTTCGCAGCAGTTCATTCACCGACACAATAATGTGGACTCTAGGCTCATCATATTATATAAAAAAACAACTTCAATTATTTTTATTATGTACATTTAAATTATTTGTACAATAATTGAACTCTTACAAAGACGAGAAACAAGAAAACCACAATGAATAAAACAATTTATTATATATTCATAACTAAAATGTAGATTAACCCGAAATTTGTATTTAAATAAGTTTGACCTCAGAATTCTGTAACTTAGCTTTTTTTTTCTATAAAGAATAAAATGTACAGGTGTGTGATCAACGTGCGTGAAATTATTGTAAATTTAACGCGGTGTGGTCCGCGGGAAAAAATCATTATGATTACACGAATCATCAACCCCTGGCGAGGATTCTCCATGGTGATCTTTTAAGCTATCATCATTTGTCCCCCGAGGCACACAGGAGGGATGTAGCGTTCATTATACCATAGATTATATTTACGATTTTTTTCATAGACTCTATTTTATTAAACCATCATTAGATAAGGTATTTTTAATATTCTTGTATGATCACTTTGTTGTCCGTCTGTCATTTATCTCGAGAACGCGTGGAGGTTTCACGCTGAAATTAACATCAAATGTTTTAGTCTATGGCACAGAAAATATCGAGCTTCTAAGTCAATACAATCAAAAGATACAAGCATTTATGCATCGATTTTGCTGCACTTTGAATGAAATTCGCTGTTTTATCAAGACCTACGTACCTATAGAGTGCTCCCCGTGGACCTCGAATTGATGAAATTTGGCATGAAGTCAGAACTTACAATACAGATAAAAAGAAAAATCGAAGAAGTGAAAATTTATAGGTAAAAAGTTATACCAAGCTTGTATTTGTAGTTCGTTTCATATAAAATAAGTGCCTATGCCTGCAAACTTAAGTTTGCGTTAACCTACAATCCTGAAATTGGTAAGAAAGCCTCGATGGGCGAGTCCGACTCGTACTTAACCGATTTCTTTTTCTTATTATATTGTGGGTTTACATTCCAAAAATGCTTTTTTGAAACCTTTTGATATATTGTAGGTACCTACTCAAAAATCCTTTTCATACCCATTTCGTATGTTACGTGCTGGGTGTTTGGAATAATATCTGCTCATGCTCTGCTGTCACGTTTCGTCTACGTCATACAAATATCTATATACATATATATATAAAATCAAATGTCTGTTCGTGTGTTTCGTCTGTTCGCATTGGCCAATGTTATGATTTTAAGAATGTTATAATTTTAAATGGCCAAAAAATTTAGATATTTTAAAAACATTTAAGTAAAATATATAAAAAAGAATTAAAAAAACTATAATAACAAAATTATTTCAAGTTCTATGTATTTCCCACCATCATTTAAATACACTGAGTGAAACATTCAGTAGGTGTTTCTTTTTTTTTTTTTTCAAAATGTCATTAAAATTGATAATGGATCGAAACGGGCGTCGACAACGTAGCAAAGGTCCGGAGCGGGCGCCAAGATCGCAACGATAGCGTCGATAGAACAGTAATCGTCAATAAAATCTCAATTTAGATGGCACCGATATCAGGTGAGTTACGGACGGACAGTCAGAAAGAACACGAAAACCTACTTGACGGAGGAATGCGTCCTCGCGACAGGACCAACTAACGAATTAGGTACTCCAAATTGGGCGTTACATTCATTTTATTTTATAATTTACGATTCTAAAAGGTAAATTACGTTTCTAATGGCGCAGTTTATTACAGTCCCACCACAAAAAGATTTTTTATTTGCTATTAATTTAGTATTGATATGTAAAAATTATTGCAAACATATCCACATCCTCACTACTCTACTACACACCCGTGTAGGTATTAGAAAATAGTTACACAGTCTACAGAAGCACGCTTAACACATTGTATTAAAACTATAGAAATTTTCCTCTTTCTGTCACCAGAGATAAGAGCGACATCTAAGTGGGACATTTAAAAATTAATTTGTCGTACGTGATAAATGATGAATATAAGTTTTATTATTTCAAATTAAATGAACGACCCGGGCCGAACGTCCACCTTTTCTCACATTAGAGTTATCTTATCTCAAATGATTGCTTCCATTACCTCGGAGAACAGACACGTTGTTCTGTTGGAAAAGGGGAGATAAAGAGATTAATGCGTAAAGCAATTAATTTTGATTGAGGCGTGTTTTATTAAGTAATTGTTTTTGTTCTCGATGTGAATTCGAAACGCATCGTGAAATTACAAAGTGTGTACACAGTGTATCGCGTGAATAATATGTACATTAATATATTTAATAATAAATTGATTTTTGAAATAGAAAGTGATAAAAACCCACAAAAATATATTTAGTTAGTAATTTTTTTTTAGGTAGTAATACAGAATTAGTAAGTAAACACGAATTAGGTTGTATAGACACTTAGATAATTTTTTCGAGATTAACTTGATCAAGAGGTAATAATATAACGCCATGAGTATTCTATAGCGTGTGGCGTGTGGCTCGTTCCCACAGCGAGCTTTAATACATTTTCCATGTTCCAGTTAGCGCCCCATAAATTGATTAAGGTCCGCGGCGGCGCTCACAAGTTTTTTGTGCCACGAGACAGGTATAGTAAGCTCTTCTCCAAACCTAACACACATATGAACACTCGAGTAAATGACAATACAAAATATTTAAACATTTACATAAACGTGGACATTTCGCAGCATAAAACGCTATAATGGAGTGAACTAATTTCCTGACAGGAAATTGCTTTTCTTGATGAGTGCTTACAATTTCCCCAAGAACCCCACTCTAAGTCAACTAAAACGTTGACATCAATCATCTATTTTTAAATAAATGGAAATAAATGTTTAGTTTATATAATATTATTTTTGTAAATAAATATTAATGTTTTCGCATTTAGAGTGGCGGCGAAGTTAAGATCTGATTGATTTTGCATGATGGTTGTAGATTCAAAAGCTCCCCTTGAGATGGGTCTTAGGTCTTAGGTCCTTTTCGTCGTTGTCGTCTTTATTTACAACCATATCTCATAGATAAGTTAAATAAGAAATCAATGTTACATTAGATTAATAGTATATAAGCGCATTTTAAAGAAATGTACACATATTATCAATCATCCAAGTAAAAAAATTCAATAATGTGTAATGAAATATCAAGATGAGTCCAACTCCAAACAGAAATTTAGCCGAGAAGTTTTGGTAAAATGGAACAAAAAAGAAGAGGTGACAATATAAATAACAATTTGGCCCACCCCGTTCGTATGTGGATCGCTGGATTAGCATAAGAATGCCGCATCACGGACGCCCACGAGCCCGTGTCCCTCGTTGTCTCTTTATACGTCGAATTTAATTTTGATTTACGAATATCATCTTCACGTTGTATCCCGCAAACAGCAGGGTAGGCAATGGGAACCTAATATTAAAAACACTTCGATCTCCACTTTCCGACGAGGTCTGAAGAAATTGCGTGTTGATTGGCAGAACTATAAATGGAAATATAAATTTAAATAATTATTTAATTTCATCGATTGGGCATCGAACCCCACAACAAGTCGAGTTTACATTCACATTTTGTGCCCTGCGCCACAACCGACCTCAATCTTATCTATACAATTTGACGCAAAATATTATTATCTGACGTGACTAAGATATTATATCCAGAAGGTAGCTCGATGTCGTCAAAAGGACCTCAATAATACAACTTTTATTTTAGGTGCCTCAACACCATAAACGTTACCCTCGATAACGTTAAGCGTTTTATGTCAACTTAACGATTTAATTTTATTGATAAAATAAAAACATATGTTCCTTTTTTTTTGCTGAATCTTCTTATTTAGATATTCGTGGCACAATTCATGTTGAAATACGGTTATAGGATATTATATTATATATGACTATGAATATTAATATATTCTAGTCTTTTTGTTGATTTTCGCAATAGTAGTTTAGCATCATATCTAATAGACAGAAATTTTAAGAAAAAAAAAATATTACAGATAGTTATAGAGGTAGTGAATGTACACACAAAAGGTTGTGGGTTCGATTCACATTCGAGGTAATAAATATTTAATATGGATAATATCATCCGTACGTTCTGGAATCGGCGCAAAAGCGCGGCGTTGAGTTCCGCCAACTAACACGGAATGTCTCCGATTCGGTGGCAAAGGGGAGCGGAGTATTTTAACACTAGGTTCCCTCTGTCCTCTTTGTAGTGAACCGGATATATATATAACTAAAAAAGTGACAATAATAATTTACGAGATAATTTTAGCAGACATAATTAAGCTTCTTAAGATGTCTTTATGCAAATCACTGAAAAGGTATCTCATATAATTAATAGAGGGTGACCCTACGTTTGACATTATAATGACGCATGCGTCTTAATCGCAGCATCTAATTATTTTAAAACACCTCCTAAGTTAACTAAGACATTTTATCTGATCAAAGTGACATATTAAATTTTACGTTCACGATGTAGTTTTAATAATATATTAATAACTTCAAACATTAATATCTGCTTTCATAATTTTATGTTATTTACTCATTATCATTATTTCGTGTTTTAAATAACTTTTTTTTCTTTTTTATACAACTTTATATACTATAACTTTTTTTTTTCTTTAAATAGCTTCTCGCTATCCCATATGTATCGGCATCTGGGAATCTAATATTAAGGCACACTATTGCCATTAAGACACTACTACTACCTACCAATAAGACACTACACGCTTTATCCCTAGCGGGGGTAGTCACAGTGCCAAACGCTACGGTCTCTACAAACCTCTTTCGCCTCGTCCACTGTCATCAACCTCTTCATGCATGCCCTCCGGAGGGTCCTCATGCTTTTTACGTGACCTTCCTCCAGTATCTTAGATACTATTTTCGAAGGTCAACTGAGATCTCCCCTTACTTCTCTTACCACTCATTTTTCCATCATAAATCTTTTTTACCATTCTTTCATCACTAGTTCGTTCGACGTGCCCAAACCGGCTGAGCACGTTCTTCTTCATTCTCACCGCGACATTCTCGCTAGTGCCATGGCGGGTGTCATTCTATGTATCTCTTCATTGCGGATTCGGTCAGCTAAGCTGACTCCGCATATCCTACGAAGAGATCGCATCTCCACGGCATTCGTCTTTCTTTCAAAATTTTAAATGTATATAGAATTATATAAAATCTTTAAGCTGTTGTAAATATTGTACGAGTATACCACGACGTAAAACGAATGCAGACGTGCAAACTGTTTTAGATTTATTTTGTGTCTAATCCACATTGGTTTATTGTTAAAAACAGTAAATACGTAGAAAAATATATATTAATATTGTACCACTCATACTTACCACATTCACAAACTCTTGAAAAGTAATAGCCGGGCTTGTTGCGCTCTGAGCTTTGTCCAAAAGAATCTGCCAAATTGAATTTATATATTACTTTTTTATCGACTAGTTTAATGTACATGCTTACATACAAACTAACATTTATAGTAATATCGACAAAATAATAAAAATATTTCTCATAACTACATTGAAGATTGAGTATATTTATTATTGAATAAAATAAAACGTGAATCATAAAAAGGAAAACAGGTAAAATAATAAAAATATAAAAGTGGAATAATTTTTTGAATGTAAATTATGAACGTATTATATGGCCTTATATGGCGAATTTCAAATGACCACAATTGTTTGTTAGCTTATAACATAATCCTCACCTCGCGTTTGTGGGGTGGCACTTGTGCTATGAAGTCTGGATTCTGAAGAGTTTTGAGAAAATCAGGCCACGGGATCTCGCCAAAACCCTCAGGATCGAACTGTAGACAAGAACAACGATTTATTATTTGCTTATATATATTTTAAGCGTATCCCGCACACGGCAGGGTAAGCAGAGGGAACTTAGTGTTAAGACACCCCGCTCTCCATTTTCCGCCAAATTCTATGTTAAGTGGCACAAATGACAAGTAAAGAAAATATATTTTTTTTCTTATTTCTTTGAACGGGAAACGAACCTACAACCTGTCACGTTTACATTCACTCTGCGCCACGACCGTCCTCGTATAATTTATATTCTTAATATTATATATTTGCCAATATAATTTTAATAAAACAAATGAAAACTAACCACGTATATAACATTCCCACCTGCAGCCCACGTTTCAGTCACGTACAATGAGCTATTCAATTCAATTTCCTACAGAGTATCCAACACGTCATAATCTCGAACCGTTCTGGGACTTCGCATTATTATGTATATGATATAGTTGTAATAATTTTGTTTATTTCCAAAAAGAACAGAACAAAAAACTTAAAGGACCCCATCAGTGCATTCGTATTATCTCAATGTTCCCTACGTGACAGCACATCGTTTGATCTGCGGCGCTACCGCCACTTTTTGTTTGTATATAAGTTTTTTTTTGGTATCACGCTTCTGTACATTTTAATCAAGCAAAAGGTTTAAATTTTAAACTTTCTTCGAAATTTGTGTCCACATCGTAAACAATAAACCTAGGAAATACACGATGTTTGCTTATGCTGAATGTGTCGTCAAAATGTGCTGAGTTACAGTCTACAGGTATACGGGTCTACGAGTATACATATATATATTAAAATAAAAATATTGCAAGATTACAACTGAACAGTATAATGTACGTTACGAGTGATAAGAGGTACTGTCCTTCCTTTTACATCTTTGTATATAATATATTTGTACACAAAAATACCGCAAAATATATATTTTATATGTTTTTTTCGCTAACATCTGATGTTTTTTTTCTGTTTTTATACCTATAGTAGGTTTTTTCTTATTCTTTCTTCTTTTATTTTGACAATATTCGAAATACAAAAACATAAAAATCTACCTATGTTGATTAACTTACCCTATCAAATAAGAGGCGCCATTTCTGAAACAAAAGATTGACATTTATTTGATTTTTTTTTTGGGTTCACAGTGTATACCGCACACAGCAGAGTAGGCAAGGGAACCTAGTATTGAGATATTAAGACACTTCCCTACTTTCCGTCGTTTTCTGGAGGTGTGGCGTTCTGGTGGCGGAGCTCGATCTTTACGATAGCGAGGAAAATTAAAATATTATATGGATGTATTAAACGTATGTTATCAAACCCACAGAGTAAATACACGTATTTTTTTAACAGCCTTCAAAAAACTTTGTTTTGATAATTTAATTTAGGAGAAATTGTTATTTTAAAATTATTTTTCTGTTTCAGAATCTTGTCACTGCATTTATCCGCTAGTGGAGAGCTCGTGGACCATAAATCTTGTAAAGTATAGAGATTTGGGGTGTTTAATATAAAAAAAAATCATAATACCTAGAAATTGAATGGCGTCCATAAACCAGTACTTACATCGTGCATCAACTCTCGTCTAATTTCCGCCTCGTCCAGCTCCGAACCGAGATCTGTATGGTCTGTATCGTAGATAGGTTCAGCCGCCCTGGAGAGCGATCCCAATGAGTCCCGGGCCGAGGCGAGCGAGCCTGTGACCGTCGGCAGCACTCCAGCTTCGATCCCGGATTCCATGGACGTGTTCGCTGAAAGGACAGTGGCAACGGGAGGCGCAAGAACGTCGCCGCCGCAGCCACTGCCCACCCACACAGACATCTTGTTGACAACACCATTCACACGGCACTTCGTGGTATTTAATTAATCTTGAATTTAATATGTTTTTCCTTATTTCGCGCTTTGTTTTCTTCTTATCATCTCACAAGGCATATTATTCGATGGAAATGGAATTTTAGATTGGACAGATCTGGACTGGAATTTTGGTCTTCGTAACGGACAGTTCATTTGGACATTTTTCAATAGTAGAATGGATGAACGATGACAAATAAAAATGAAGTATAAGGCACGAAATTCTCTACAGCTCTACTCAGTGACTGAAAGGTCTGAAACAAAATAATCATTTGTTTAAAATTTACGCATTGCTGCTTTCCTCTAGCATATTTTTTATCAAGTATTATATTTTTATGGGTGCCTTTAATAATAATATTAGCTTGTCTTAATTGATAGCTTAATAGATTAACTAGAAAGAGAACCTGGGGACTCTGTGTGGCCGAGACACTCTGCTCTCCATTAATATAGTTTCGTTACTCACTTTCCGCCGATTTTTTTAAAGATTGGATGTTGAGTGACAGACCACAATGGTGCATTTTACCTTTCACGCAGTGCGAATCGATCCCACAAAGCCACCCCAGTTTTATTTTCTCTTAAAATTATCCTAAGCTTAAATATTAGTTAATTAAAAAAAATTAAATAAAAAAAAGAAATATATCAAACATTAAATTCAAGAATTTATTACTAAAAAGAAAAAATAAGCAAATGAAGTAATTGAAAACAAAATAGATCCGCTTCAATATAGAGGGAGGCAATAAGAGGAAAGCGCATCGGTCCGGAGGGCTGAAGCCCTCACCGTTGCCATGGTAACGTGTCGCAGTTTCATTCAACGTGCAACACCCCCTAAGCACGTGCAAAATCAAGATAGTTTACGTGACCACTTGGGTGAAACTGGAGCACCGTGTTTTTTTTTTTTGCAACTTCCTAATCTATTCATGTACGGCTTATATAAAAGTCAAGAGCTTTTATTTAAAATGTCGAATGCCGACCACCCAGTCGCAAGGTTACGGTTGATCGCTCATTTTTAATTTAAATTGAGCAAGATGACCCGTGCTATAATATAATATCTCCGAATAAATTATGAGCAATATATTTCTGCAAACATGTACATATATAATAATAATACATATAGAGTGATTACATTCATAAATAAAAAAAATAAATATTAAATACCATCGAAATATCTAATATAATTTGATAAATTAAAAAGTTCAATCGCTTACCTAAATAGTAAATGTTCACAGACTATCATAAGGTAAACTCCACACTGTATTGCATTTTCAAATATATATAATGTGGCATTTCGTGACAAGACCTCATCAGGTTCGGGATTGCGGACATTAAGTATACGTCAAAACATACCGAGTTACGTCGAAAGTGAGAATGGCGTCTAGATTTTTGCGCATGCGTGTCCAATATAACACCCTTGGGTGCAATTGAATTATTTAATATGTATCTAGAAACCAAATGGAGCATTCTAGTGCAATGCGCATTTATAATTCGTATTTATTATTATACTATATATTTTGTATTAGAATAGCAATATTGAACAGTTTTTCTGTAGCGCCTGGATGAAATTAATAGCAAAAGTATTTTGCTTAATATAATTATATTTGATTATGAAGAAGGTACTTATCGTTATAAATGTTGATAATGGGTAATTGAGCTTCTTTAAGCAAATTGTATGCATGGTTAATAATAATTGATGGTAATATAAATTATAAAATGGTTTATCAAAAAAGTTTTAAGAGCTGATACACAGTACAGTACTTTTTTTTCAGAACTATCCAAGTTAATAAATAAATAAATCAGGTTCACACTGTTTCCCGCACACAGCATGGTAGGTAGAGGACATCTAGTGTTAAGACACTCTGTTCCCCATTTTCTGCCGAATTCTGAAGGCATTGCGTGTTGAGTAGCAGAACTCAACGCCGTTCCATGTATTCTAACTATTAAATTATTCTTTTCTCAGAAATTTCCTTGATGAGAGATTTTATAAATGAAAAAAAAAACCGACATTATATAATTGTATTCAAAGATATCCAAAGAAAAAAAAATACTCAAAAGAGAGAAAGTAATAAAATATTAAAATAAATATAACAGAAAGTGGGCGCAAGTGCCAATTATATAGAAAGCACTAATCAAATACAGGAAAGACGGATTGCCGGGAGGACCAATGCACTCCCAACAACAAGGACAAAGATGTTTTTCGTCGAATCCAGGGCCGCCGTCGTCAGAAGACGATTCTTGCACTCCGCCTTCGACTGCGGGTTTGGAGGGAGAAATGACTGATTCGGAGAAGCTGACTTTAAAAACACGCCGGCACGCCGAAATCCCGCCGTCGGAGAGCTTGAAGCTAAGAGTTTCGCGGATTCTCAACAAGGCTCCCGCTACCGGTGGTAAAGAGCCTCGCATTAGATGGTCTCACCAAATGAATGAGTGTCATGCGTGCGTATTATAGCCCAACAGAGAGAGGAACTAACCTCACTGCGTATCGTTCAAGGTTAATGTCTATGTTTCAGGAGCTTGAACCAACAGTGACCGTAACTGCACAGCAATAGGTCGGTCGGTCGACATCGACGGACAGGGTGTCGGACATAATATGAAAGATGGCACTATCGACATCCGCTGGGCGTGTCATCGACCTGGGAAGTCCCTCAGGCATATTGTCTCTGGTTGTTCGCATCTTGCTAACGGTGAGTATTTCCATAGACACGATCAAGTAGCCAAAATAATACATCAACAACATGCTCCTCAATATGGCCTTGTGGAATTAGAGGTACCTTACTATAGGTACAAACCCACATCTGTTCTTGAAAGCAGCTGTGCCTTGCTCTGGTGAGATCGGTCTGTTAATATTGACAGTTATAATGTTGCCAATAGACTTGATATAGCATTAATAGACTGAGTGGCACGCCGCGCAGTGAAGGCCGAAAAAAAAAAATTATCTAAATATTTGGATTTAGCCCATGAGATTACCGCCAAGTGGGATGCAACTATTATTGTGCCGATAGTGGTTTCAGTTAACGGTTCAATAGCGAAAAGCCTCGACCAACATCTTAAGAGGTTATTGCTTAACTGTTGGATCTAGAACCGAATGCAGAAGGTTTACTTGAGAAGCTTTACTTGAGACGGCGCGTATTGTAAGGAGGTCCCTCTCTCTGGAGCCCTAGGCCCCGATGGCTTGGACCCTTGCCCCATCCTCGGAATAGTGTTTTTTTACATTTTAAAATGTTTTTTTTATCAATTTATATTTAAAAATGTAAAAATTATTTCTTTTATGAAATAAAAGTCTATATTATGAGTTTTATAATAAATGAAATAAAAATAACATAGAAATTTAAATACGGTTCATTTATATTTCTCTGTAAGTATCCATATGTGTGCAATGTTCATGAAATTTATTCGAATCGATACGAGTACGTAAAAATTCTAAGAATTTTTACGTATTGCTTAAGTCGATTAACGAACTGTTTTTAAATATATAGTTTATTATATTGCAATTGGGAGATTTAAAAACCATTAAATAAAACAAGTATAATAAATGATAATTACACAGTGCAAATTTTTAGATACTTTTATATATTTTTAAAGACTCGATATAAATCGATTTTATTAGTATCGATTCGAGAAAAATTTTGACAGATTCATGTTCATGATCAAAACAAAACATTAGTGTATTATTGTTATTCTGTCAATATTGAAATGAAAAGACAAAAATATATTTAAGAAAATTAATGGATCAGTGACGTATTACATTAATTATTTATTTATTTATTTATTATGCCTACAGGCCGAGCTGTTTTACTATTACGACGTTTGTCGACAGGTGATAATAGATTCAAAAATATAAGTTTGGGTCAAAATAGTCCAAAAGATCCTTTACTTTCACACCCGGTGTGCACATATCGGGATTTTTACCATAATAAGAGGTGAGAAATTGTAAATTATGCTATTTCATCTTATGTAATCCTTGCTTTGGGAGTAGTCAATCATATATTAGGTTTTACGTATTAAATCGAGGTTCATGTTGATTATACAACGTGATGACCTTGTTTTTTTTATAGCCCTTTGATTTGTTCGTAATATGTTTATAATACGTAAAGTATTTATAAAATTATCTGTCTTAATTGTCAATATGTTCACATTCAGAGTTGTATATAACTAGCACTAAAATAATAATTATCATAATTGTCACTATGCCAATATTGTAACAATTTTAAAAGATTGTAAACGTAATTATAAATATATACAAAAGTCAAGTGACAAGCCACTAATGATGATAAAATTATAAATAGTAAATGATAGCTCCAATCCGAAAATGTTATTATTTATGGTGAAGTCTTAAAATATCTATCTGTTTGTTCCTAGAATTTCTTCAGTTGGCCACAACAATTTAATTGCACCTCCGCTAAGAAGAAGTTTCAGTGATAATATAATTAAAATGGCTACAGGCGGTACAGAAACAAGTAATGCAAAACAAGAAAAATTTACAAACAGATTAATCACTGAAAAATCTCCATATTTATTACAGCATGCTCATAACCCTGTAGACTGGTATCCTTGGTGCCAAGAAGCAATTGATAAAGCTAAAAGAGAAAACAAGCTTATATTTTTATCTGTAGGCTACTCAACATGTCATTGGTGTCATGTCATGGAGAAAGAATCTTTCGAAAATGAAGCTGTTGCAAAAGTAATGAATGAACATTTTGTCAATATAAAAGTGGACCGTGAGGAGCGACCTGACATAGATCGTGTTTATATGCTTTTTGTTATAGCAACCTCTGGGTCTGGAGGTTGGCCTATGTCAGTATTTTTAACACCAGATTTACTCCCAGTAGCTGGTGGGACTTACTTTCCACCAGAAGATCGGTGGGGTCGTCCTGGATTTAAATCAATTCTTCTCTCTTTAGCTAAAAAGTGGAAAGAAAATCAAACTCAGTTTGAGGAAGCGAGCTACAGTAATATGGATGCCTTAAAAAGTATTTCAAAAATAGATGTTGAGGATTCATCAGTACCAGGGGAAACGGCATGGAATAAATGCCTTAGACGTTACACATTATCATTTGAACCAGAGTTTGGTGGTTTTGGAACAGCACCAAAATTTCCTCAAGCATCTATATTTAACTTTCTTTTCCATTACTATGCACGCGATAAACAAAATTCGGAAGGTAAAAAATGCTTAGACATGTGCTTACACACGTTGACTAAAATTGCAAAAGGTGGCATACATGATCACGTCTCTAGCGGCTTCGCACGTTATTCTGTTGACAGTCGTTGGCACGTGCCACATTTCGAGAAAATGCTGTATGACCAAGCTCAATTAATGGTTGCTTATACAGATGCTTATCTTGCGACCAAAAATGAGTTCTTTGCGGAGGTGGTTCGCGACATAGTAAAATATGTAAATAGAGACTTAAGACATGGATATGGAGGATATTATAGTGCGGAAGATGCGGACTCGTTTCCGGTAGTTGGCGCGCCTCATAAGAAGGAAGGCGCTTTCTGCGTTTGGGAATATGATGAACTCGAATCTCTGCTTGGCGACAAATGCCTTCACACCCTGGCTTTGGATGTGTTTTGTGATTATTTTAGTATTGAAAAATCTGGGAATATCTCACGTGAAAGCGATCCTCATGGAGAATTAACCAACAAAAATGTTTTAATAGTATACGGGAGTGAAGAAGAAACAATGTCGAAATTTGGTATTAACAAGGAACAATTTGACCTTATTATATCTGATTGCATTAATATATTATACGAAGCGCGGTCAAAACGACCTCGTCCTCACTTGGATACAAAAATGCTGTGTTCCTGGAATGGTTTAATTATAGCTGGACTGGCGCAAGCGGGTCAAGGATTAGGAGAAAAAACATTTGTGGATGATGCTGTCAAGACGGCTGAGTTCGTAGAAGAATATTTATACGACAAGAATAATAAAATTCTTCTTCATTCTTGCTATAAATCGGAAGATGGCTCAATTGCTCAAACGTAAATATCATTAAATATACATAATTTTAAGGTTTCTTTCTTTTTCAGATATGTGTCATATTTTTTTATTTCTGTTTCAGCCTGCAGCCTATTCAAGGATTTTTAGATGATTACGCGTTTCTAATTAAAGGTTTACTTGACTTGTATGAAGCATCATTAGATTCAAAGTGGCTCAACTGGGCTCGTGAGTTACAATCGAAACAAAACGAAATGTTCTGGGACGAGGAAAACGGTGGTTACTATACGTGTTCTACTGAAGATAGCACGGTTGTACTACGACTTAAAGAAGGTACATGAATTAATGGTTATCAGAATTTTCCATTCTCATTTAAGATATTGTGACAAACAAGATATTAAATATAGAATGTATTCAAAAACAACAGTTATATAAATATGTAATAAATTATATTAAAAAAAAGGTATTTTTACACGTTTTAAATGTAACTTATAAACTGGATTAATCATATATATTTATGTTTATAAATTTTTGGAAACCCGAAGTTTTGAACATTTTCCATTCTTGACTGTGGACTAGTGCAAAATGTTGGAAACTTGGATTTCTGAAAATGTCTAAAATATACGCGATAAATCCGCTTTAAAAGTTTAGTTTATAATAATCTATAATTTTTCTGATTGGAAATCGAGCCAATAACCGCGTCCTGTATGGCCCAATATTTATTCCTATTTCTGTATATTCCAGACCAAGATGGCGCCGAGCCCTCAGGTAACAGTGTATCATGCCATAACTTGTTACGTCTCGCGGCGTACGCAGACGATGGAGAACTAGAAACAAATATGGCAAAAAAACTACTAACAGTGTTCGCGAAACGCCTCAATGACACGCCCACTGCGCTGCCTGAAATGATGTCTGCGCTTATGTTCTATAATGATTCACCTACCCAGGTAAGATATAATTTTAATACTTATTACATATGTATTATTCCATGTACGTTACAGATAGTGCAAAGTGGAGTAGACTCGAACCCGCATCTCTTGTAGACCGTCGAAACGCTGTGACTATAAGTGAATACTTTATTGGGTTACGTCGATATTACCTATTTATGTTATTATCATCTCTGTACACAGATTAAATTCCATAGAATGTAATGTACTATACATATTATATAATCTGTAATAAACATTTACTAATACTAAGGCACTTAGTTCTCCCTTCACTCAGCAATTTTAAAGTGTAGCAACCATTAGTTCTCAATCAAAATGAGAGCTTGTGGAATGGTTTTGATGGATTAGATGCCGCACCCACCGCGCATGCTAAGTCACGACAGTCCCATAATGTATGTCCCAAATGTGTCCCATATTATTTGGAAAGTTATTTATGTCTAATGACTCCTCTAAATTTAATAAAATTTTAATATAACATTTTAAATTTAAATATAAAAAATAAAATTTAAGAAACACTCGCCCCTAGGTACTGATATCGGGCGGGCGCTGCGACCCGCGCACGCTGGAGTTGGCGCGCGCGGTGCGCTCGCGGCTGCTGCCGGGCCGCGTGCTGGCGCTGGCGGACCCCGACGCGCCTGCCGGTATGTCCGACTTGCGTGAGTACCGCGTGGGCGTCGCAGTGCGCTCGACGAGTTTTGGCCCCTCTGAACTTGGCTGTAGATGGCTATGCAAACTTCATTTTTAAGACTTCTTATTTTACGTCTTTGAACGGTACTGTAGATTTACAAACATTTATTTAGTTTGCAATGTCAGTCTGTTTAAGTTGAAATTAACTTGCGTAGATAAGTTTTTTTAATCCTCTATTTTTACTTTATTTTATTATGTTCTTGAGAAAGCCTAACTTCAGGTCGGCCACGACTCGTTGAACGAATTGTACTAACCTGTAACCACTGCTTTATGTAATTAATAATGAGACAGAGTTTAATTAAGTACTAAAAATAATTAAATAAGATGGTAAGAGGCCTGAGGAGGATTTAAGATGCAGGGAGGGACCTCAGTTGACCTTCGAAAACGTATAACACGTAATAAACACGAGTGATTGATGATAGACAGGTCGAGGCGGAAGAGATGTAGAGACAGCGTGAAGTTAAAATAATAATTATATAATTAAATTAATAAGAACAAGTCTTTTAAGTTTTTATGCTGAATCTGTGATCAGGTGATTTAAAAATGTTATACTTTCATTCCTATTTCTCTGCTTTGTTGTACAAAGCGCAGTGTATAATTCCGGTATTAAACATGCAACGTCTCAAAAACTAGGCAGAAAATGGAAAAAAAAGACTTAACCATAACTGAATTTCTCTTTGCATGTGTGTATCAGTAATTGATTACTGACTGTAAATATATATTATAATTTTTTTATTCCAGTCCTCAGTCGTGTACGTAACGTGGGCGACGCGCCCGCCGCGTACGTGTGCCGGCGGTACGCGTGCTCCCTTCCCGTTACGGATGTAAAACAATTGGAGACGTTGCTTGATGAACCACCGGCATCTTCCCGCAAGTAATTGTTTGTTCCTTCTGCCTACCTTGGTGTGCGGGATACAGCGTGAAGCTTTTCCTACACCCATGGTTATTAGTAGCTATTTTATGCAATTTTATTTAACATGTAGATTAATTATCAGCGAATACTAATACATTTTTACATTAGTATTGCATAACTTAAACACGTGCTATTTAACAGATAAAGCAGCTTGGTAAAGTGAGAAAAGTATAATGAAATAATTTGATTACACATATAATAATTATTTGTAGTTGTATTATCATTACCTACATCTATAATGTACTGATATATGTATCTATACATTATTAATTGTACCCTTACAATCCTATTATACTAAAAAAACAATTGTTTTATGTATACGATTTAAATATTGTTATTTTTGAAGTTTAATTAATTTATTATTCGTCGTGGCGCAGTGGTCAAGGGTGCCGCCCGTAAACGCTACGATTCCCGCTCGAAGAAGTGAAATATTCCTTTACGTTTATATTTCCATTTTTCTTCGCTCTGGTGTCGGGGCAAACCGCGGCGTTGAGTTCTGCCACTCAACACGCAATGCCTATAGTATTCGGCAGAAAGTGGGGAACGGAGTGTCTTAACACCGAGGTTCCCTCTGCCTACCCTGCTGTGTGCGGGATACAACGTAAAGCTGAAAAAAAATCGTTTATTTATTGAAGCAGTTTGCAATCGATAATGGTAGTAAAAAATAAAAAGTTTAAGTAATATACAGTTATTGAATATAGTAACGTAACCAACCCTGGAATATAGAATAAATATACACAAAGAGATGTATAGTTTCATGAAATGAAAACAAAATAATAAAAAAACACTTGTTAGATTTTTAATTAAAATACAATCTGTTATAAAATCTTATAACATATGTGTAGAAATTGAAAATCTATTTCATTTTATTTTTAAAGGTCCAGTAAATTCTTATGTATTTACATGTTATCAATAAATAGATGCATATTTGTTTCATATTTGCATATAAAATAAGATTGTTATTGCCACTTAGTGGTCACTATGTCTGAATATTGTGATAGATCTCGAATACATTAATATTATATATGTAATGGAATTTTAAATTCGTAATACTCAATTTTTGATGTTAGCCTCAGGTACGTTATATACCTATCGCGTAGAATAGTCATATTTATTTGTATACTAGTGTATTATTATACACACTTGTAAACGCCATCTAGTTGTTGTACCATTAATTTTATCACTTATCAATGCTTGAAGCAAAGTTAGTTTTAAAAATATATTTTAAAAAATCTAAAAAAAAAATAAAATTTAAAAAATCGATAACCGTTTTATTTTACCTTTCCATCTTAACTTCTAATCTAAAATTTAATGCGCAAGATGTGTTTTTATCTTATGTATTTCTTTTTATTTCCTTTATGTATGCCGTCGTGGCGCAGTGGCACAAGAGTGTCGTCCGAAAACGCGACGGTTGTGGGTTTGATTCCCACTCGAGGAAGTGAAATATTTCTTTACATTTATATTTCCATTTATCTTCGCTCTGGTGTCGAGGCAAACCGCGGCGTTGAGTTCTGTCTAAATTCTAAGTTCTATCTAAAATAGTAGGTATACAACTAAACTATCTACGACTTCAATTATGCATAATAATGTCAAAATACAAAAAAGCATTGTTTTAAGTGGCAGAACTTGACGCCGCGCTATGATTTAAAATATGGAACAGGATCAAAATAAACAACAAGAAATTCAGAGGATTAAATAGTATGTCTATTACAGTTTTTTATTTGACATACAATATTATATTTAGACAAAGACAAAATATACCGTAGACACAATAAGTAATCGATAAAACACATAAAAATTATCAATTTCACATATTTTACATATAAATACACTAATTTGAAATACCTGTATGTATGCTTATATACATCTACTATACGAGACTCGTATTATAGTTATTACGTAATATAACTCTATATATGTAGAATATTATTTGTATTTATCATAATTATTATAATACATTCCGATAAATCGCCTATTACGTTAAGTTTATAATAAACAATTACTTGATTAGGCTCGGTTCAGAATTACTAAATTATTATTAAATGCAAAATTAAGTCTTGATCTAGCAAATTGATGAAAACTTAAAAAATAAAAAAGCTATTTCGTATACTTAAGAAAGTAAGACTCATATATTATGCAAAACTCAAACGATTTTATAATAATTACATTGCATAGTAGTATAGCTTCTTAAATACATTTTTTATATTGAAAGTATCTGCAGTTAACATATTAAAATTACTTTACTATGACACACAGTTTAATATACTTATGTAGATATTTTCCAAAACTTTTAGTCTAACAATAAATGTCAAGTCGAAAGACAACAGCCAAAAAATATTGAATTGTTATTTCATTTTATATTTTAAACAGCAATTACTCTCTGTTATAGACAAAATACCTTTATGCACCTTAAATCAGCTCCGACAGAGTGAAAATTTACAATTAATTATGTATTATTAAAATGCAGATTATCAATATTTTAATTACCTTGAACAATTCTTAAAAATGTATGTGTACTGTTTACTTTTTGAGAATGAAAGTTTTTTTATAACAATTTGCTAGTTAATCAAGCCACTAAATTATAAATATAAGAGCTACTTCTATATAATTCATACAAACTAACTACTTTAAATATGAAATATCACATAAACTAATGTCAGTTCAGTCGGGGTACCTAAGAGTTCAAATCTATTAAAAATAAAAGATATATAACGTATACAAGAACGCTACATATTGCCCCCTTACATAATTCATTGTGAGAAAAAACAAACTACGACAAAAGCATATTTCGAATGAAAGAAATTTTAAATTCTGTACCACTGTTTAGTAAAGTGATGCATAATTCAAAGATTTATAATTTCTGAGACGCCGTTATGGCGCAGGGATGCAAAGCAACTGTCAACCGAGCGGTTATGTGTTCGACTTCCAGTCACTTCTCTTGCTCTGGCTAAGCGTGGCGTTCAGTCATTCAACACGCAAGGCCTCAAGAAAAAGCAGAAAGTGGAGAACTAAGTCCCCAGGCTGCCCCTGCCTACGTTGCTGTGGATACAACGTGAAGTTGAATTTGCCACTTTTTCGTTAATTTCGAATCAATGGTCGCTTATACAATTTGTGAAAAAAATTCTATATTATATTAGTTTGTCAATATTTGAACAAAAGACAATCTTGTTACATACATATATCCTTATTATATTTCCTTAAGATGTCACGTCTACATACAGATGTGTTTTCGCACAATAAAATTGTAATAAGGGCTGAACGTGAACTATACATCGACAAATATTAATATATATTTATTAAAAGGAAAAGTAACTTACATTATTAATAGCATTGTCTCTTAAATATTCCAACTATTTTCATAATAATTAATTCTATATAACTAATAACCGTTTTCTGAACGTATATCATTTAAAAGGACTAGGATGAGCATACAAATGCGGGATTCAAAATTCATATAAAATATTTTACATATAAAATAAAAATATTTCTAAATGGTTAATAATAACATCCAATGTTAAAATTCAGTATTTTAAACTTAAAATTAAGCACTTTAGACATTGTTTTTCGCTTAGGGATAAATGTTTGATTGTTACAGACAACAGAGGCGGATTTATCAACCAGCTGAGTAGTATTTTCTTTTATCTTAAAAAAATGTGTACCTGTTTTCTGATATCTTATAGATACATAATGTCTTAAGATTCGGGCGGCGCATGGAGAAAAATCTCTTATTTCTTATCCTTTTGTACATAATATATATATATATATATATACATATTTAAATTTTAACGACTTTGAAATTATGTAAATCCGCCACTGGTAGACAAATTAAAACAAAAAAGATATAACAAGAAGCTTTCTATTTAAAGAGGTGAGGTAATTACATTAGGAATGTATGCAAAATAACCTGAAACACACTTAAAAATATTTACCGTATTTTCGGCTAAAATTGCAGTGTAAAATTATTGGTGTTGAATATTTTTTTCGTTTATTTAATAAAATAATAATTACAGTATAACTTTACTTAGCTTCACGCTTTATCTCTAGCGGAGTGGTCAGAGTGAACGGAGCGCCAAACGCTACACTCCCTACATACCTCTTTCGCTTTGTCCACTGTCATCAACCTCTTGCGTGCATGCATGCATGCCCTCCGGAGGGCCCTCATGCTTTTTACGTGACACGTTACACTTTTTACGTTACAGCGAGGTAGTTACTTATTCGTACTGCATTTAAAAGAAATAATTCTCATAAAAAAAATCTTTTTCTTGTAAAACAAATAAAATATTAATTATATTTTATAACTAAAATTTATGAGAAACGTGAAAGCAAAGCGTTTTTTTTTTCTAACTCCAAAAAGCAATTTATTTTTAATATACAATATAAATCATTTACACATAATGATTCTAATGAGGTTTATGATATTTCATGCGTTACATTTTTATGGAAACTGTTCGCGACGCCGATCACCGATCGCGGACTTAATACGACGTGCAGTGACAAGTTGTGAGTTGTGTGCCGTGACGTCATACAACTCTCATAGTTTCAGATAGTAACAGTTATTTGTTAATCTTTATATACTTTAAAAATATAAATAAATAGAATTATACACAAATTTAAATGTCAATTTTTAGTTTTGTATAATAGTTTTCAGAGTTTGTATTACAGTTATATTGGTTTACTATAGTTTATATATATATATATAATTCGGTACATATATATATATATGTACCGAATTAATCGTATTTTAAAGCATTAATTACTTTCGTATAATTAAATGTATTATTAATTATTGTTTTTTTTTTTTAAATTATTTTATTATAGGTTTATATAGGTAATTAACATATATACACCCGTAAGTGCTAAATGCTCGTATATAATATATGAGAGACATTATTCATACTGTACTTTTAATATATATAAATTATAAAATAGTCCGATAAACCGTCAACTATTACATAATAGCCATAGTGAAAATATTAGTGTAAATAAAGACAAAACGGCTCTGTGGCTTGCGGCTCTCCATACGGTATAGCTCTCGAGCTCTCGCGGCATATAGAAAAATCATCTAGTGTGGTCAAATCAAAAATCTTCGTCGGATAGTTAGTGCAGCATAGCCGGATATAACTGCAACGTTCAAACATAGTGTGGTCCAATCAAAGCGTCGTCGTATAGTTAAAACAGCATAGTCAATAAAAAAATAGTTCAAGCTTAGTGAAAGATTCAAGGAAGAAGCCATCAGCCACCGACCATAACGGTCGGTGAGAATTGAGAAACGAAATCGTGTTTCATTCGGCACAACATAGGGAATCTCCGTGTGCCTCACGATCCGGAACCTGTAGCGATCCGGCTGCTGTTAGCGGCTCATTCATTCGAGTTCCGCCCGTCCGGTACAGAAACATTACGTAAAAAGTAAACAAATTATAAAAAAATAGATAATAAAGTGAGTAGCTATATGAAGTACATCATTTACCTCAATATAGCAATACTAAATAAAATTATTGGTGTCCGATGGTTTTCAATTAATTTAAGATACTTCACATTCATATTCCAGAACAGTCTTGTGGTAGAAGAGAAGATATCTGAAAATACATATAAAATATAGGGTAAACTATATAGCTAAAGATTTCAAATATCGATATTTTAATTCTCAGACCAGTAAAATTCGTCTCCGAGGACCCTACAAGAGACACCGGAAATAGTCTATATTTATATTTTTTGCAGACCATTTATTACAGACTAAAGGAGGTCAATCGTGGCGCAGCGGCATAACTGTGACTGTAAACGCGACACCTTCAGCGTCACGGTGTCTCACAACGCAACTGGGTAAGCAGAGGGAACCTGGTATTAAGAATTCTGGAGGTATTACGTGTTGAGTATCGGAACTCAACAGCGTGCTTTGCCTCGAAATCAGAGCGAAGAAAAGAAAATTACATTTCTTCAAGTGGGAATCAAACCTAACACCTGTCGCGTTTATAGTCACATCGTCTATCTCTACGCCACGACTGGACTCTGAAGAAAATGGGGAAAATTTATTTTCTTAACGAGAACTGAGTGTCTAAACACTAGATTCCCTCTGCCCACCAAGATATCTGCGGGATACAGCAGATGTCTAATCTAAAGTTACCATGACAACTACAGAAATTACACTCATGTATACATATATTCATATTCTGTATAGAAACTTGACAACTAGGTGGAGTCAAAATTAAAATTATATCTGTTTACATAATTTTAAATATATAATACATAAAAAAATAGAAAACATAAATACATACCCTTCACTGTCCAGCACTTCCCTCAACGACGCTCGAGTGATCATATGATCATCGCATTTGAACCAGCTGCCCTTCATCTGTCTCACGTACGCAGTATAGTGGCCTGCGTCCAGGGAACCTAAATGATTCACCACAGCGAATAACGAATATCTATTGTCTTCGAAAACCCCTTCTGGAGCATTATTATTATCTGCCGCGTCCACGGCCCGTCTGTGCGTCGACATAAATGGCGTCATATCTAATTCAGCGGGAAAAGAAATAAACGCTGATATCTTCCTATCTATTTGCGATGAATGCTCAAAGCGTTTTAAGTGAAAACTGGCTACTATTGGCAACGTTTCCAACGTTAACTGCTTAGTAGACTCCCTGTAGGCGCGGCAGTTCGAACATTTGATTTTAGCCGCGGAACCTAGGTGTTCCGCTCGGGTGAACCTCTCTAGGCAGGCTTGGAGGGACCCAGGGCCGGCCACGTCGAGACTTATGTCCCAAAACGGATCGATAGTGGTGGAAACCCCCGAGCAGGACGTGCACACAACGTCACTTTGCAATCCGCCTGTAAATATTTGGTCGATTATACAGTTGCAACGGCCATTTTCTTTTTTTTCCGTGTCTTCCACTCCGTTCATGCAATGCCTGAAATTATATTATGAACTTTTATTATTCTTCTCAGGCACGAATTACATCTGATAATAATAATTACGTCGCACGTTCAGATATGACGATTTGACTACGTGTGACAAGATCGGGAGGGGTGCTAAACTTCGTAATGTCAAATTTCAAGGCATAATACACATAATTAAGGAACTGGTGTTTCATTTTAATAACTTTTAAGTGTAAAATTGCAAAATATACTACGTCACACTTGGTAGAGGCTATCAAAAAAGTCTACCGACTATCCGTGGAATGGACGAAAAAAAAAAGTCAAAAAATCGTTGATATAATTTATTAATACCCCTAATCACTAATACATACATAGTCCATTAAAAAATAAATGTCGGGCCTTCTGAGTATGCAGATTAGACAGAACTTTATAAAAACACTGTTCATGTTTCGCTCATACAGCGGAATTATGTATCAACTGACTCTGGGAGTCAATGCTTGCACGTGTTATTTGAATAAGCATCTTCTTTGCAATCGGAGAATGCAATAAATGCTTTATATATATATATATATATATATATATATATATATATATATATATAGATATATATAAAAGTAAATTATTAAAATTGTGTATGAAAATTACTGTACAAAAATTTTAACATTTCTTAGACATATTTGTAAGTGCACAAACTCATTAAAATAAAAAGTCTATAAGCGGCAAAATTTCGTGATTTTTCAATAGAAAAAAAAAGACGAACGAAGACTATAAAAATATAAAATTACGTCACGGGTAGATTGATGTGGCATCATCCGGTTTGTTGACATAATCATTATATCAAACTATCGCCAACGATTTCTTAATATCCTATACTGCTCTGAATTCTTGCAGAAGAAGCTGACTGTATCTTCTTCTTAGATGTGGTGAATTTGAGACTTCAAAACTTTTACGAGTGGGTTATTGCAGAAAACTTTCGAACATAATAATTTATAGATAAATTTACCTATGTAAAACGTCAAGCGTGGCAATGAAGAACTCGTGCGCGTCCTGCTGCTCGTAGCCGGCGAGGTGTCGCGCGTGCGTCCATATTAAGTGCAGAAGTCGATGTAGAGTTAATGGTGTTTTGGCACCGGAATAGAACTCCTATAATAGAAATAATTAAATAAATGTATAAATAAAAATACTTTTGCTTATAATATTCATAAAATTTATTTTAATATCTAGGTAGGGACCTCTCACTGGCCAGTGGGGTGGGGACTGTGCTGGACTGTGAGAGGCTGCGAATGTCATAGGAGAAACCCCAAGGCACCCTGAAGGCGACGGTGGCCCGTAAAAGGCGGGCCTTCCAAGGCGGCATAGTAGTATCCGCGTGTGATTCTGAGGCGTCTCATTTTGGTAGGTTTTCGGCTGGATTTAAGTAGATTGAATCTGTTTCACCGGTGAGTCCCACAGTACCGCTCATCCGTTAGGCACTGGCCTTCCGTATGAGCGGTCTGCGTAAACGCATTACCCAGCGGAAAAAAAGGTTTGTAAATACGAGCCTTGGTGACTTCCCTGTTCTATACGTAACATTACTCATAAGGAAAAAAATCACCATCAGAATAAAAAAAACAGAAGAATAGCTTGAGAATTTATGTACATAATGTAGTGAACAAAGAACCTAGTGCCATGTGGCAGTAGCAGCACAGGATCTAACTACAAATACGATGGTTTTGGGTATGCATTTCACTTTTTTTCACATTTGCATGTGAAAAAGAGCGAAATCAACATCATTTTGCCCGATGCAGAATTTTAACTAGCAATCTACTTTGGATGACATAATGAATGTGCAGTAAATCATACATTTACAAAGCATCAATGTAATTAATATAAACGGACGCCGATTTATAAGCTTATAAACAGTGAGGATTTAGGTTAAGTGGGAATCGAATCTACAAGCTGTCGCGGTTACAGTCACACGCTATTGGCGATTCACCATGAGTGGTCCTCGTAAAATAGTTCAAATACAATCATGAGAGTGGGAAACGAACCCACAATGAACTATGAATTTTATTCAACAACATTACATAAATTAGAGATGAATACATTTAATCAACATAGCCAACATGTTTTTAAAAGTATACTAGATAATATTATAAAGTCATCGTCGCACTACTATATAAATGAGACATAACTTACCATAATTGCTCACTGCGCAAGGCATATTGATTAACAATAAAATGTAGGTATTGAAGCCGTTATGGCGCAGTGGCAGTGTCTGTTTCTGACAGTTTGGCTGTTTGTGGGTTCGATTGTATTACTTACATTTTCCCGCTCAAGTACGAGAAGGTGCGGCGTTACGCTCCACCACACAACACGCGGTGGAACTCGAAAATTAGGCGGAAAGTGGGGAACGGAGTGTCTTGACACTACGTTTCTACTATATACTCTGCTAAATACGGAATATAGAGTGAAGCTATAAAAAAACGTCAGATTATAAATGAACGTTGCACCAAATAGCGTCCTATATCACTGCAACGTAAGCACACATTCAGGGCTGTAACAAAATCAATATTTCGCGTAGACGTGATCTATTTATAGCTTACCTGGAACAGTTTCGAAACTTCGCAAACGAGGCACTTCCCTGAACCCTGCGTTTTGCATTTATGCTTCTCTCCTAAGAAGTAGTCCCTTAATAATGGCGTGTGTATCAACGTCTGAAATGGAATATATTTATTAAAAATCTATTTTATATTGCTAAGAATAAAGTTGCTTGAGACTCTCCTAGCGCAAAAGAAATAAAATATTTAATATTTTCGCTCTGGTGTCGAGGGATAGCGCGGCGTTGAGTTCCGCCACTCAACACGCATTGTCTCCAGAATTTGGCAGAAAATAGGGAACAGTGTCTTAACACCAGGTTCCCTCTGCCTACCCTGCTGTGCGCAGTATACAATGTGAAGCTAAAAGGAATTAGAGTTAATTAATAATTATTTTAAGAATATATTATCATGAAGCACTTTTGTCAGAATAAGATATATTTATTTTTGTTTATTTTTTAACTTTTCTAATTTATGGGTTAAAATAATTCCCTCCACTCTATACTTTTTATTAAAACATGAAACTGAATTATGTCTCATCAGACCGTGGAAACAGTTCTAGTATAAGATATAAAATGACAGTGATCACATTAAAGTAGGATCATCATCAGGCCATATAAAATATTTTTCTATTCACAGTTTCAAATAACAAATAAAAAAGATAAAATAAAATAAGTATTTTAATTAAAGCTAAAATAATTGATAAAATTTTCTAATAACTTACCTGTACAATGCAGTTCATAAAGCAAGTAGAGCCAAGATTTTGTAATCCCCTGAGACCGATTGTTGTATGTGAACTAATGACTCTGCGTTTTCTTAAGCGTCGAAGAGCCAAAGCTTCGTTATTGTTAGGCAACCAAGGAGTGTACGGTACACTAACTCCTAAAGATCTGTTATATGAAACACCATATTAATTTTGTTACTTAAAATATTATATAACATACTATTTGTTGTGTATTTGTTTTAGATCAATATGGTTATGAAATGTCTTAAAGAAATTATATTTATACACATATTACCAGGTTTTTACAATTTTGGAAATTAATTTGTATTAGAGAATACAAATAAATAGAGAATAGTTAAAGACTATATGAAATAAAATAGAAGTAAATTTTGTATTTTGTACACCTGTGAATAGTATAAAATTTTATATATAAACGGATTCATCAGGTGTACTCTAAGCCAATATTTTTTTTATTTATTGATTAATATAAAAAAAGCTTACTTAGCTTCCTTCATTTTGTGATTTCTGGATACATCAGTCAATTCTCTATCATATATGTAGTCTTGACATTGTGTACAGAATACATTGCCATAGCTGAGATCCACATAGAGATAATGTTTCTTAATTTTAGCATGATCTTGAATATGTCCCCCATAACAAGCAAAAAAAATGCAATGGAGGCAAGAGTGCATTCTTGGTCCAGGTTTACCACAAGTGAAGCACAAGCATGATGTAGCCTAAATAATTATTTTGTTTAAATTTAAATGTCAAATAATGCAACTAAAATGGCCTAACTGTAAATTTCATACACAAGTACATATACGTTTATAGTTAGACTAAATAAACAGCTGTTTTAAGGTCAAAGATTAGTAATCAGCTGATTACTTACATATGACAATAGGAAAAACTTCTGAACTTTAACAATAATAGGTAAACATTATTATACCACAGTAATGTGTAAATATTATTATAGTCCGAAAAATTATCATATTATATTAATAAAATAAATTATATTGTTTCTAAGGTTGAATTCCACCACAGAATAGTTCATTTACCTTGTATCTTCTGGCTTCATATGAAGTGCATGACACAAAAAATGCGTGTACTATTTTGTACGGACTTATTCCCTTCGCAGCCTTAAAATTATTTAAATGTATACATCCACTGTCGTTCATTCTGCTTGTAATTGTTAGCACCGGCAATGCAGAACTACGCCTTTATTTGCTTACCGATCTAAAAAAGATTTTTTAATACTAAGTACTGAAATACAGTTATTTAACAAAAAATAAACAGTCCCGCACTGTAGAAAATTATACACAAAAGGGATGTTCTATTTCATTCAATAGAAGAGATCTATATTGAAGACAAAATGCAGAATCTCACCTATCCAGCACATAAAACACCGTTTAAAAGTACCTTGATTCGCGACTATTCACTGCGAAATATAATTGTTACAGCATTTTATAGAGATACATTCATCACTAATCTGTGAGCTCTACCCGGTCGCCTGGAAGGGCTTGCGCCTTGCACTTGCAAAATGCAAAGTTATACCTACGCTATAACATAGCTATAGAAATATAAATTATATATATATGTATTAAGCATACTATACATATGTATTGCTTTATATAT
>JBAIZZ010000258.1:0-22221 GCA_037355905.1 Heliconius aoede
CTCAACACGCAATGCTTCCAGTTTGGCAGAAAGTGGGGAATGGAGTGCCTTAACAGGAGGATCCCTCTATCTACCGTGATGCGTGCGGGATAAGCGTGAAGTTAAAAAGAAAAAAAATGTGACGTTAAAAAAAATGTGTTTATGTTGTTTTAAATATATCATCACTATACTTATTCTACGATGATGTAGCCGTTAATACTTAATGACTAAAACACACACATGCACACAAACTAGAAGAAATATTAAACTTCTTTGATATATATATAGAGATCTCCGAATGCAACATTAATTAAACTACAAAATTTGCCTTGAGAATCCGTATATAAATCCGTAGTTAAATCTAACCAGTGTCGTGAAATCGATATAGTACGTTAGGAATGCAAGAGGGTTATTTTACGTGTTAACTGGGTCAATGTTACAATAAATACTGGACGTGCTTCATTGCTATTTTTTTTACTGTCGTTATGTTTATTTAGGTTTTGTTAATTTGTATTATTCTAAACGATATTTTTTAGGCCGATAAGTTTGAGGCCTTATCGCCGGTCGTAGCGCTGGGGCCAAGGGGTGTGACTGTAACGCTACTTTTGTGGGTTCGATCCCCACTCGAGGGAATTAATTAATATTTTTATTTCTTCGCTCTGGCACCAGGGCCGGCAAAGTTAGACCGTGACGGAATGTCTCGAAAAGTTCGTCGGAAAATAGGGATTAGAGTGTCTAGACAGTACATTTCCTTTGCGTACATATAGCAGAATGCAGGATACAGCGTGAAACTGATTTTTATTTTAATTATAGTAATGTATGTAGTTAGCCGATTCTACGAATAGGATAACGTTAACGACAGGTAAAGAACGTTAATGTTTTGTTTTATTCCTTTTATATATTTTATATTTAAGTCGGTTAAATATATGGTACTAACAGTTCTTTATTGTATAAAAAATGTAAGTAGTCATGTAATAGTAAATTACGTCGTATAAAGTCTATACTTCGTGATAATCGATTTATACAACAATAGACGTCACAGCCTGAACTCTAAACTCGATATACTATATATAATCGATTTCTGATATTTAAAAAAAAACAAAAAAAAACGTAAGACGTAAGGTAAAACGTCATAGTGACGTAATTAGTTGATATTTTCTACAATGGCTACTGGTTAAAACGATTGATAATATATGTTCGGAAAATAGGAAACTGATAGTCTGACCACTAGGCTTCTGTCCACCTGTTGTGTGCGGGTATATATTTTTTCTCGGCTTCACGCTATAGCCCGCACACTACAGGTAGATAGAGTGTTAATTATTTCATTTCCTCGAGTGGTTCCCGAATTCACAACTAGTCGTGTTTACAGTCACACACTGGTGCTCCTGCGCCACGACTGGTATCGGTAATCAAAAGTTATTATCTGAAAACATTTTACTGTAGTTTTTATTACAATCATAAAAAAAATATGTTAATTTATTAACTTTAAGTACTTACTGAGTTTATACACAATTTGAATTTGTAATTTTGTTAATTAATAAAACATCGATCCATTTGCTTGCCCCTTCTATCTATAGCCCTCAGTAAAATTCTATTGAATTGCCGCTTTTAAATATAATATATAGTTTTCATCCATAAGAACGTATAAGTCTTGACAACTCTCGAAAGTGTCGTCAAGGTGGATCAGATTTTAACTCAGCCAATAGTGTATTTATAAATGAGTTTCAAAATGAATCACTATGTAAGATTAAGTATTATAACAAAAACCAATGTAATGCTTAGTTTTTTGTTAATTCGCGGCGTTGAGTTCCGCCGCTTATCAGTGATTTAGAGAAGCAGACATAGAACACTAGACTCTCTCTTTCTACCCTTTTTTTTGTATAGATAATTAGAACATATAGCTTTTATAGAAAAAATAAAGGCAAATATTTTTTTTTACATTCGTGCTGTGTTCCTCAACCTAGCAGTGTAGGCAGAGGAAACCTGGGAACCTAGTGTTATATTAAGTTACTCCGTTCTCCACTTTAGGAACTTTACGCGGTACTTAAAGTCGAATTAAATAACTATTATTCATACATTTTCTTTTTCATCACATCATATCATAATTTATAATATATAAACAGAATATTTAAAAAAAAAAAAATTTTAGATAAAGAGTCATTAATTTTATAATTGTTAAAAGCACGATAATGCTTTCAATGTTTCTATTTAGGTCCAAATTTATAAGTCGCTCTCAAACCTGAGAACAATCTTAAGATGCCGTTTTCATTCATAGTTTAAGTAACAATTTATTTTTCTTTTTCTTATATTTTTTTCACTATTATACTAGGATATTTAAATTTCATGGCCGTACAATCTGCCACTCGTGGTTCATTATGGGAATAAATAAATAAGTTTAAGTAATTATATATTTAAAATTATTCTACGTGATGGGAGTTTAAAATCGTGAATTTTTAAATGAGTCGATATTTAAATATTCATATGCCATATCTATTAGCTGCGGTGTAAATTGAAAATATATACCTATACGCACTGTGGTTGGCGGCGATGTGATATATAATTAATTTATAATATTAAATGTTAATGCGGTATTGATATCGAATACGATTCGGCTTCATATTTCTTGTTTTGCGTAAGCCAACTTTATATATATATATATATATATATATATAGTAACTAACTAGTTTGTTTCCTGATAAAAAGATTTTTTAATTGAAAAAAAAAACTGTATAAATAGTTATTAGTCATAGCGTTTGTGGATAACTAATAATTTCCTGCTTATATTTCCGGTACAAAGTACTTGCCCACCATTGGTAAAGTACATTAATTGCACGTGTGAATAAATAACGATTTATTTATGTCCACCCATTATTATTTATTATGCTTTATTATTTGTTAAATTACAGTTTTTTCCGTATTTATAACGACATTTCTATACTGTTAACGTACATAATATATAGATATATTTCCTTTGACAATTAAACAATATTTCTTTACTTATGGTATACTAGCGGTCCGCTCGTGGCTTCGCTTGCTTGTACTACGTATTTATTAATTTACTATTTATAAAATATTATTATTATAGTTAAAAATTGTGGAAAAGAAAAGTTTCAGCCAACGCAATAGAACAGTTATTTAAAGCAATCTCATCGAAACATTCTATTTATAAACGTATTGAAATAAAACAATCATAGAATATATTTGAGGAAAATACAAAATATCCTTAAGCGGCTTCTAAAATTAGCGTGAACAAACCCACAGACAGCCAGACAAAAAAATAAAAATAATTGTTTTTGATTCTATCGAGTTATTAAACGTCACCAAACGTCGTTTCTTAATCTTCCACGTACATTATTCATTAAGATTATATATAATAAAAGTTAATATATGATACCGACACCTAAACATTCACATGCAACAGAATATATTTGAAAAAATACTTGTCACACTGATTCTAAGTCAATTCCCACGATAAAAATAATCTTAAGCAACCCAAACCAGTATACGAACCCATTAAAGAGTATTTACAATAGTACTCGTACTACCAGTTTATATTCGCATACTTACTTGCGTTATAAAACCTAACTAGAAAAAGCTTATTTTAAAAGCTCACATCAGTTGTAAGTAGATAAGTCTACTTACATACCTTACCATAAACAAATATATCGGATCGTTATCGTTTGTTACTTCATTTTTAACCGACTTCTGTAAGAAATGGATAACCTCCATTTCTTACAGAAGAAGATTATTACATGTATAACAGTCTTATTTAATATATTTATATTTGTCTTGTCAGGTGTTGCTCTACTCATAGCGGGCGGTGTGCAGTACTCTAACACACCTGCGACACCGGCGCCTCAAGACGCTGACAACGGGTTCGGAGCGCTCATAGCAGGAGGTGTTATATTATGTCTTGGACTGCTATTTACAGGTTAGAATATATTTCTATTTTAAATTTCAATTATATTACGGAGGTTCATTGTATATAAGTGATACGCTCGTGGCTTCGTCCGTATGTACTACTCAAGTTAAACAGACATATAATTTTAAATCTTTTATTTTGGTTCTATTATTCAAAAAATCCCCCAATAACATTATTCGTTTTATATCGATGTACAGACACCGATTCGTTACATTTTTATTATACGAGTATCTAAGTAAGTATATCTATGTATTACTATACATATATTTTACGATATAAACGAATGTCTATATTATATTAGATGATTTTTTGGCTGGTCAGGTAAGTAATCACGTCGTGTTCTGACCTTAACCTATAGCATTGATATTTATTATTCTTCTTGCAGACGACTCATGGTAACACAGTATAAATCAAACCTATAATTCTTCAACCAATAAATTTTTTACAAGGAACCTCGTTAAATTTAAATGGTCCCGACTGTTAATCCTAATGAACTAGTATTAGGTTTTTTACCTTTTTAGTTTTATGCGGTCGAAGTTTTTGTTCTTTATAATATTTTTTTTTGGTATAATTGCGTACTGGATTAGGTATATTTTTATTTGACATTTAAAAATTAGTAGGCCTATCGATTTAATTACATTTAATCTATTTAATTATAGTATTTTGGCGAGCCTCCCTTAACATTTAGTGGCTGTTAGTATTTTAATCGATTTATAAAATAAAAATCGAAATTGCTATAAATAACTTTTTTTATTCAATGCTGATACTTTACTTTTCAATATTGTGTGAGTGCACTAAAATGACGATCAACAGAACGAAATGGCGTGAAACTGTGGCAAGAATAACAAAAGTCAAGATCGTGACTCCATGATGGCCACGACTGCTCTGTCAAAGTCTAAGAGATATTGTTTTGTAAATGATACATATTATTCAGAAGACAACGAAATCAATGCATATTAGTTAATAAATAATTATATAATTCAGCGGGCGAAACCGCGAGCGGGACGCTAGTTTTATACAAAAAATGGCTACATTGCGGTAAAGCGCCCTTCACTTTATATTCGGAAGTATCCTTGATTCGTAATGTAAAAGCGTGTTTAATATTCACGTACGTAAGTGTGGGCGGAAGCGAATATGCAAAGGGCACGAGTTGTGGAAACCGATGAAATTATTATTATTCTTGAAGTTGCTTGAAAATTCGACGAGCGCGAGTCGGGCTCGCCCACCGAGGGTTACCGTCTACCGTCTAAAAATTTCCTATATGTCTTTACGTGTATATTGTAATACAGAAAATAGTTTTCGCGCCACTCGAAAAACCCGACTTTAAAGTATATAAGGAGTGCGCTATCGCGCTCCGTCTGCCATACTTGCCAGACGGAGCGCGATAACGCGCTCCTTGATATTATTTTAGAATAATCAGAATATGAGGATCCTTTAAGTGCTCCATCGCTTCATTCGCATCGATTTGTTTGAGTACCAATAACCGTTGCGTTTATACATCGCGCCACGACGTGCTCAAATATAAATCTCAATTAACAAAAATCATTGCACCAGGCATAGGTGGGTGGGCATGGTCATCACGCTGGGGTGGAGGCAAGGAGGCGCAGACCAGTGGGGCCGCAGCTCTGACGGCCCTCAACCCCTCTACCGACCCCCTCGTGGCGGCGCAGTACGCGCCCGTCAGGGACGCACCCCCCGCACCCGATGATGAAATGCGCAATCTGATGGATAATAAAGAATGGTAAGTATTAATGTTTTGTGTTTTTACACAAAGTTTAGACTAAATTTGACTTGTCTGTGTAATTATATAATTTTAATTTAGTGTAATTAATTTAATTTAGTTTTAATAAGTATTATTCCACATTTAGGAAAAAAAATACTTATTTAAGAAAGGTTTGAAAATACTTATTTTTTATATTGCGGGATTTGAACTCGCGCCTCTCGGAAACCGTCGAAGCGCTCTACAGAGATGCTAACAACATAAATTGATGTAACAAGTGTATCAGGAATGTCGACGTAGCTAGATGAGAACGTTTCGTTTAGTGGTCAAGGCTCTTGGACGCTTTTTGTACGTCTTCTATAAGTGTTTTTTTTTGTTGGAAAGGTGACGCAAGAGGTTCTTAACTATAATTTAAGAAAATATATTGCCAGCGTTTTTCGTTATTTCTCTTCTTTATAGAGTTTTTTATTATCGGGGGTTATTAATTGGTATTATTTATTCATTGAATGTTTAGGTGAATATTGACACGGCCTTAACTAATAAGCGTTAACATTTGAATGGTTAAAAAGAACATTTAAGACTTCGCTAAATAAATTTATATTGTTAAAATTGGTACTGCAGTTGATAAGTTTTCATTTGAAAGGGATATTAGATTATTTTAGTTCTGCGTTAATCCCTTAAATGTATAACTGCAAAACCATTAACTACAATGTAATATTATCTATCACTCTATTTTTTATCTTTTTTTTACTATGGAAAAAAATAAATATAAAAACTGTTCAAACTCTACGTATGTTAAAGTAGTTAAAATTTAAAGATAACAAAAATATGTTAATAAACTTGCCTATTGTTCAATTTCCTTTACCCCAACACAAATGATCGTTAAGGAAATTGCCGAGTAAGGTAACGCCTTAACGCCTTTATAATGTCATACAACATAGCACATAATGGTGCTTACATAAACGTTGACTGGGACTTCAATCACAGCTTCATGTTGTATCTTGCACACAGCACAGGGTTGGCAGATGGAATCTAGTGTTAAGACACGCTGTTCCTTACTTTCCCCCGAATTCTGGAGGCCTCGACACCAGAGCAAAGAAAGGGAAATACAAATTTAAATATATATTTCACCTCCTCGATTGGGGATGGAACCCATAACCAGTCGCGTTTACAGTCATGCTTTGTGCCACTGCGCCACGACTGGCGAATCACTGTTTATATTTTATTGAGTTGTGACGTTGGTCCAACTGGTCACTGTTCGTTACGAACCCCATTGTCTTCTATTGTTTTCTTGTACTGGCATTTCTGTCGATATCACCATTCTATATACTACTATGTACATTCAATGTAGCACTAACTTCCATTGTGTTAGAGTCAACTGTAAACTATTAAGTTACATTTAATAAAGTCTACACTAATCGTCTTTTTCTCATAAGTAAACTTAACTTAATTCTTCTTCTTCTCGGGTTATGTATAACTACACTGTATCTCGCATGTAGTAGGGTAGGCGGAGGCAATGCTTCCTTCAAGGGGCATTGCGGGCTGAGTGGCGGAACTCAACGCCGCGAAGTATAATTTTTATTTTTCACTGAGAAAGTTGATTGAAAGAGACGACTCTTTATTATATCAGTCCATTACGCTTGTGTCTGATCTCAGGGAAACCATCTATCTAGAAAAGTTTTAATTTCCATAATTTTCCAAATCAATATTTTACTATGTCTATACTTCTTATGGGCTCATAAGTTTTTAAATAGATTAAACAATGTACATTGATAATAATAATTATCTCTTGATATTTTTATATTTTATCTGTGGTGTTTAAAAAAATTATGTTACAATTATGTGACAGAACATAACGAACGCATTAAAATGTAAAAAATTAAATGCAGCAGGGGGCTGTGTGTGGGATACAGCGTGAAGCTGATTTGATTTATTTTTTTAAAATGGTTAAACATATACTTGTATTCGGTGAAAGCTTACAAGTCTCACATCAAATTCTCTATATCATTAGATACAAACAAAACTCTTCAGTCAGTCATCAAATTACTAAAGCCGGTTTGAGTGAACTTTCTCTAACACTTTCAATAAATGTATATATTTTTATTATTTTATTTACAGTTTAAGCAGTGCAGAGGAGAGCGACAAAATGCTGGATGGTCGACCGTCTGTCGCGTAAATACAAAATGTTATAAGTATTTTCTTGCGAACAGGCAAAAACAATAATGTCCACCTATATATGTATGTAACCTTTTAACCTTCTAACGGTACACTAGTACTTAAATATCTGTGTAAGTAAAGAATTTATTTTTATGACAATCGACTTTAGAATGGATATCGAGCGAATTGTTTTTTCTGTAAGTGATAATGGTATTTATTAAGAAAACGAGAAACCATGGCCGGTATTAATATATTTCATATTGCATTTCGAGGTACAAAATATTTAAAACATATTTTGTGTGTGTGTGATATTTTATTTACGTTTTCGTTGTCACTGTGAAGCGTATTTTTGAGAATTTAGAGTGAATTAATTGTATTTCTTTTTTCTTTGGCTTTTTTTTTATGTTAACGGTACATTAACATATTGGGTTCCATTTTCAAAATGAACGGTAACGCAATAGATATCATATATTTTCTTGATGTTATACACATTGTCTGTATTTAAGATTAAAAAAAAATATAGATTTGATAGTCGATTAATCGTAACTTATGAATACAAGACATGTGGCCAAATTATCGTCCAGATTAGAAAATTAGATGTAATGTCCATATGTATCTAAATGTATTTCTATATATGGTGTAACGTAGGTGTGTTGTTCTCACTTTGCAATAATAATTACAACTTTAATATACATTTTAATTACTAAATATGTATGAAAATTGATAAAAAAGTTATAAATCCTATCCAATAGTACTTTGAAATGATTCTCAAATATATAATATTCTGCTTAGTATTGGTTGTATGGTTTTCAAATTAAGAACAACAAACAAGTGTTTATTAATCTATTTTAGAAAAATTGCGATATTGTATTGTTATTCATTTTAAATGTCTGTTTTTCATGCATATATTTGAATTATAAGATAGATTTTAACGAATATTGTAGAGCGCTGGCGCTTATTCAATTATATCTTCGGCTGAATGACACAATCTTAACATTATCATTACATTACAAAATATCTAAACTTCTCTCACCTGATAAATATTTAAACTTGAAATATGCGGATTTGAACATGTCTGACTGGCGATAAGGTGTTTGTGGGTTCGATCCGTACCAAAGGGAAGTGGTTATATATCAATTGTTTTCATTTCATTTCGCTTTGGTAGACAAAGTGCGGCGTTGAGTTCCGCTACACAAAATTGGACAGAAAGTGCCAGAAAGAGAGTGAAACTAAGTAGGTATGCTAGTTAAACGTTTAAATAAAGTGCGATGGCAGGGCTAACATAGATTAATTTCAAAATAAACAATCGTATCGCATTTCATATAAAATTGTTTCTAATTTGTAATTTTATAAATAATGTAACGTAAATTTTTCGTCTTGCTTACGTAGCATATTATGTAATATAAAATAGTTTTACATATATATACTTTGAAATAAACAATCGCAATCAATCAATGTTTACAAAATAATTAATATAAAAAATTATACAAATATATGTAATTAAATGTGCAGCTTAATATTCCAAGACGCATCTAGTGTTAGGTAAGTGTTTAATTATAAAAATAATTTAATTTCTTTTGTGTTGAGACCGTCCTTAATAGTTGTAAGTATAGTTATTTCATTTATCTATTCAATTACTGTATGATATTATGGCCTGACATAAAGTTTAATTTTCACAATTTTTAATGAAAATATTTCGCGTTATAAGAGTTAAGTAATTCGATTCTAATTAATATATTAACATTTGGTTTGCATAATACTTGAACGATATTTCTTAATTAATTCTATAAATTTCTAACGGTGAATATAATTATCAACCCGCTATAAGGTAAAATTAAATAATAATAGGTCGCAGTCTGATATTTTCGAAGAAGAAGAGAATTTAAAAATGTGCTGCAAATAAGCATTTAATTTTAAAATGTATCTCGTATTATAAAATTTAATGATATTATTAGCTCTCTTGCGTATGATATGTATTGGTATTACTTTTATAACAAGCATCACAAAATTATACTTGAAAACTAATTTAAAAGATGATAAACATTTATTGTATATAAAGAAACAGTATTTAGTTAAGTAAAACACAAGTAGCCATAAGTTATATTATTATTTAATAATCAATTTAATATAATATGAAGTATTTCTTTTTATTTTATTCTATACAATTCTGTTTATGTTTGTCATTAGTTTGTGGTGCAAATGAATGTGTACACGTACAATGGTAATTTATACTTACTTTAGTACTTAAAGTACATTATTTTGTAATATTTATGTGTACTTAATGTTTCCATCTCCACTTACTTAATCAATAAAAAAATTAAAATTTATATTTGAGTTTTATTTCACAATTACCTGTCAATACTTAATAATTAGGTAAGATAGGTAGGTACTTGTGAATCACTTATTAATAGTAAAGTGTTTGTGAATGGTTTTTAAATTAAGTAAAAATTAAGTGGTTTTTAATTAATAAGGTCTTAGTTACTACAGTAACGATAATTAATATTAACATTATGTAAAATGTCTTTGAGTTGTAGAATGACTAACTGGCATCTAACTGAGCTTTTAAAATTTAGTAAGGCACTAAATATAGTTCATATTTTGCAGATTAACATTGTTTTTTTTAGAGATAAAAAGTAGTAATGAAGAAAAAAATAATTATTGACTAGTGGAATGGCTGTCATATATTCATTTCAACATAAAAATCTGTCATTTTAAAAATAAAAAAAAATACAACACATAGTATAAAGCAATATTTATTAATAACAAAATTGCAATACATGAATAGTAAATAAACTTAATACTAATCAGTCTCTAGTGGGCGGTGGGCGCGGCGGTGCGGCGCCACCACGGCACGCCGGTGACGTCCTCCTCGCGCGCGCCCGTTGTAGGTCTGCAATTTTAAATTACTACTGTTTATGGCACTGGAGGACCCATTGGTGCGTTACGATAGAGCTGCTATAGCACTCGTATGTCGTAATATTTACATAAACGTTTAAGTATTCAAGAAATATGTTAGCATTTTAAACAATTTCTCGAAACGAATCCACAAGCGTTGCAGTGACAATCTTTCGGAAAATAATATAATTTGTAAAGTCTTACCTATATACTTGACTATGAGTGAGAGGTAATGTGGATGGCAGCAATGGGCAAGCTTGTACGGGAGCTTCCTGTAACAGAACAAATGATATGTTTAAAGCAGCAGTAATATTAACAATTCTTCCAGAAACTTATTTAGATATACACACAAAAGTTTATCAAAATTAAAAAAAATATATTTATAATTAAAATATACCTGCATAGATTGCATTGGAATGTGCAAATTGGCACGCACTTTCCTCTGTCGTATCTCACGACGAACACAACACTGCACGCCGAGCAGAACGCCGCACACGCATGAAGAGAGGCAACCTGATGAATTATAAGGAATATGTTATATATTCATAGATTTTTTTTACTTTTTCAGATTTTTATGTAGCAGGGTAGGAAGAGACAGCCCAGTGTTAAGGCATTGAGTGTTGAATGGTGGAACTCAACGCCGCATTTTGCTTCGACACCAGAACGAGAAATGAAATATTTCCTCGAGTGGGAACCGAAACCATAACTCGTCGCGTTTGCAGTCACATGCTTGTGCCCCTGCGCAAAAACATCCTGGCTTAATCGGTTTTATGAACAAATTGTGTATTTCAGTGTAATAATATCAAGATGTTAATTTAAATTAGTGCAACTTATGATATTATTTAATTTCTATTATAATAATTATTAACCAATTTCAATACTATATACTTAACTTCTCAAACATAATATGTATAGATTTTAGGTTGCCCACATCAGTATTAAATTGTACATGTCATAGTTAAGGGATTGATTCCTTCTCTCTTGGGGAGGGTAGTATATTCCCCCAATTCAGGATTGTATACACAACAATAGCAACAACAGTCACACTTTATTAACATAATAAATTTAAACAGTATTAATGACTTAGAAACAATGTATAAACCAATGGATTAAAACGGTGCAGGACGGGACGGAATGGGAAGCATTAAAGGAGGCCTATGTCCAGCAGTGGACTTCAAAAGGCTGATGGATTGATGGATGGATATATATATTTATTTATATATTAAAATAAATTTAGATTTTACCTATATAGACTAATACACCAAGATCTCCATTACGATTTGTTCTCCTTAACACAATACCAGCAATACACAAAGAGATTCCAGTCAGCACACCTACTACAAATATAACCTGTAATACATATGTTATCAATTTATGATAAAACTGTAACTAGTTGTCAGTACACAGAAGATAAACGGGAAAAACTATTATTGGAAACATTTATCAATCTAATAGGATCCAAACCTTGATTGTGAAATTCGTATTCTTTTGTGTGCATGTTAATCTCAAAAATAATTTTTGAGTGATACTTTAGTATTCAATGTATGGATTGTCTTTAGTATGATAATGTTATTAGATCACAAAAGTGATTCAGGTGACAAAATTAACAATATTGTAGTACAAGTGGGCTAAGCCACAAGTGGCTAGCAATTTGAGTTCCGCTACTCAATGTTCAACGTCTCAAAAATGGGAAACAGTGATAGAGTAAGACAACTTCTTACTCGACAATGATCACTAGGTTCTTCTACCTCCTGCTTTGTATGGAGGATATTTTTTTAGTTCCAGGGCATATCCCTGCTTTTTTAATTAATTTCATTTTTCTTCAAGTAAATAAAAGAAAAATACTCACTTGTAAAATATAATAGCACACATATTCGAATCCAGGGCAGTGACCACCACAAGCACCAATTATAGGAACCTCTGGACTGACAGAAGGTATTGTAGGCACAGGAGATCTATTGATAGCTCTGTTTTCTACGTCACAGGCTGGCACAGAGAAAGCTGATGAACAAGTAGGAAATGAATATGTATTGGATGGAATTTGATTTGAGCTAAAATTTTCGCTTTTCTTATAACTCCGCCACGTTCCTGTCGCATATGGCATCTGATAAACTGGTGAAGGCGGTCCATACTCTCTGCGACTACTTTGATAATATTGAGGAACCTAAAATTGAATATCTTAGGATAAAATTTTTTTTTTAAAAAGTGATAACTGTAATATTAAAGAAGATATTTTAATGCATAAGCATTATTAGACGTGAAAGTCTATCGTTCTGTACTTTAAATGTAAAGTTATAATAGATTTACATTTCGATGTCAGTTTCCATAAATATACTCACATGATAAGCGTTTTCTGAAGTAGAACTATCTGTCCCTGGAACTTGGTAAACTGGAGCGTTTATTTCTTCGGCCCAAGGATATTTCGCTCTTTGTTGTGTAGCCGACACGAATTGTTTTTCTGTTCTCGGCACCATCGTAGTTTGATAAGGATGAATGCTCCGTGGCGATAGTTGTTGTTTGAGCATTTTGAATAGCAATTAACATTGCCTAAGGATTAAGTCCTTAAACGAAAAATATATTAAAAATCCATTTACACATTTTGTTTACATTATGTACTACACTCGACAAAACGTGTGATTAGTAGTTACCTCGTCATGTTTAACATTTCACAGTAGTTTTACTATCAAATTTAAAATAAATTAATTAAAGGACTTTCATAATATTTCAACCTTTACAGAAAGATATATGTAATTAAAAATATTTATTTAAGATTCATCTTTTTTATGTCAAGACGCCATAGTTTTATCTTTATAAGTCATAAATAAAACAAAATGTTGCCACTTCAAAACCTTTTTTCAATTATTGCGATACAGATAACAAAGTTAGTACGGTTTTTAATAATGTTTATATAATGTAAAAAGTTTTTAATAATGATTTTTGTCTAACAGTGAGTGTTATGGTTCCTATAATCTGTTGTCAGTTACTATATTTTATCTATAATGTACGTGAATTGTGATGTGCACGACTCATATGTTTTATTCACTCTGTTTTCTTCTCAAGAATTATTGAAGACACAATTATTGTGATAAGATCAATTCGTTTAAAAAAATAATCTCTGTTCCGTTGATATTTGTGTAAAGTAGGTGCATAGAAATAAACCATAAATGTTAATTACTTCTATATGAAGAATATGACATAAACATACAATCCAAAACGTTTGTAACGAGGTTTTCTTTTGTGGAAATAATAACTATAGAAAAGATGTCAAGCAAAAGAAATATTCCACCTATATAATATTGCAGTGAATCATAGGAAAATGTTTCTTAAGATAGTCAAATAGCTAAACTGCAAAGTTATTAAAATCATGGTAATAAATTGCTCGGCAATGATTTCCCCGGAAGAAACTGACAATATTCCTGCTGCTAGTAGTTTCTGCAGAGATTTTATTAGAGGCTGCTGCCCGAGGGAGAATTGTCGGTTTATACATGAAATACCACCGAAGGTTTGTTTAAAGGAACTTTTTCGTTTTTGTCATGATTTTCAAAACAAAGGTTGTTTTCGACCAAACTGTAAATTTATGCATGTAAGCCTAGAAGATGAAGAACATTTTTATAATACTGGAATATTTCCTCGAGACCCACGCAATATTCCAGCATTGTGTCCAGCTTTTCTTCATGGTATATGTTCTAATCAAGACTGTAAATTTATTCATGTCAGAGAAATTGCTATGAATGAATTGAACGCCAAACGTAATATACCTAAGATAATTTATAATCGTAATCACATCAGAGATGAAGATTCTCCTCCAGAAGCTAAACTAAGACGGTTTGCATTTGATGAATCTGGAATTGATACACAACCAGTATGTGGAAACTGTGAAACTCTAGATCATAAAGTTAAATTACTTCATGATAACATTAGTGTTTTGTTAAAAAAAGTTGCAGATTTGACTGAAAAAAATCTTCAGTTAACTTCCATGAATGAATTTTTACTGGAACAAACAGCATCTATCCGAACCGATCAACCTTGTGTCATAACATCTAGACATGGGACTTCTGCTCCAGTGTCATTAGCAACTGTTAGTGTAACACCAGTAGTTAGTCTAGCTGGTGCTCTGCCAACACTGGTACCTGCAGCTGCTACACCAAATTTAACTCTAGCCCCTGCTGCATCTCAAGCACAATTATTAACTCCTGCTCCTCAAATATTAACTGTCAGCACTACACAACAACTTGTTGGAAATTCAGGAGCTCTTATAGTTACTAGTGCTGGAGCTCAGCAATTAATGCAAGTTAGTGACTCCGGAACATTAATGGGTGGCGGACAAACTGTTGTTGCTGTCACTCCTGCACAGCTGACACTAGCACCACCAGCTCAACAATTGATGAGTAGTGGACCCCAAAGTGCAGTACAACAATTAGTGCAAACATCTGCTTTGCAATCTCAATTAGCTTCTCAACATCAAACTCCACAATATGCACCTCAGCAGTCTGTGCAACACTTAGCACAGCAGTCTGCTCAGCATCTTGCTGCTCAGCAGTCGGCGCAGCACCTTGCTGCTCAACAATCTGCACAACATTTGGCACAGTCTGCTCAGCACCTGGCAGTGGCACAACAATCAGCGCAATTGGCAGCAGCGGCACAACAGTCGGCTCAACAGATGGTTGCTCAGCAGTCTGCCCAGCAATTAGCAGCCCAACAATCGGCCCAACAACAACTTGTCCCTTCTGCGCCACAACTGGTGCACCAAACATCTACACAACAAATAACAATTTCAAGCACTAGTCAACCGATGGCTTTGCCAAATTCACAAGCTCAGCCATTAACATTCCCTATAATCTCCCAGAGCATTTTACCACATTGATATGAGCAATTTAGTATTGTCAATATCTCATATTTTTAGTGTCAGATAGTTTATTGACTCTACTGACACTATATTACAGTTTTAAAGTGATTGCAGCCATATATATTATAAATTTAAGCATATTATGTTCCTGTTGCAAGTTAAAACTAAATTAAGTAAAAATGTGCAAATAAAAAAATGTATGTCATTTACAAATAATAACAGGAGTTTTTGAACAGTATTCTAATGATATTTGTAAGGTTTAGGGTATGTAATTGGACTACAAGAGGTTAGTAATTTATGTTTTTGTGTCTGGCTAATTATTTAATTTAATATCTAGTGTGTACTTGTTATTCAATATAACTATATTGACACTAAATAAATTAAGAGATGTGGCAGTTGCACACTCTCTCTACATTCTCTCTACAGTGCTCCAACAGGTCTGTTTATTGAGATGTAATTTTTTTGTTTTGTTTTTACAATTTGCAACACCATTAACTATGTATACACTTTTGGAAGGTTGTGAATTTCATATGTTCATATTTAATTAAATATAGCTGAAGTTGATCTTAATAAACATAAAATAGACATATTATATATTACATATAATTGTAATTACACATTTACTTTATTGTTATGTTAAAACTGATCCCAGTGTTATTTTACTTATAAAAACAATTGTTTGATGCTTTTACCACCTTATATTATTAGAATAATTAGTATAGTTTCCACTTTAGGTAAAATGTGAACATTAAATAGCTTGAATTAAAAGTTGTTAGATAATTAAGGTATGGAGAGTTAGCTATAACAATATAGGTAATTTATTTTCTACTATTAAAAGCGAGTATTTCGAGAAAATCTTTTATTTTTTAATTTTTCCTAAAATAACATTCATTCTCTTGTGTCTCGTACTTGGATAATTTTCCATAACTGCCTAGAACAAAGTTGCCGGAATGGTCGAATGATACGGCAGTGACTATTTCTGTAACATTTTGTACCAATTTTAATGGGCCTGTGTCGTTTTCATGAATATATGACAAACTTTTGCTTGCAATATAAACTGTTTCTTGATGAAAAGATATCTGCGCTATACCGTTGTACGTGACGTTGCCAATCAAAAGAGATCTTGACATATTTGATTTTAAAACATAAAATTTGCCTTCTCTAATGTAATAGAAATTATTGTTTTCGTCTATAGCCATTTCGTTATGAGCGTCGAGGCTTTTGAAGTGTGTTTTCTTATCACCAGTCAAGAGATATAACTCTTCATCACCATCGACATTGTCTGTGACGTATTTATTTCCATCTTTATCAATGAACATGTTATTTAAATTCACATCAGGCTTAGATACTAAGGTAGCGTTATTTGCTTCGTAATTATAAAGATAAATTCCTTTGCTTGTCCCAAAATATACTTTTGTATCTTTTTTATCCAATGCAATAGAATAGCTTTTGCCTTTAGGTAGACCTTAAAGAAATAATAAAAGTAATACATACAATAGAAAATATTGTGAATTTATTACATTAGCTATGAATAACACTCGATGTCGAGGGATCGGAATTAATTATAGCAATTAATTACAGTTGCTTTTGTCATTGCATTATACATCGAGTACTAATGTATGTACCTACTAACATGCAAATCTCGCTATAATTATTTTTGCAAAATTCGTCTTAATGATTTATAAAAAAAATGTGAGTAGTAAAGGTATAAGAGATCAGCTTCCCACGCTACATCCCGCAAACAGGTAGGCAGACAACCCTAGTGTTAGACACTCCGTTTCCCATTTGCAGTTGAATGGCGGAACTCAACACCTTGTTTTGAGCAAAGAAATGAAAATTATAATTTAAATAATATTTGATTGCCTCGAGTGAGGATCGAACTCACAGCCAGTCGCGTTTAGTCACACACTTGTGCCCCTGCACCACGCTCATGGTGTATTAAATAAATTATTTAAACTTACCGGATATATCTTCAGCTACTGTTGAATTAGGTTTGATTATTTTCACATTAAAATGATATTCAAAAAAGTTACGACTGTATGAGACGAAGAACAAGTTTCCATATTCATCGAAATGTGCGTCAGTTGGATATGCAAAACCAACGTCGTAAGTCTTAGTTGCGTTATATTTATTTTTGCCAATAGTTAAGTCTGATTTACACGTAGTCTTAGGTATATCAAACGAAAGACACGTCTTTCCAAACAAAAGTAACCAGATAATATTTCTCATTTTGACCAGACTTCTCGGTGTCCAAACTGCAAGTGTCTCGATTTCAGTCATTGATTTATGATGAAACATACGGAAAAAAAATAAAACTTTATTATAGTTCTTATAAATCGTGAGATAAAGGTCCAGTGACTTTATTTACATATATAAGAGATACGCCGCACTGAATTGCTTGAAAATAAAATAAACAGTTTACAATAAAAACAGACATTGTATGGGTTAATGTTTTTTATTAAATTTATAAAACATTATTGGTATATTGACTTATTTTAATTAGATTCATTATCAGTCTTCCTCTTGTTGACATTGTAAATATGACGGCAGGCGTCCATGCCTCTCGCCTTTAATTTTGTGGATTTTCCATCTGTGCCCTTGTAGAATTTTCCTGGAAATTTCATAAAATATAATGCATTACCGTAGATCATTAACTTATACAATTATTTTTTTTTTCAATTGCAACGATTTGGAAATAGTTTAAGGTTTCAATAATACAAAAAGGCAGTGGCAAATTGACACTATTTAACGGCCCGGTTTTAAATGCTGATGGTGGTAATAATCCGGACAAGCCTGAATTTTATCACATTTATCTATACACTTATATAATAAAATTGTAACTGGTCGCTGTCTGTATATGGAAGATATATAAAAAATACATACTTGGAGCAAAGGCCGCGAGCAAAAATTATGAATGATCAATAGTAACAGAACGTTAAACAAAGATTTTAAAAAAGTTATGTCAGTTTGTTTGTGCGTTTGTGCGCGCTAATCTAAGAAATAATAATTATATTGTCTCGGTACCAAAGCGATATATTAAATATATATTAATATATAAAATATACTTCGAGTGCGAATCGAATCCACACAACGTCGCGTTTACTGTAGCACGCTTGTGTGCCTGACAAATGACATATAATTGGAAATTATATATAAAAAACATTTAAAAAATATAATTCAAGTCAGATAAAATATTAATTTCAACTTTAACAGTATGTTGATAATGATTCATACTTACTTAGTATTAAATTTTTTACAGCAAACGTCGCACTCTACTGTCCCTTGTCTGAGATGAATGTCTCTTATATGTCTTTTCATATCGTGTTGGTATGAAAAAGCTTTTTCACAATAAGTACACTGAAAAATTGATTTATAAATTAAAGCCGCTGCGTTGTGGGTTCGATTCCCACTCGGGGGAATGAATTATTTATGTTCCCTTTATCTAGTGTATGCAAGATATATAGCTTCACTTTTATAAGAAATATATAAGCCTTTGTAATTGTGGCGTGTACGTATCTAATAATATAAGCGAAGGTAGCATTGAATTCTGCCATTCGTTAAAATATGTCTTGAATTATTTGCGACACGTTATGTGTACAATGGTGAAGTCAAGTATTTAATCTTCATCACTTGTAAGGCCTTTTTTATGGAAATTATATCAGCGGGAAACAGCAGGAATCTAAAAAAAAAAATACATAATATTACCTTAAAAGGCCTAGTAGTACTGTGGACATGCCTCATATGTTTGGCCAGATTACTAGAAGTAGTCGTTGATTTCGGACACTGAGTGCACTTGAATGGCTTGTCAACCATGTGCGTCCGTTTGTGCACTTTCAACAGATCCATTGTTCTACCTTGATATGGACACTCGTCACACTTAAACGGAAACACGTTTTCGTGTATACCCCTGGAAAGTTTTAGAATAAAACAATTACAGTACAACTGACGAGTATTGGCCGCTATTAAATTGGTTGTAGTGGTTGGCGCCGATTTGTCGTTAGCTTTTTTTTTAACTTTTCATTATTTTCTTCCTGAGTGCAAAAGTTCATAGACTTAACTTCAGGGAGGCCACGATCTGTCGATGGTACTATAGTTCTCTGCGTGTGGGTGGAACGTAATAAAGATTTTTATTAATTTATCATTAGCTTTGAACAGATCTGTTTGTGTAAATGTTTTTTTTATGTCCCACGGTAAATTTTTTGTTAGTATTATTTTTTGAGTGAGCAGAGACTAGCAGATTTTTTTAAATTATATTTCATAATTATTAACTTTTAATACCCACATATGAATTACAAGATTAGCATTAGACCTAGCAGTTTTTCCACAAATATCACATAGGAAATTCTTTTTACTTTTGTCATCTTGAGTCTTAGGCACATTCATATTTTCATTTTTGCATTCAGACAAATGTGTATTATATGAGTCCTGAAAAAAAATAAATAAATATAAATGAGATATTTTTTAATTTAAAAAGTGGGTCATTGTGGCACAATGATACAGTATTAGGCTGTGAATGTGACATTACAATCCCCATTTAGGGGAATAATTATATTTACATTCTTTTTACTTCCTCACTCTGATAGACAAAGATGCAAGCCTTAAGCAATTCAAGATGTAACATCTCAAAAATTGTAATTATGTTAGGGCTGTTGTTTCTTAGCTCTAGGTTCCCTCTGTCTATCATATTTTGATCCTTTTATATCATTCATATAGGTAATAATTGCTAACCAGATTCCACTAATTTCCAATTAGATAAAAATATTTAAATGTTATATAAATTTCGGACAGATCATATACCTACCATATCAAAGAAGTTTCTATTGCATGTTGTACATCCCCATATCTCTGAATTGTCTTCTGAATATGCTGGGGATGTGATATTAAATGAGTCTTCACTGTTATGAGAATTTGCATCCTCATTGTTGATTTCTGCTTCTGTAATATAAATTTATCTTCATGGTATACCACATTTAGAAGGTGTGGACCTATTAACTTAGATACTGTCTTCTGCTTTTCATTCCATTTTCAAATAATTTCTAACAAGAATTTCTTCTTAAAGAAAAGTGCCATTTTGATTTCTACTTCTGAAGAAGAACTCAAAGATACATTTATTTTGTTACCATACTTGAAATTATAGTGTTAAACGCTTTGCTGCTGTACAATACTAATAAGAATATTAATATAAATTACATGAATAAATAACACAAATAAAGCATTGTACTAAACTATAGTTTTATTCTGAGCCCCTTTGTTACAAATTACAACTTTTAAAACAATTATAAAAATACTAAAAAGAACAATAAAATTGATATTAATATAAAATTCGGAAGTTATTTGATTTTAAACAAATCATAATGAAATTACCTTTTTTTATGGAAAGTTCTATCATCATTTTATTATTTGTTTGGCACATATCCCTAAATATAATACATCCATTTAAGAGGTTCAAGCAGTTCTGACACATAAGTTTTGGTAAGTTATCTGCCCGATTTATCTGGAATTAATTTATTTTACGAAATAGTAATAATAATAATAAAGCTAAAATTAAAATTATTAATTGCAAAAAATATATAATTACTTACAGTTACTCCAGAGAAATGTTTTATTTCTTCTGGTATATTAGGATAAGTAAAATTATCAAATATCGGGATTAGACCCTTTTCTTCGTGACATATCCTGCACATGTTTACATCAATTGTTGTAAATGAAACTCTAAAAACAAAATTAAAACGGATTGTGAAAATTTCGCCTACGTTTGTATACATTGTGAACAATTTTAAAATTTGATTACTTCTTTTTCTTTAATTTATTTTTCTTCTTTTTTTTTGTTTTTTGTAATACATTTGCAAATAGCATTGACTTCAATAACAATAATGAAGTCATTTTGATCTTAAAGTCTTGTTATCATGGTTTCATATGTCATTCCCAGGTAGTGTATATAAAATAAGAAACATGTAATTTATTATTAACTTTTAATTAAGTATACAAAAATCCAAACATAAGCAAGCGTTTGGTTTTTACTTTTGAGATATAACTTTATATGTTGTGACATCTATTGAAAATTTGACATATAATTATAGTAGTTTTACGTCTAACAAGCACATTCGTAATGCTAAACTAAACAAATTCTTATTTGAATTTAATTACATATGATAAATAAATACTATAAGAAATTTTAAGTCCTTTTTTTAATAGAATACCATATTTTACTAGGATTTAACATTAATTCTTATTTTATCTTTACAGAGTATACGAAAATTCTATTAGTTTCAATTTATTTACGCTACTAATGTATAATATATATATATATATATATATATATATATATATATATATAGATTTAGATAAAGTAGCGTAGGTAGTTTATTTAGATTTTTTAAAGGTATCATACCGTAATGTATGTTAATAATTTGCTTTTTTTATTATCTATAATAAATTTGACAATTGACGTAAATTCTAATGTATATGTAGTCTGTAGAGGATAGAGAGGCCAATAATAAAAATAAAAACATCTTTTACTAAATTATTATTAATTATTAAATAAGATAGAACAGTTCCCATTTTAAATCATAAATTTATAATTGAATAATATTTATCGAACATCTTGTATCTGCAGTCATTTGTTGTTTAAAAGTATAATGGCTTGTTTAGTATTATTTAAAGTTATGATGTTACATATTTGATTTATTTATGTAAAACAAC
>JBAIZZ010000258.1:22231-54255 GCA_037355905.1 Heliconius aoede
AATACATACATACAGACAAGTCATCCGATGTATGTTTCGGATGTGACCGGGATCATACAACAGCCGGTTATTGGTAAGTAATTGAAGTTTTTTTTTTAGCTTTACATTGTGGAAATCGAACCCACAGCCGTCGTGTCGTACGGTAGCACGCTTGTGCACCTGCGCCACGATATGCATACTGTGATAAGAATTTGATAGTATTTTATGTTGATCTTGACACAGTACTATGCAAGTGCATTTGAGTATTTAACGTAGCTCGATAAGAACACATGGCTTAGTAGTCACGAGTAGTTGGAGCGGGTTCGAGTCGCAATTTTTGACACATTTTCAAAAATGTCTCACTAATTTATTATATTACTAGATAGAATCTATCATGGCTAAGTAAAAACGTAAGACTATTACTTTTTGCAGTTATAAAATACCATAACATATTACGTTAAAACTAAAATATAGTTTTGTTACCTTCTCTATAGGGAGGTTTTTGCAAAACTATGTTCTTTATATTAATAAAGTAATAAATGATGATACATTTATTATTAAAGAGAATACAATTTTCTCTATTTATTTATACTATGTTATTTTTAAACCGATATCATGTATAACAAATAATAATAGGAAAAGATGGATTTCGTATTTATTAATTTTACAACTTCTTCTGTCGGTATATACTTTAATATTTGTTTCAAAGTTTGAAATAAACTTTAAACTTTTTATGCTCAAAATTGTGTTATTTCATAATATCTATGCACTTGACGCTGGAGTGAACTTCAATTCTGAACTTTTCAATTACTTTTGTTTCGGAAAATCTTCATATTTTTGTTAAATCCAAGTTTTTCTTACAGCTCCCCAGCAAACTGTACAGTTGACTTTGTAAGTATAAGTTTCTATTATAAATATTTAAAGAGAATAAATTAAATATCTTTAATTGTTGAATGTTGAAATTATTTAATTACTTTACAGTCTCTAACTAATAAATATACGAGTATATTTCATTATGATAATTTACCATAATTATAAGAGATATAGCAATTTTTTGTATCTGAACTTTTTAGCCTCTTCATTCCTGTGTAATAATTTTATTATTTCTTTTACAGACCAGAACTTATATTGAAGAAGGATGACGGAAAAATTTATGATCAGCAGGGCATGCCATATTTTTAATGTGAAATATGTAAATATTGAAGTTTAAAATGTAATGTGATAATGTAATAATGAAATTAGTTACTCATTAAATAATAAAAAAAATAATAATTAAGAGTATATTTGTAAAGAAATATGTTTGGAATTTTTATATGTGCCATGATGTCTATTTTATTTTTTTCATGCTCAAAAATGGCTGCCATTTATATAAATATATAATATAGGTACATATATTTATGTATAGTCTTACGTTATTTTTATAGTAGCAGCTTTTCAGTAATATTTTTTTTTTACATTAAATAATGGTAAATATAGTAAATATAATATAGTATTTAAATAGTCATGAAATATCTTGCTTAACCCAGTTTATCTAATGAATTATTCATACATGGATATTTGTATATCCATATACTGTATGAAAGTAAGATTATGTAAATGTATCGTATCGTGATAGTAATATTTTTTATTTTTTTGACCTTCATGTTGTATCCCGCATATAGCAGAGTAGGCAGAGAGAAACTGGGAACCTAGTCTTAAGATACTCTAACTTCTGAGACACTGTATGTTGAATAGTGGAAACTCAACGCCGCACTATGTCTTGTTGTTAAAGTAAGGAAATGAAATCTCTTGCTGTGCCACTACGTCACCGACGGCCTCTACAATATTTTCTACTATCACTCCCACAAATGTGAAGCTCAGCATAAGTCTCGCGGATTGTATCTTTTTTTTTTTGTTTAAAATTTATATATTCAAAACATTTATTTCATTTGTAACCATATAAAAAGGTATAATCCAAAAGATAAGTTATTTGCATTTAGATTTATATTATAAAATAAAACAAAATTTTGAACGTGTCGTACATAAAATAACGCGGTGCCACCGAACTTGCGTCTCATGTAAACTCAACAGCTGTTGCATTTTGATTTGTTTAGTTTGATATAGACGTGCAATACTTTTTTATCTTTTGTTCTGTTTTTTCATATATCAAAACGGAGTGTCTTAACACTAGGTTCCCTCTGCCTACCCTGCTGTGCGGGATACAGCGTGAAGCTAATTAAAATTATGAATGTCATGATATGATATTTGAAACGAGCCTTTCGCAACGTACTCCTTGTGGTCGTCGCTATAGTATGCGTCGCAACGGAAGTAACTATTCTAAATATTTCAGCGTAACCGTAGAGTTAGTGAGGTGGCCACAACACAGTTTGTGGCAGCTGTTCACCGTAAAATATTTATATAATAAATATATATTTATTACATGTAATCTTTATATTGTGTATGAAATAATTGTGAATTATTAAATAAATAGATATACAATCAGTGTTGTATTTTATTGTTTTTTTTTTTAAATATTTTTTGGTACATTTTATTCTTTTTTAAACGAATTAAAAATTAATTTAATAATAGACAGCCTTGTCTAAAACTGAACATATTGATCGCCTATTATATAGACTAAAAATTATTTTGAACCTAAACTTACCAATAGAGGAACTCTAATTTTCAAATCTCATAATAAATTTGATGTTATTTGGTACTTATTTATGAGCACCCATCACAACCGCCATCAAATAGTTCCGCCGAATTCTGGAGATATTGTGTGGCGGAACTTAACGTCGCGCATTGCCTCGAAACGAACGACTATACATATATAAATACTAAATATTTAATTTCCACGAGTAGGGATCGAACTTACCACCTGTTGCGGTTATAGTCACACGAGAGTGGCCCTGCATCACGACTGGCCTCTATATAAATTTTTATATTATGTTGATTTATGATATATATTTTTTTATTAAAATAAAAAAGAGCATCGGTAAGTATTTAGTATATTAAAGCTTAAACATCTTAAATGGCCGATCTATAAAATATTAATCTAATATCGTATTTAAAATATTATTTTCATTTGATATTATAGTTACAAATTTAACGTGTTGATCATTGGATATTAAGATGTAAAACAACGTATCGTAGACATTGTAGCGTGCTTTGCGGGATAATGCGTGCAGCTTAACTTGAAAAAGTTAAATGTAAACAAATATAAAAGGAGTAGAAAATCTTTTATGGCGACGTTTACAATTTGTCGTTAGCGTTTATTCTGTTGCGTTGTAAATACTTACAACAATATTTTTCCGTAAAGTTAATGAATAAACATTGGCATACTTAATGAATAGGCTCGTAAAAGCTGAAAGTAAATTTTCATAGCCTTTGTATACAAAATAAATAAATCCATCAGGATCCGTTTGTGCACGTTACTGTAAGCTATTTTCCGATTCAGTTTTTCAATGTCGCTAAATTCAGGAATTGCAATTTGCACATAGTTAAAAATACCTATAACTACATATTGCATAACTGAGGCTAGTCCTGGCGCAGGGACATAGAGTGTGACTGTAAAATTGATTGATTTTTGGTTCGATCCCCACTCGATGAAATGAAATATTTAAATTGCATGCAGTGTCTTTACACTAAGTTCTTTCTGTGCGGGTTACAGCGTGAAGCTGATAATAATATGGATATATGCATAATACTACCTACGTAAACTACATTGTGTAAATGCACAAGGTGAGCAGAAAACTTAATATACATATTATATTTTTCCGTCTAGTGTATTTTTCTATAACATATAATATATAATCTTGGGAAATAAAATGTCTTCCATAATGGAATTATCTTCAATGTGAAATTGTTTCTTATATTTCGAATGTCGCGTCGCCATGTTAGATTATTTGCCGATTGTCTGTAGGTATATATATTTGTAAACAGAAGACGATATGTGTATTTTGTGGATCAGTTGTTAGTATATCCATTATCAAATGCCCTTAATAATATAATATATTATTACGATTGTTAAAGAAATATATTTTTGTTACAGTTAATTTTTCATATACTATGTTATATTTCATTTTTATCTTTGAAAAGATGTCACAACTGGACGGGTTTCGCTGATGTAATTCTCTACACTTCTATTTCGTTTACGAGTCTGTATTTGACTCAGAAGCTAGTAACTGAAAATCAAATTATCTCGCTGTACGGGGGAGCGAAGGAATCCCCACGAGAAATCTCTCGACAGCTTCACTTGCGTGTGTGCTGTGATTGCAGAACTACTCTGTGGAGCTTCGTATAAACTAAATTTGCTTGCGAACGTTTCGCTTGGTCTTGGTAAACACTCCAAAAGACGTCTTTCATTTATTTTATTTTGGTTTTGTTTATCTGAAGATAAACATGAATATAACGTTTTAATTTTTCATGAGAGAGAGCTCATGGTACTGTAGTGTCTCTGTTATTTAAGTACTATCTATAGTTTTTTTATAATTACGCAAGTCACGGCTGGTCTGAAAGAGAAAATATAGATATAAATTATATCACGTATTTTGTATGGTGTATTTTATATACGTATATGGTGTGGAAAACCAGATCTGAACCTTCAAATATACTTTTCCTCTTAAGGAGTCATTAGAAGTTATACTGTGCGAATGAAACTTGACGAAGAAGACGACATAATTGCTGTAGTAAGTCATTTGGAGGAGCAATTCTGTTAACTTGGAAGATTATATTTTATTTGTAAGTAGCTATTTCTCAAAGTGTAGTAGATAAGAGTGGTCAGAGGAGTGCTATAAATGTACTTAATGTTATTATTTTGGAGTATTTATATATATTATATAAAAAAATTATCTTATAAATTTGAGATTCGTCATAACTACATATTTCTTTTTAAATAAAAAAATATTCTTTTTTTCAAATCCGGAACATCTGATGACCGTTTAAACGTTCAGTTGAATAAATAAAGAATTGGCATAATATGCCAATTCCAATTAATTACTTATTCTAGAGTTGTTCATTATAAAATTGCGGCCATCGCGTCGTGGCAAGGCTGATAAATAAAGGACGGTTTTGAGTTCCGCCACTAAGTACACAATATTTAGATAATTTGGCGAAAAATTAGCAATACTATGTTCTAATACTTCTACCTAAGCCTAAAAAAAGCTAGATTATTATTATTATTAGATTATTTTGTATTACGATTAATGTGCTTTAGAAAAATATCAAAATAGCAATGAAAACACTGTTTGTTAAATGTTTTTTTTTTTGTAATATATTGTGTATTTTGCATAAAAACAAAGTCAACTCCTAGTTTCACTTGCTTATACATATATTTCATGTAATCTCATATACATGTAAATGACTTTATGTAAATTTAGTGGCGGATGAAATTCAGGAAGGGGTTTGTAGTGGAAGTATTATCGTCTTAAGTCATAACATTTATCTTTAAAATTTGATATCTTCAGAGTACACACTGTATTTTAATGAAATTAATATAGCAACACCTCAAATTATATATTTTAATATATAGGTAATTAAGTTAAAAACGTAGCGTTAATTATAATATATTTAATTTGTTTTTAATAATTCGAAATAAATATATATATATATATCTCATATTTTGTCATATTAAAAAGTAGTGGATGTAGAGGTGAAAAGAGAGTCGAATTGCTGTGATTGAATTACATAAAGTAGTTGATTTTTTTAATTGATTCTAATTATTTTATAACAAATATTTAGTTATAGTTGAGAAAAGTATTATATATTTCTTATATATATATATTTATATACTGAATTTGTCATAGGCTGCATGCCGCCCCTATTTTAGGGCCTTCTAAATAGATTGCCGACGGTGACTCAGTACGTATAAAACCCCTTTCGAAATCAGCAAAGTGCCCGAAGCGCAATATCCGACCACGCGGCTAACTTTCACCACAGTTAGAATACTTACGAGAAGGTTTACCGTTCTAACTTATAAATGTCTTTACTATATTTTTATAATGTGAACAGAATAGAGAATTTATGTCTAGATTTTTATGTGTACATTCCGCTTAAAGCTTTTATCCAGAAAGTGGTGTAGGCGCACTGTACCGGCTCTCTATTCTCTCTCTCCGCTAAAATTTCGACACATTGGTGGTAGTACTCAATAATACCACGCTTCGTCTTCTCACCAGAGCAAGAAAATACAACTAATTAAAAATTTTTCGTGTTGTATCGAACCCACCGTTATCGCGTTTACAGTCAGTGTAACACTGCGTCAAGAGGATATCCATTCAAGTAGTGTGATATAATAGCTTATTTATATCGTCTTGTACATTATATTTACAAGAGAATTTTTGAATGCTTTTATAATATAATAATTTACAGTAGAAACTCGATTAACCGAAGTAATTGTTGTAGTTAGTCATTCGGATAATCGAAAATCCGGATATTCGAATCAAGAAAAGCTAGTTTTATGTCTATGTAGCACATATTTGTTATATGTCTGGTAAAATACGATTCATAAAAATATATATTATAATAAAGAACAAAAATTAAAATTTATAATATTAGTCTGTCTATATATTTAATATATTTGCTATTTATTTAATGTGTTACCTAAGAGCTTTTAAAGCATAAACCCACAGTGTAAATAACTGAAGCCAGCACATAAGGAACGAGGCCATCCGTTACAATTTATTGTCAAAGATTTATTACTTTATTTAGGACTTTATTACTATCTTTTATAGTAATCTTAAAAAATATCTAAATACATTTTATAGGTTTGTAGTTAAATAAAATAGACAATTTAGATAAAAACTAGAGAGTATATTTATTGAAAATGTATATAAAACCCCTTGTATTAAATTGACAATATTGGATAGTTTGAATAATTTAATGTATACATTAAATTAAAGTCAAATTAATAACAATTGTTTAAAAACAAGTAAGTTTATGAGTTCGATTTCCACTCGAGGCAAGGAAATATTCAATATTTTAATTTATTCTCTTAGGCCGAGCACGGCATAATTTGTTTTGTTTAAGTTTATTGACTATCCTATTGGATTTTGAATAGGCGATATAATATATTTAGATTTGAATATTTTATCAAATATAGGCGTGTAATTTAATCTGGCCAGCGATTATCTACATTTCAATATTTAAAAAACCCTACAGGTTCAGTTCAGTCAGAATGTACAATATTAAGAGAAATATTCCTTTGTATCGCTGTTACCCCCGTTGCTGCTAACCGCCGCTACAAGCAATCGTATTGCGCTATTTTTCTTATTTATTTTTATTAAATGTCACCTGAAATTGTTCTCTTTCATTTTGCTTATTTTTATATGCAAATGAAGTAAATGACACCGAAGTATAAAAACAGGTATTTATAGGTACAATATAAAAACAATTTTACTTTAAGTTTTTAAATATTTTAACAAATGTATATCTATACGTAGTTATATGATTTTCCTCATTTACAGTAAATATAAAATTTCGTTTTCAGTAATTGTATTAAAAGAATTTTAAGACGATGCCAACATTTCTTGTTCAGAATTTAAAGAGATAGTTGAATGTGTTTTCTGATGTAATTTTTATATTTTCTTGAAAAAATATTCAAGTGTATTTAGGAAACATCGGTTGGTTATTTTAGTATGGTAATATGTACTGTTGCCATACACTTAAAAACAATTAAATCAGCTTTACGCTATATCGCTGCACACAGCAGATTAGGCAGTGGGGACGTAGTGTTAATACACTCCGTTTCTCAATTTCAAGCTTTGCCTCAACCCCAAAATCGAAGATATGGGATCGAATCCACAACCAGTCGCGTTTACACCTGTACCCTTGCGCCAGGACTATAGCCTTACAAATAGGGGTTATTATCATATCGATTTATATTCGTGTATAATTAGAAAGTAGTTTCCGTATCATAGAATTTCTGTGAAAATTCTAGAGAAAATTAACGAACGTGGAGCCGAGGGAACGCCCTCAATTAACGAGCGGGTCGTAATAGCCAGTTACCTTCGTAGAGGCAGGCTGTATTAATTACCTATGTACGGGAAATATGCAGATTTAATTTCAGTTTTATTAGTGATGTAATTTAATAATAATTAAGTGCAGATTAGAGTTTCGTCACTCAACACTCTCACTTATACTTTGAGAGTCGTATGTGTTTCTTTTTAATTAAGCTCTTTGACTACTTTTTTTATATATGTATATGTTTTGATATGTTTTCAGTATAGAGATGTAAAAAAAAGTTGTTAAAAAAATTTAAGTCAGCTTCTCGCTGTATCTCACACACAGCAGGTTAGGCAAAGGAGGTTCCCTTTCCCTTTGCCTTTGAGTGTTAAGACACTCTGTTCTCCACTTTCCGCCAAAATCTAGAGGCATTGGAATCGAAATGGAAATATAAATTTAAATAAATAGTTAATTTTCTCGAGTGGGGATCGAACCCACCATCATATTATTCACAGATTAATATTGAAACAAACCTAGTCATTTTTGATATAATTTTAAAATAGTAGCCTCATTTTAAAATAGAGCCAGCCACGCGCGTCGAGAAGGCGAACTTGGAGCTGCTTTTATGTGCTTTCATTTTCAAAGATACCATGTCACGTATATGAGCTCAGTTCTAATAATATATGAAATAAAATCAAGAAATAAATTGAAAATTAAACATATTGTATTGAAGAAGTTGAAATATTATGTGGGTAGATTGTGTCATATGCAAAAAGAGAATGAAATATAAATTAACTTCATCTTATTATTTTAATCCAAATAAACACCTACAGATAAATAAAAAATAAATGAATCAAATTATATAGTTGCACTTTAAAGTTCTATGCAATAAAGTTGTTAAACAATGTATCATTTTATGAAATTGCTCGCTTTTAGTTGGAGCTTAACTCTACAAAAGATGCAATCTACTCCGCTATATTCACTTTCAAAAGTTAAATCTTAGATTTTGCTCTTAGATATTTAACAAGAATAGTTTTTTAGCTTCTTGCTGTATCCCACAAAGGGAATCAAGTGTTAAGACACTCCGTTTTTTAATGTTATGATGAATTCTGGAGGTAATGGATGTGGAGTGGAACTTTAAGCCGCGCTTTGCGTCGACACCAGAGCGAAGAAATGAAAATATCAAACAATTCATTCCTCCAAGTGGGAATCGAACACAGTATCTGTCAGTTCACAATCACACGCTGTCCTTGAGCCACGACTGGCCTCGTCCCATCTAACAAGATAACCAGTCTAAATTAGTTTCCAATATTTCAAAGACTAATAGAGATAAATGGTCTGCATATCAAACCTCTGCATGTTGAATAACGTGCATAAATCAATGAGTTGGCTTTAAAATAGGGACCATAAATTATTTTGCTTCGTTTTTATATTTATACATTTATATATCAATATACGGTGAAAAATTATGGATTGGATTTTATTTTTGCGGGAACATTAAAAATGTTATATATAGTTTATAATAAACTATATATAACATTTTTAGATATAATATCTAAGTGAGTTTTTATGTTTTATAAAGTTTATCCAGCTTTCATTCAAGCTCTTCGTCTCTAGTATAGAAAACCGCAATAAGTTATTCATAAACTTGACCTGGTAATGGTTTTAAAACGCATGACAGAATGTAACGTTGAAACTAAGGTATATGTAGAGTAAACTTTAAGAAACAAAACAAAATTAAAAAGTTAGCCTCTTTTATTTCTTAATAATCTTTATACTTTGTCTTTATTGGTAGCACTTACTATGTATATATGTATGTATAGACATGGGCGGAAGTACGCATGTGTACAAGTAAAAGATGATTTTTTAAAATAATTTGCATTTTTACATTTATACGTTATAGTGAACGGCAGTACGTTTTCTACGTCGGTAATAAAGTAGAATATATCTTATACTATGTATGCAGTTTATTGTAATACTATGCCATTCTGTTCAATCTACTCTTCTTGCAGTTCTCATATCCTGCGTCACAACATACAAGCTAATAATAGCTTCCTTCATCCAAGAGATCTCACACCAGGGACAGACTAACAAGGCACTTGCATCCGACATAGTTCTTAGGCGGTCGATAGCAGATTACACCAGTGACCTCCAGTCTCGTGCATAACGGTTCCAAGGTACCAGAACTTTTCTGACTTAATAGCTGGTTCAGGATCTATTTGGATAGTACTTGATCCGAGTCCGGGTGCCCGCAGGCCACATACGCGGTCGTGGTTATATGTGACGGCGTTTGAACGTCGCGAAGTTGAAATATCTGACGTGAGTTATCTAAATACCAAGTTAGATAATATTTCAGAATGTAAAAATTTTACAGTTTGCTTGAATTATCTATGAAATTGAATGCCCTGATGCGCGACAGACTACAATTTTGGAGTTTGCCCGAGAGAAATACAGTTCTGTAATGAATGTAGGTATGGTATATTTACCTCCAAGTAAGGCTCAATTTTCCTTACGACTGTGTGAATTGCTGTGTTAACATTTTAAATATTTCACATATATTACGTGGCAGGCATTACGTGCCAAAGCATTTTTTATATGCCTTGTAAAGTCTTTTGTAAGATTTATGAATATGTCAGGTAAGTGAGTAAACTTGACATATAATAATGTTATGATGTAAGACGTATTTTAACACTTTAATATTTCGATTTATTTGCCTTAAACCGGTCTACCTTGTTTCAATAAGATGTAGATTTTTCGAAAAAAAAAACAATAGAATATTCTTTAAAAGTTTTATAATATATATTCTATATTCTTTATCATATATACTCTATAACTGAATTTACAGTTCTCTACACGACTCATTCGACTCGTATTGTATGAAATTAACTAAAATGTAACTTTGTAATGATATAATTTTTTTAATGAAACACCTATAAATTTTAATTTTTCGATTTATTTCCCTTATTGCAATTTCTCACTTCTTGCCCAATTTCATAACTGTAGGTCCACAGGAAATATCCTATAGATTTTAATTACGCACAGAATTTCATACAAAGTGTAGAATCGATGCATAAATGCTTGTATTTATTGATTGCGTTGACCTAGAAGCTTGATTTGTTTTTGTGCTTCAAGGTGACCTAATTGTTTAATAATTTTATTTATTTAAAACCTACACGAGATCTCGAAATAAATGGTCTTGACAGACGGACAGTTCCCTGTACCGTTGCGTTGTATGCAGTGCTATACAGTAAGTATGTACACAGTACGTTGTTTCGAACGCATGAGTAAAAACATCTTCCAGTTCAGTTGGCGTTTCTCTTGGCCCTACTTTTATTTTAATAAAAAAAGATTTATAGCCATTTTCTCAGTTTGTTTGTTGAATTTCCAAACACGGTGGGGAGAGAAGAAAATTATAATTTTATATTTCAAAAATATACATGCATAAAAAATTATAATCTTTTTATAGAAAAATAAGTATAAGGTATTATTAAATAGAGACTCAAGAAAAAATCGTTGAATATTTTTTATAACGTCTGATAGCATGGAGGTACCTACACAAATGTTACAAGAAATTATATTATATATATTTAAGTTTTTCTAAATAATCACTCAAGTTTCCCATATACTACATTACGTTATAATCTTCTTTATATAATAATATCATATTTTAGTAGTTCACAAAGTAGTAAGAAACTACTTAACAAAAGTAAGTAATCCCTATCGGGAAACAACGTATTTAGCTGCAGATTTTCTCTCTGGAAGCAGACTTTGTGTTGGTAAGAAAGTTTCCGACTTCCAACATAAGAGGATTATTTTTGATATTATATTAAAATAAAAAAAATCAGCTTCACGCTGTATTACGCACAGAGCAGGGTAGGCAAAGGGAACCTTGTCTTAAGACTCCGTTCCCACTTTTTGCCAAACTCTGGACCCATTTAATTTAATTTATCTAAATGTTATATAAATTCAATGTATTAATTGTCTAGGGGATCTACATAGTGCGGTTTTAAACCTTACAGGTACCTTACAGGTTTGAAATGCGATTCAACACGCTATGTCTTGAAAAATTCGGCGGAAATTGGGGAACGGAATGTCTTAATATTAGGTTCTCTTTTTGTTGTGGGCGTAATACATACAGCGTGTAGTTGATGAATAAAAATTATTATTATTGTCTTTTTAAACATCATTCCGATTTTATCGACACAAAAAAAAATAACCAGTATCTTAAAAAAATATAGATGATATTTTTCTAATCTAACGTACATACAAAGTAGCACGTTAACGACAAACTCGTGCGGAAGCGGTTGTTCAAACATAAATGCAACGTTTGTAGCGCTTTGCGTTGTCAACGTATATCTGAAATATAACAAATTATTGAAAATTTATAAGTATTACTTATATATATATATATAAAAGCCGAGATGTTCACACGAAAAGAAACACGGGTTTCCTGTTTTATATAAACGTAATATGTTACTTTACACGTATTTCTGTTTCAGAAATACAGCGACTCGCACTTGGTCGATTTTTTGTAGGAAAGCTGTTTGTTAACAGGTTGTTTAGGCTTTGGGTTATCTCATAAAAGATTGTAAAATTTTTGGAACAATGCGGCTTCAGTAAGAGGACTCAACTCAAAATGAACATATTTTGTAATAATTTTCTTCTGTAATAAAAAATATAAATTTATTTTCTTCGGATTTTTCCTTCATTTAGCTTCACGCTGTATCCCGCACTTAGCAGAAATATAAACGTAAAAAAATATTTCACTTCTTCGACTGGGAATCGAACCCACAATCGTTGCGTTTACGTGCGGCACTCTTGACCATTGCGCCACGACAGCCTTTGTAAGTTTATACTTTTTGCTGAATTTACCGGTTTTTACGTCAATTGTTAGACACCATCAGAAAAAATACTATTTATGCATATATAAGGAAACTGTTATTCTATTGAAGATAGACGAGATGGATCTCATTGTCAATATTAATGTAATGTCGTTAACTTTGACAAGTCCCCTCTGCGGCAGAGAGTTAATCTATGTTAGCAATGTCAGTACTATCTTGTTGAAATATTCATAAAATTAATTAATGTAGTTGAGGCCGTAGTGGCGCAGTGGAACACCATCTGACTCTAAACACGACGGTGTGGCTTCGATATTCACTCTGCGGATTCATTACTTTAATTGATTTTCATATCTTTGCTTGTAGACGAAGCGCAGTATAGAGTTTCCATTCAACACGCAATGATTTGAAATTTAATGAAATGAAAGTGATAAAATTATGAATTTCCCAATGTATTTGTAATCATTAAATATTTAAAATAATTCGTTTTTTAATATGTTATTTAAAATAATAATTTTAAATATGAAGACTTAAATGTGTAATATATAAAACTAAAGGTATATGTATATTATATTATGATACTTTTTGTATTTTATGTAATTATAGACGACCATGTCTTAATTAAAAGGTAGTTTGCTTAAAACGTCGTTACATTTGGAACGCGGACACCTCACGTTACACCAATGGAAACGGAATTTATGGGCCTTAACGGTGTGACCGTTATGTTTCTGGGAATTCAAATTCTTTTTTGAATTTTTCCACTCTTAATTTTGTAAATAATTTTAAAAAAGTACATGTGTAAATGTGATATTAAATATAAAAAATAAATGCTTACATAAAGTACGATTTTCTTGACTATGTAGAGTTCTACAAACATCGCAATTTATATTTGAAAAGCTGCTTACGTAAATATTATCTACGAGTCTCTCGTTAACGTGCTATTTTGTATGTAGGTAGATAAATAACATCCATATTTTTTTAAATAATATTACAATTCGTAAAAATATTTAAAATTATTTTTGCTTTTTAAACACAGGGATAAATCACAGTCCTATAAAAAAAAATGTAATATCATTCTTTAAATGACAGATTCCGATGTAAAGTCTTTCCTCAGGTTTACCTTCCCAATACCGTCTGCCGTCCGTCTCTCGACATTATTTAATTTTATTAAAGCACATTTACATCCACAATATTTTATTCTTGACGCTTTTACAAAGTTTTTTTTTCCTTCTATAAAATGAATTTGAAACTAAATTACAACATTGAAATTAAATTTTAATAATTTACATACATACGTTATTGAAGTAGCCTTAAGACTAAACTACATTATTTATCACAGTATCATTACATTAAAATTTTCTTAATCTTCAAAACATCGAAAAGCTGAGTATTTTTCCAACACATGACAAGGAACAAATTCAATTCAACTTCAGCGTCGAAATACAAAAATGAGCTGAACTTTATATGTGAATTTCAAAATATTTGATTATTGAACGGCAAGATTGTTGTAAGCTTATTTTTGTTCGTATTGTAGGTAACAAATGACATTATAACGGCGAAATAAATTGATGTCAAGATGTCTCTACTGTTACACGTACAAGTTATAACGTAATGTATTTAAAAAGTATTTTTTTTATTTACCTTCCGTACGCTGTTTTTGGCATAGTTCACGTTTTTCTACAAATATATATATTAATTCTTACATTAATATATATATATATATATATATATATATATATATCTCTTAAGGAACATTATTATATTATATATTTTATCTTCTTTTGGAGAAATTGCAACCTCCTCTACTTTCCAGGTATATGATATAATATAATATATATTATTTTCAAATTATTCGTACCCTAAAACTTTATTTACATTCTTGAACAACTAAATCGCCCGAATCGTTTTCTTTTTCTACGCGAGAATATAGTGGCAATATTCAGCTCGCTTTGAAATCTACATCTCATTTAAGCTAAACAAAGCTGAAGCTTTTAGGAACAAAGACGGTAAATTATATAAATAATAAACGCTTTAAATAAACAAGGATCGATTTATATTTTATGTTTGAAATTGTATGTATTTTATTTAAGATTTACAATATTTTCATTTAGAGCACGCTGTATCTCGCATATATCAGAGTAGATAGAGGGAAGTGGGAGTGGCATCTCGTATTGCATGCTGGAACTCAACGTGGCGTTGAGTTGCGAGAGTCTTCAGAATTCGGCGGAGAGGCAGAGAAACTGAGTTTTTACACTAGGTTCCCTGCTGTGTGCGGGATACAGCGTGAAGCTGTTTTAAAAAAATACTGATTTTATATTAAATCCAAATAAGTTCAGCAATTTTTTGCGTGAATACCGAACAAACAACTATCCTTACAAACTTTCACAGTAACGAGTATAATATAAGTTATGGATTTTTTATTTTTTTCTGTTCACTGGTCCACAAAACAAATTACAATCGAATTAGTAGGATAATAATATTTACTTTTTAAAACTATGGATATAGGAATAACCTCATAAGATAGTAAGCAGTTTTTCTTCTACCCCCTGACCTTTACGAGAGTCTTGAATAAATTTGTGAGAACGTTCAAGACACTCTGAAAATCTGGTTTTATTCTAACATTTACAAGATGTCGTTGAATCTATAATTTTATATTCTGTAAATTACATACATATTTAAACATTTTTATTTACTAAATATAGTTTAAAAACATATTTTTTATAGTACACCTGCTTTAAATGAAAAAAAAAAAGGTATTAAATTCATTCATTCATTTTTAAATTAATGTAACTTATCTTATAACAATAAGTACAAATATCTAATGATTGATTTATACAAGGTAAAAAATATTTATACAAGAGAGAAGCTAAAAGAATAAAAGTAATGTAACATCGTCGACACAGAGGCGTGCCAAAGGACAAGGGCGATCAAAACGAGCGTCAACATTTACGCAACTTACTATACAAACACGAGGCTCGCTACTTCTATAGCGGCCAGAAAATCAATGTAGTAAATTCTTATATCTATCTATCTATCTATCTATTTTTTTCTATCATTTAAATACATTCGATGCTTATTTTTTACTGTGAAACATTGAAAAAAAATTTTTGAGTTGAACTTTTGAATTGACAGACAGATTGAAGTTAAGCAAAATATTTAAAAATTAACATTTGAAAAGTCCAGGGACTGTAAATTTCATCTACAAACGTTGTGTGCAGTCCAACAATGCAAACATTACACATTACATACAGAATGCAAGCATTTTGCAACAAAGAATATGAAATAATACCGTTTCATATAAATATTAACAGCATTTTAGAACATTAAAAGTTTATATTTTACAGCAATAACTTGGAGATAATATGATGCTAGTAAATCACTAATCCAATTTCGCGGGACAGTAACAGTTATATACGGGGTATCCTTGCAAGCTGTGACACCAAAATTAATTAATGTACAAATTGGCTTTATATTTCACTTATCAAATTACTCCATCAGAAGTGTGTCAACAAAAATATTGTTTAGAGGGTTTTACTATCTCAAAAGAAAAAAAACCGGAACCCTTCTAGTGTCACTTCGTTGCCTATCATTATGTTACGAGCGCGTGTAAGTATGGAGTTGGAATTAATATCTAATTTACAGTCAAATTCCAACTGGATAAACTATATTTTATACGCGTAAAGTTGTAGCTGAGTAGTATATAGTATAGTAAATTTGTATCAAACAATGATGTAATGTATTAGAAAATGTACCAAATATGTACAACAGACTATATTCAAGGGTGTCGTCACAGACCCTCGTCATCGTTCAACATTTTTATCATAAACAGATTTCTTACATAAAGAAATGGGGATATCAGAAGGTGTTGAGGTGTGACTTAACAGCACTTCTATAGAAATATTCAGCATGACGGACTATTTAAGTTCCACAATAGTGACACTAAGGTGCGATGAATACATGAAGTGTAAAGTTATTTGTTTAAATGTTAATATTAATAAATAATTCATTCCCCTAAATTGGAATCGAACCCACAACAGGCCCTGCGCCACGACGAGCTCAAAAATATTATCTTTTGATAATTAATTATGTATTGGTATGCACTAGTCTCGAGGGTACGGCGCTTAATTAATTACAAGTGCTATTATTATTATAATTTGTTTCTCCACAACATGATCGTATTAAATGACTCTCCTTATATTTAAGTCGGATAAATATTAAGAGTTCATTTTAACGGGAGAAAATGTTGAATATATTATTATAATTTATTACATATCCGGTGGGAAGTTTCTGTTTACTTAAGTTTTTAGTACTTAGGTATTAGTAGGCACTAACTTAATTTAATCAAGTTGTGAATTTGACCTGCGCTTTTAACTTTTTTTTTACTTTCTTCATACTTTATAATTATTAATAAACGTTATTTTCGGATTTTGCCTGTGTACATGTATAATGATCTACTTTGGCATCAAATATCCGTTTTATAGGTCACCTAGAAGTGAATTAGGTTTTTGATGAACGAAAGAATTTAATTACTTGAAAAATTTCATACAAAATGTTGCTACATTTTATTCATAATAAATATTATCCACATTAATTTTATATTGCTACAGGTAGTAGGTTCCAGTCCAACTTGATGAAATTAAATATTTAACATTTTAATTTCTTCCTTCTGGTGTCGAGGGAAAACGTGGCGTTGAATCCCGCCACTCAACACGCAATGCCCCTAAAAATCGGCGAAAAGTGAGGAACGGAGTGTCTTATCACTGCCACTCCCTCTGCCTGCCCTGCTACATGCGGGATACAGCGTGAAGTTTAAAAAAAAATAGAAGATTCAAAGTTAACAAATGCTTTAAATGAATCACGATACATAAATAATATTAATCGATACTCCGAGGTGCAACTAGGTCATGTCCAACCACTTAGTACATTCTAATGCCTAATATAACGTATGACGTAGCTCGGCAGCCGATATAAATTACAATAAAAGAATATTTTATGGGAAGACATAATACGTTTAATAATTTACGTGTGTAATTATAACATTTTGCGTTATCAGTTGACTAAATGTCGAAAATTAAATGGAGTCGCGAAAGTTCTACGAGGAAATTATCTATACATATAGAAAAAATGTGAAAATTGGTGTAGGATTATTAGAAGAAACAGTTAAATACTATTCAATTTAAAAGATAGGAAAATAACTTTTTTTTTACACATTGTAAGTTACAATTACACTATTGGTAAAGTATTAGTTTTATACAAGTAAATGTGAATTCATTTATTAATAAATATTTTTCTGATAACACAAAAAAGAGGCACATATAATATATAGGGTACAATAAATTATAGGGTAACATAATGTAAAAGTTGTTCATTTATTTGGTCTAAATTGCTTTTCAAGCGATACTATATTCTCTGAATGCTTACATCTCTGCCATTGTCACAGTTTTAGTATTTGAGATAGCAATCATAATAATTGCCGACTCTGTCGTACTCGACGACCGATGCCACGAAATAAAATATTCAAAAGTATGCACTAAAAGTATTTGTTCTATAAAAATTATTATATATATTTCTTTAAAGTTTTCAATACATTTTATTTGATTTCAGGGTCATTCGTGGCGCAGGAACTCACATTTTGAGAATGTAGATGCGAAAGATTGCGGGTTCGATTTCCACTCGAGGAAAAGCAATATTTCTGTTTTCATCGATCCAACGAAGGTTCTTACTAAATCTGTTTCTTTTACATGGCGGCAATGACTTAAAAATATAAAATACTAATTTAATTATATTTGTTTAACTAGATCAAATTGCGTTTTACTTTGTGTTGAGCAGATTTATTTTGTACTTTTTAGTTTACTGTTTGAAGTGGGTTTTTTGTTAATGAATTTTTTATTTAAATATAGTTTTCCGAAGTGAAATTATAACCTACAGCAGAGTAAGTTCATTCTATGGTGAAATCAAATTGTGTATAATTTGAAATCTCAATTCGCCGAATTTCGTCGCTCTACAGCTTTACCGTCGTAGCACATACGAGTACGTAGATCTATTCTTATAGTAAAGTACATGAGCTTAAATTATATTGAAATACAATATTTTTTCTATTTTAATTTAAATTATATCATATTGTATAAGGCGATCCGTACATACAACACATCGGTACATGGTATTTAGTTTTGTAAATAACCCAGACGTTAAGTAAATAAAAAAGTGAGAGAGATTCAACAAGCCTAATTAATTTGGCGAAAGTGTGGAGCAAAATTGACCCTATATAAAGTTCCCTCCACCTACCCTGCTCCATGCTTATCTCAATATTTTCAAATTGTATCAATTTAATACACTACTAATAACTACTGTCAAGTATTACTTACAATATTTATCAAAAGTCATATTAATATTTAAATGTGAAAGTAAACGCTGGCTCTGGCTGGTTGCACCCGTTTCTTGAATTCTATCCCCAGTGATCACAGTTCTTTTCACCCATACAGATCTTACGTTCTTTTGTCGGTGAAGTCAAGTCGCATTATTTAACAAGTATAAAAACTCTTGGCTCTCGTTTCACATTCATGTTTTTTATGGGACACTAATTATTTGAGTTCAATTTATATAAATAGCTACTTTGGCCGCCTAAAATATAATATGTTACATGACAAAGTTTATTTCAATAGTTCTGCATGATATTCTAGGTAATGTAAAGTGATCATTCGAATTATTGAAATGATTCAAGCGATAATTTTTTTTTTAAGGGAGAGGACAAGGCAAACGAGCGTTCGGGTCACCTGATGGTAAGTGATCACCGCCGCCCACGACCCCATGCAACACCAGAGGAGCCACAGGTGCGTTGCCAGCCTTTTAAGGTGGAAATGAAGGGCACCGGGGCCCGGCATTACCTAATGCGAAACGCAGTGGCAAGGGCCACTACTTCACGCCGGTTTTAAATGCCGGGGGTGGTATTAAATCCGGTCGAGTCTGACATTACAATATATATTATAGGTACAACAAGCGCGTCGGTAGGTGTGGGTTCCATTTCCACTCGAGAAAATTATATATATAATATTTTCATTTCTGTACTCTGCTGTCGAGGTAAAGCGCAGTTTCTCTATAGGATTTTCTTATAAATATTCAGTTTCGCTTAAAATCGTTGTCATTGCTAAGTGCTTTCTTCAGCTGTTCTGGAAATAAAACAATAAATTATACATTCAAAACCTCTTTTATATCAATGATTATAGTAGGTCTGTACTATTACTACGTATAGTTGAAGTTGTGATAGAAGAATAAGAAGGTTCATATGAATCTATGTCTATTATTATTTACTATATTTTTTTCAGTTTTTCAGTTCTTCACTGAGTCAGTATGTCAATTCACTCTTTAACACTACACTGTATTAAAATGTTTACAAAAACATATATATTGTTTGCTGATTATTAAATATATATAAAATCGACTGATTGACATTTGGACAATATATTTATAACAATTTATAACGATTTAAAGTACAGCATGTTATATATTATATAAATTCGTAGAATATTAGAAGTAGTTAGGTACGGACTGCGATTATAATTCGTCCCTAAGAGAAAGTTTTCTCGTTACCAACAAATTAAAGACGGAGAAATCACGAGAATATTTAGAGTTTGCAAGTTATAAGTAGATGCTTAGCTCCAACATTCTGTTTGTTTAGGACTCGTACGCGTTACTGCACCATGATAAACTTATATATGTTTATATTTATTATATATTCATATTATTTTATTACGGTGTTGAGTTCCGTTGACTCAACGCATTGCATGATTCCAGATTTTCTCTGGCTGCATTTTTATTACACTGCTATGGGAGTTATACTGCGTGAAGCTAACTAAAAGGCTACATTATGATCTATATTTTTTGTTTTGAATAAGTTGTTAATTTTAAATATTATATTTCTTATTATTTTAAATTTGTTTTTAAATAGCAAATACTATATTTATAATATAACTTCCTGAGGGCGAAATCTCTCTATATTTTACCCCGTTTTTTTCCCTTTTTTTATATGGTAAGGGACACGGGAAACGAGCGCTCGGGTCACCTGATGGTGATCACTTACCGCCGCCCACGACCCCGTGCAATACCAGAGTGGCCACAGGTGCGTTGCAGGGCCTTGGGGTGGGGTTGAGCGCCGGGGCCCGGCATTACCTAATGCGAAACGGAGTGGCAAGAGCCACTACTTCACGCCGGTTTTAAATGCCGGGGGTGGTATTAATCCGGTCGAGTCTGCCCATGCGTGTTGCCATTACTAGCGACGTGACTCTACTACACGTAAAACACTATCCAAATAACACTTTGTGTCCTTTCCACTGACTTCTTAAGGCATTGAATGTTTAGTGACGGAACTCAACACCGTTTTACATGCTTATTTACGCTATGCCGAGGGATAATACCAGATGAAAATATTGAATATTTCATTTCTTCTAGCGAGAATCGAACTTAGAACCTGCCGCGTTTGAAGCATTTACATATTACACAACGACCAGCCTCGTGACATGCTTTATGCTTCTAGCAACTAGATACATGCGCCGAAGGTCGAAGAGGAAATGTGTCACGTACATCAATATAAGATGATAAAGCCGAGAGCGTAGCGGAGATTATCTACCTACAGGACGTCGGTCACGTAGCCACTAAATTTCTTTCCTTTATCGCTACATACCTATATCCTAGTAGGAAGGTATAATTATTTTGTTTTATTAGAACAGACATTTTATTCTTCTAACTGTTAAACGTACATGAAAGTGTATAACAAAATGTAGCTCATTGGCGGTTGTAATTAGGGCCATGTTCAATAAATAAATGTCTACAGTTCTGTCTATCGAAAACTACTAAGCTTTCGGTTTACTTAATATAAAAAAAGGTCGAAATTGTCGCTTAAAACAATTAAATCCGAGTATATTTCACTAAATCGGTTTCACGCTCCCAGATAAGATTTAAAGAATTAGGCGGTATTAGGCTACTATGATTTCGAAATAATGACACGGTTGAGGCCGTCATGGCGCAGTGGCACAAGGGTGCTGCCCGTAAACGCGACGGTTGTGGGTTCGATACTCGAGGAAGTGATATATTTCTTTACGTTTATATTTCCAATTTTCTTCGCTCTGGTGTCGAGGCAAAGCGCGGCATTGAGTTCTGCCACTCAACACGCAATGCCTCCAGAATTCGGCAGAAAGTGGGGAACGGAGTGTCTTAACACCGAGGTTCCCTCTGCGTACCCTGCTGTGTGCAGGATACAGCGTGAAGCTGACACAGTTGAGAAGTTTAACACTTGGCTCAATCATTACAAGCGTGTGAATATATATTTAACTTTAAATATCAATGTAGTGTTTCTATGCAATAAAAATAGGTTATTTTTAAATCCTTTGTAAAGAACAAACAAACAACCTGAAATTGCTTGTACTGTACAAAACAAAAAACGCTTTTAAGATTTCCAATTTACTGTACGAAGCTTTTCATTTTCCAACAAACGACTTCAATTTTCACATCCGGTCAACAGTCTAATTTAATTTTTCACGCATCACACGTGCTTTCCGTTTGAACATTAAAAAAAGAAAATGTATAAATTGATTGGTTTTATTTTTACAAGCTTTTATTTACTTTCACCTGTCCCGTTGTGTGTCGGTAATCAAATCTTGAAAGTTAAATTTGATCTACTTCCCCGTTTCCCATTGAGCTGAAATTTTGCGTGCAAGTATAAATCGGATGACGATGCGATATTATTATGACATACAGCTGACGTGATGATGGAACTGGAAAGTGGCCATAGGAACTCCATATTTAATTGACGCAACTTCATCGAAATTGAGCAGGTTTGATTCATCTTGACGAGTACTTTGATACCATATGGTAACTAGGATCTGATGATGAAGCTAGTAAGTGGCCATAGGATTTAATTTATTAAACAGCACATCATCATCGAGTTTGAGCTCGTGTGAGTCGTCTTGACAAGTACTTTAACACAATATGGTAATCAAGTTCTAGGTCAAGGACAAACGATGACACTGCATCCCGTACATAGCAGTGTAGACAGAGGGAACCTGTGAACATAGTGTTAAAACACTTCGTTCTCCACTCAATTAACACGCTTATAGCCGTACGCTTATGAATCTCTACTATAGACGATCTCAATGTCATATTATCATAATTGTCAATGTACACGAATTCAAAGAGACTTCATAGCGAGAGCCCGATATTCTCGTGAAAAACAAGGTGTTATTAAAAATAGAAATAATGAAAAACCGAATATAATAGAATAATTTTATGATATGTGGGGAACGGAGTGTCTTAACACCGAGGTTTCCTCTGCCTACCCTGCTGTGTGCGGGATACAGCGTGAAGTAGAAAAAAATTTTTTATGATTGCTGATTAAGATTTATGTATAATTAAATGAATAGACATATAAAATTATGCACATGTACATATAGATTTACTATATAACCTTTAATTTTTGGAACATAAGTGACTTATTTTGGCATGTAAATATTGAGAAACGAGCTTAATATTGGACAAGGATAAACTACTTCTTTCATAAATCTCACAACAAAGAGGCTATTTGGATCCTCCTGTCTTTGGCTGAAAGCCAGTCAATAAATTGAAAGGATTTATTCACATCTCTCTTTTGTGGGAGGAGAGCATTATCTGTCTTTTGTCATTTTTGTCATTCTAATCTGATATGTAGAATAATTTAAAAGTATATTTTTAATGTTATACACTGATAACGAATACATAAATCGTTTTCTATTATTATGTGCTCTGCGTAATAAAAGTGAAAGGTCTATAGATCGAGAAATCGTTATTTTATCGTATAATCGTTATACATAATGTAATGAAAATGAAATAGTAAAAACGTCAAATTGAAATAAGATATTAATAAAATCCTTATAAGCACTTATTTATTTCTAAGATCGTGAGACCCCAATTCTCAAGTAGTTGATCTTATAAATATTTTATGAGGTGCCGATGGCCCTCACTTCATTAAAAGCACTGCCATAAGATTAAATTTTATCGCTTTCTTTGGAGATTGAATTGAAATGAAGATAAAATCATTTTGAAATGTCACAAAAATGCTTTTAAAAACGACATCGTCCAAAATTTTTCCGGATAGGAAAATATAATATTCTCTGCGCCAACATAGATTATACATATATTTTTTGTGTATATCAAAATACATATTTCTGACATTTATCGTGAAATCATTTGCTATAGAGCACAAAGCATATATATATATATACTTTTATTCACGAAGCGATAGTTTATTCGACCTCAGATAGTGACGGTTTGCCTTTTCACGCACATGGTTTGTTAGGGGTTGGCGTTTCTGGGACACCGTTCTTTATTTATATCCATCAGGTGTGCACTGTTTAAAACAAAATCTATACATATATAAAATTAATGTGATTAAATTTATATAGATTTTGTCTTAAATAGTAGAAGTTTATTTTGGTAATTAAGTTATTTTAGTTTGAGATTTATTATAAAATTTATTACAAAATTCTTAAATAAATGTAGAGTAAATGAACATTCACAAAACACTTGATATTGATTGTTCATTAATGGAGAAGTATCAAATGTTGAAGGAATAGGAGCGAAATCCGAAACACCTTAGCGAATCCAGCCGTCGGGGTGGGCGCGGCGGCACCCGGGACACGGGACAGTACTGACGCGCGATGCCAGCCAGAGCCAGTGCTCCCCCGGACAGCGTCTCGGATGCGCGCTTCCCCACTCCATCTCCACAATCGAACTTCTCCGGAGATCACAATGATCGAAAACCGGAACGAGGCTGCAAATATTTCCGATTCGACAATGTGAAGTGTCCCATTGTGCTCCCGCGAACAGATAGAACTAGTGAAGTACTTCGGATTATGCTGTGACTAAAGGATTAATTTGGCGATTTTCTACGCAAGTTACTTCAATGCAAGTTGGTCATTATTTTTGAATGCAAAATTTTAAGCTTTTATGTATGATTTGTAGCACATATTTCATATGAAAATAATAAACATTATTTAAACCAAAAAATATTTAGATCATAGACCTAAAATTTATTTTTTTCTGTAAAATCTCTATATGTACACCTGATATATCCAAAAATATATATATATTTAATTACGAATAGGCTATAAATATATCGTAAAGATATAAAAAAATATTTGATATTATCATAAGAATTAAGCTATTTTAATGACAAAGCCCTATTGTAACAAATGAAAGTAGAGTACATCTTAAAACCCATAAAACAATGTTATCACTCTTTTTACTCGTTCGCGTTGAATGCTTTCTAACGTTGATTTTTTTTTCAATACTCACGTTTATTTTTTTAATATATGTACAACTTTTTTTTATATAAAATAGCAGCCGCTACGCGTATGTGGCGAATATTGAATTTCAAATATAATTTAAGCTTTTTTTATCAATTTGGCTAACATTACTATTTTAATTATTTTATATATGTAATATAAATATATATATATATATAATAATAAAACTATAACTCATCGCTGTCTGTAAATGGAAGATCTATTATGAAATTTTGAATATTTTTGTCTGTGTGTCTGTGCGTTTGTTCATTAAATGCAGTTTGTTATTTAAATACAGTTTTCACGCTTGTATTTTGGTAAGTTTTCATTATATAATTAAGATAAGATAGATAACTGCTGATATTTTGTAATTATTGATATTGCTACAAAATTCGTGCTTTATTTTATAATATTTACAATTTTGAAAATATGTATATATATATATTTGCAAATATATTTGCAAAATTATAACGTAAAGAAAATACTCTTCAGTATATAATTTAAAAATCAACCTTATAAGTCCACTAAGTGAAAACGTTTAAGCAATTTCAGTAATATACACGGAACAAATTAAATCATAAAGAGACATATTTTTTACTTCCAATTTTCATATAAAGCTAGCAGTATTGCGAGTGATGTTAATATTTAATTGGCTTACAATTTAATAGCAGTGGCACTCGTTAAATTTTCATCTGTCTCTTTAACACCCTAGCGGTGCTGTAAATTATAATGTACTCAATAAACTGTAAAATGAATGCTCAATGAACAAAATACCCTCTATTCAGTTTAATTAGACCTGGTAAAAGAAGATAGTGCGGTATTGAGTGCCGCCACTCAACTTTTAATGTCACGAATTCGAATAAAAGTTAAGTGTAAGTGTCTGAGAGGGAACCTTAGGTTCCCTCGACACACCGTTGTACGCAGAATAACCTGTCAAGCTGAAGCCCATAATGTAATACTAAATTAAAATACTGTATTTATCTTTTTATTTATTAGCTTTTTTCTTTCTTTTGTCTTTTAATTTTATTTCTTATGCTGGTAATGCGACGTTAAACGACAAACCCATCAGTTTGGGTGTGACAAAGACAAATTTCACTCTAGAATTGGCCTTAAGTGCGAACGGGCTTTTTTCGTGTTTTAAATTGTAAATATCTCTTGCAACATGTTCTTAGATAAAGCAACGAATTAAAATAATACTTTAAATACAAACGTTTAAAAAATATATAAATTATATGGATTTTTTAAAAATATAGATTTCGTACCTTTTTTTAAGAAAAAAAGGAACCCTTATAAGATCACTTTGTTGTCCGTCCGTTTATCTTTTAGCCATTTACTAATATTTACGGCACTAGATTTCTGAAAAAAAAAAACATATTTCTACATTTACTTAATTAAAGATATAGCCGTTTATATGGCCAAAAACGCGTCTTTATAAAAGATGTTTTATTAAAACGTCTTTTATAATTAAGGCCATTTTTGCATGTATTCAAAAAAATTGTTTTTATGCATCTTTTAAATGTATAAGCAAGCAAAAAATATCTTTATTAAATAATAGCAGTCATACAAATAAGCAATTTTCACTTTCATTACGTTACCTAGGTAAGGTAACGTAATGAAAAGTTAAATATCGTTTTATACTAATATACGTTTGTATGAAATACGACAACATTATGTTACATATGTATTTACAATTAATACAATACATACAATAAAATGAATGGAAATTATGAACGGACAATTTAATATTAGTATGACAGCGTTTACGATTTTGACCCCGTTATTCTTTTATGGACAAATAGTCTTGATAAATCTGCAAATACGACTACCCTTTATAGTTATGCATTTTTAAATATTACAGAAAGAATTTTTCATATAAAATATTTTACTATAAATATATTCATTACATTTATTAGATACATTTACATGTTAGGGATATGCTGAGCGTGTCTGAGATAATGACACCGTTATCACTTAGTTGAGTTAATCTAATATTTATTAGGTTATTAATGTTACTTATTATATTTCATGTGACATTTCTACGATATTGTTAGTTTAAAAGTGACATATAGAAAATATCTTAAGTAAATATATTATAGTGACTTCTTAAGCTTCACGCTGTATCCACAACACATAGCAGAATAAGCAGAGGGAACCTGGGGTCTGAATGGGGAACGGAGTGTCTTGTGTGTTAATATCTTAAGTATTGAGACACTACGTTCTCCATTCTGACACTTCCCTTCGTCACTTACAGCCGAAATCTTGAGGCTTTGCGTGTGGAGTGGCGATATTTTTGTCTGGTTATCAGAGTGAAGCATAAGAAAAAAATCACGTTTAATATTTCATCCCTCTGATTGGGCATTGAACCTACAATTGTCGCTTTTTACAGTCGCAGTTGTCCCCCTGCGCCATGTCGGTCTCAACCCACTTACTTATATATTTACTTTGCAATAAAAGAAAGAAGATAAAAGAAACCCTAAAATGATATTTGAAGCTCTCTAGTCACAAATAATGCTCCTATTTCGCACATAGATAGTAAACTCCAAAAACTCAACAAATGAGCGAACCCCGCCCCCGTTTCAGCTGATTGAAAAAGGCATGTAAGCTATATGTTCCGGCTCACTAAACGAACGTTCGTTAGAAAGCCGCATTTCGAAGCTACTATTTCAGCTTAGTTACGTAACGTTTATGAATAATAGATAGTATATATATCTATTTCAAATTGTAGATAATAAAAACTTTAGCTTCTTTTACCATTAAGTTATGGGGCTTAGTTCGAACTATGGTTTTCTTCTTAATTCAGGAAATATATGTAAGTGCTTATGTTTCTTAAATAAAATAATTACATTATAGGGAATGCTTTTAATTCTTGTCTTGCCTTAATTGGACCTAGTTTTTTTTTAGTATTTTGTCTTTTTTTCGCCTCATGTTATATATTATACTTTGTAAAATAGTTTTAGAAAATATGCTTTTATACGTTTTTCTTCATGTGAAATTTGTGGTGATTTGAAAAAGAAATGAATATAATTCGAAATAAGTTTGAGAAATATATCTGAAGATAAATAGACTGAATTTAGAATGACGTTAATGAAGTCCCCGCAATTAGTAATGTCGTTAAGATACCATTAGTTTTGAGCGCTGTCACACACCCCCGACACTTCCCAATTAAAAGTAAAATCAATATATTGCGAGAGCTTTGTAGAATTTAAATTTTTTCGTGAATTTAAAAAAAACCTTATTTATTAAAACGAAAATTGACAGATACACAGAATAAACACACAACGAGTTTCTACTGATGCTATAAGATTGACTAATCAAACTGAATGTTAAATAAAATGTAATTTCGTATCTAAATATATACATAAATTTCTAAATCTTCTTTAAAGTATTTGAAGCTAATGTTAATTTAATCTTTATAGTTCATTTTGAGCACTAAATTCATAAATAAAAGATCGTAAATCCATTTATAAAATGACTAACTTATTATAACATATACTTTAATTAATAAATGACTAAAAGACATGACAGCGGACGCTGCGTTCCCCTTTACGCGACCGCGTGTTGAATAGCTGAATTCAAGGGCGTTTAGCTTGGTGCTAGAGCAAAGAAATGAAAATATTAGTCCCATTGGTTTGAACCCACAACCGTTGCGTTACATTCACACCTTTGTGCCCCTGAGTCTCAAACAAAAAAATATTACAAACTTAATTGAATATACATGTGTTAGAATCAAGTATGTGTTTCAAGTATAATATCAATGTTTACTTACAAAACTGAAATTATTTTAGTTTATTGTGAACCAAAATATGCTGTATATTTTAATATGATTTGAAATCAGAACGTCAATTTGAATGCTAATGTAATTAAGGTGGTAGAGTTAAAACAATCATGAAAATGAATAATTTAAAAACACTCTAGGAGAAAAATTGAGAGAGAGAGAGAGATGGAGAGAAATTTACGTACAAGATTGAGAATATCTATCAAATTTTGGCTTGAGAAAGGTTTATAAACGTTTTAGTACTTCGCTTATTAATAAATAAATTATTAAATTTGAATGATTCAAACTCATCATCTCCATTTTTGTGTCAAAGTGGTTTGGAATTTTGCGGACGGTAACGGACCGACTTACTTCAATAAAAAAAGTTTTCCTGCAAGCTCGTACAAGACAAAAAATAATCCGTATATATTCGTTAATTTAGTTTTTTCATATACTTTTATATGAAAAAAAAATTATTAATTAAAATATTTTACAATATACATTTCGTTTATAAATGTAGTCAGTCTTGCCTCGTAATTTTGAATTTTGTAACAATTTTGAACCATCACTTAATAATACAGTATTAATATAAAAGTCGAGTTTAAAATAGAAAGTCTAACTCTTTATAAATATCAAACCTAAGAGAAGTTAGGTTTCTGTATCATGAAATATTATACTTAATAGAGGGAAGTTGGCAGGTCACGCTCTGAATTTTCTGTTCTCGGGAAGTATACAGAGCAGTCGTTCTGCATTTGGTTTCTATTTATCTATATCAGATAATATCAGATTATGGGAATAAATCTGTTACAGTTATCTACATATTTTTGAAATCTGAAAAAAAAAACACATTTATTTAACATTTTTTTCAAACGCAACTTAGATTTTAAAATAAAAATTTTTACTCTTGAAAATTTTAGTGCTTCGGCAGAGCAAAAAAATAAGTTCAAAGTGACACGAACCTAAAGTGGAGTGGATCACAGTACATTAAGTAGAGTTACTTAATATACTTCACGCGTTTTTTTAATTACATATATCAAAAAATCAGTGAAAATATTATATATTTTAATTTTATATGATTATTTAAAATAAATAATATGCTTAAAATAAAACCTAAATAGAAATTTGAAGCAGAATTTTATGTGATCATTTGAATTTATATATTTAGCTCCACGCTGCAACATGCATATAGCAGAGGGAGTTTATGTAGTAAGTGTAAAGAATTAAAACACCCCGTTTCTCATGAACATATTAAATAATTAATTTCCCCGATTGGGAATGAAACACACGACTGTCGTCACTGTAAGTGAGTCGCTGTATCATTTATATTATTTCATGCATGAAAATTAGTTTTTCATTATAAATTTTTTACACCAATTCCTTTACAGAGAACTACCGACAATGTTGACTGGATGAATTTATAAGCTGCGCTATATTTAGAGCCGAAACTTTTCGCAAAGGAATGAAGATGGCCGTCATAATAGGTAATATTAAACTTTAATACAGAAGAGACTATACAATTTATATAATATTATACAAAACAAATAATTTTAAACTCTGTTAAATCAACCATCTTGCCCCTTTTACCTGCAATGTCTTTTCTAAGCTTTTATTGTTCCATCACGTGTGGTAATAAAAGGAGGACCAGAGAATGAATTTATCTTAGTCACGTACTTTTTAAAATTTATCTCTATGTGTCTGTGGAGTTTAGAGATCGTTAAATGCAGCTGTAATATACTGTTTTCGAAATTCTTTGATATTATATTTATCTGTAACTTTTTACTGTACTATTATACTATTAATTAATTTCATATGTGAAATATCAATATTTTTGTTCTCCTAATAAGACTGAAAATATATATTAATATTAATTGTAAACATTTTCCGAATCAGATATGGCCCACAACTATCGTTTACACATATTTGTAATGACAATATACATTTTAATATTTATATGCATAAATGTACTGAACCTTTATGCTTTTCTGATTTCTGGAATTTAATACCAATTTTAACTTTCATAATAATACTTAAACGTTTGCTCTATCATCTGTGTTTTTAATTAAAAATAACGAGTAAGATCTCAAGAGAGTCGCTTTACTTTATGCAGACGTTGTTTTCATTCTTGGGTGTCACGTTTTCGAGTAAATTTCACAAATAACAATCTATTTTTTTTTAATTTCAATAGAATGTATATATCACTTATGGTGTAAAATTATTTCTATTATACTTATTATTTTCTTCTAATTCATCAAATTGTACTTAGCTTGAAATGTGTAACTATATCTCTTCCTTCTTTACTTAAGCCACTCGTTGGACTAAATTTAAAAAAAACATACAATGAGAAGAATATCTATACACTTTACATTTGTCATTATTATATTTTTTGCAACATCAGTTTTAACTTAATTGGCCTGAGTGAAAAAAATGAGAAAGCAACTTTTCATATATTATTTTATTATTTTAAATTTGTCATCTCTAAAATTGAAGAATAATTGTGAACTTCCGCAGGACCAATCCGCACTTCAGCAGTGATGTTCGTGGCGGTGGGCAGCGTCTCCGCCAGAGTAGCCGGCAAGATGGGCGGTTACTCCAATAAGATGAGTGGTACGAATGCATGTTTACCTAATTTAATATATGAATTTACAATTTTTTAACTAATATTCTTATTATTTTGTTATATATAGGCAAGTCTACAAGCGGCATAAACGAAGAGATTATCTGGATAAGTATAAGCATGGCGATTGCCATTGCTGTACTTATAGCCATCGCCCTTTGTTACATCTTAAAAGAGAAGTGTACCAAGAAGCAAGCGTACAGGGACCATTCATGACGATATAAAGAGGAGTTCGCGAGACATGTCCTCGCGGACTCCGTCAGTGACGTCGAGCTCCCAGCTTACACCCTCTACCCTCAATACTCTCCAGATGGAACAGAATACTATTACAATTTCCATCGCTTCTCGTATTTGAAAGATAGTTTCAAATTACCACCTAAGGACTACCCGGCGTACGGCAAAGAGGATGTATATATTAACGCGTGATCCTTATACCATGCGATGGCTGATTTTTAAAAAGAATTTATGTAATACAATATATAAATATTTATATATACTACGCCAAATGTAACTTTGAATTTATATAAAGAAGTAATCAAATATTTGTAGATTTAGACGCATAGATTACATAGTTAGACGATAGTGTGTACAGTACGGTCAACAAGTCGTGG
>JBAIZZ010000258.1:54355-240816 GCA_037355905.1 Heliconius aoede
CATTCCTTTTGTAGTAAACGAGTTTAAATTAAAACTTTTACACTGGCTGAAATATCCTTTATGATAAAAATTTTTAAAAAGAAATCCTTTTTTGTTTTGTGATTTCAAAGTATAATTTTCAAAGTATTATCTTATTAATTGATTTTTTTTTGAACTCTTTAGCATTTTAGATGTTATTTATAAAGGAGATACGTGAATAAACATTTAGAAAATCCTCTTGTTTTACTTTTACTACCTATTCTATTTCTTCGAGAAACGGTTTCTGAAAATCGTTCTCGTAGAAAACCTCTTGAAAGAACATTGAACAAATTGTACAATGAAAGGTAAATCGTTATTTCTCGACACATTGATAATGATGAGAATGTTTTATATTCTGACATCCAACATTTTTACAAGCAAATAATCCATCCTTAATTAGCTATTTTTCTAAACTGGTATAAAAGTATACCTTTTAAAAATAATTAAGTTAAGTAGAGTATATAATATATTTACAGAAAGAAATCCCAGAGCCCCCAGACCTACGTCATTTCAGTCATGTCAACATATATATATATATATATATATATATATATATATATATATATATATATATTATTTGTAATTGATACCACGCTTTTCTTAGGTTCGGTCGTATGTATGTCTTAAATAACCATGGTTTCTCTTTATAAGATTCAATTTGACAGCTTATTTAATTATTTACTTAACAGAAAATATGTCGATTAGCTAAACTGATTATAGTTTAGCTAATTTTTTATTTTTTATTTTGGAATGAATATTTATTGTTTTGTTTCTTTCCGACGATTGAGACATAAAAGAAAAAAATATTCAAAATTATTTGCTATCTGTTGTCAAATATGTATCATTGAATAATATAATAATAATTTTAATTTTGCTAATAATGTAATATGTAATTATAAACCAAGATAATATACAAAAGTATACTAAATATATAAATATTTTATTTTATTATATAATAATATTATATAAATGGTTTTGCACAAATATAATACAGTAAAAATGCGGGCTTCGGTAGCTACGCCTATAGTTGTCTGAACAACAATGTATCTCAATATGTCTTCGTCAATGTCAAATCTAAGTGCTGTATACGATATCTCGAACAATTTATAAACGAAAATCTAACATTCAAGTTAAATCTTCGTTCTTTGTATTATTTAATTCGTCGAACTGGATTTTAAGAAATCTTGCTAAAATATTATTCAGATCCTTTTACATATCATGTGATAATTTTCAGAAATTACAGAAATCAAATTTAATGTAATATGAGACAGTATCAATAAAACTTATTATATAAAAAAGTGAAATTTATATCTATTATGTAATAAAAATATATATTGCTTATTTATAAAAACAGCTCAGATAACCTTTTCAAGGTTGCAGAGATCTCGCAGTGGTGGGGATTAAACCGTTACGACACTCCGTTCCCGTGCAGACACTGCCGTTCCCCAATTTTCACCGAATTCTAGAGGGATTTCGTGTTGACATTGCGGAACTTAACGCCGCGTTTGCATCGTTATCAGAACGACAAAATAAAATAAACATTTCATTTCATGGGAATCAAGTCCCCATCAAATCCCCGAAGCCAGGGGAAGGACGCTACTAATTAATAAAATAGTAATATCACATATTTCGAAACGCAATCTGTGAAGCTGTTTCTTCAAGAGACAATACAATTATAAATCATTCGTTCTATCTGCTAAGATACATGAAATTTATAAAGAAAAAAAATAACAAAAAATACTTCAAACAATTCATATCACTATAAATGAACACTAATGGTGCCGGAGAGCTAAAAGTAAGTAACAACAGTAATCATAAATTACAACAAGATATGTCAAACAAATATTTACAAAATTTACATTTAAATAACAGAGTCCTGAGCCAAATCTAAATTATCGATATCTCTCGCTACGCGGTCGTCAAACATCGTCACTGATTACGCCTCGAAAGCAATCAATGGAATAACGTATAAGAACTTTATTATTTTCAATAAGTTGAATATAATATTTGTGAAATATATTGATTTATTTATTAATAATAACATTTATTTATAACAAATTTATTATAATTAATTCGTTATAATGATTTTTATATTTGCATTACCTATTGCTAGGAAAGTTTTCTTTGCAAAAAAATTATACAAATGAAAAATCTAGGTATAGTTATTTTAAATGATATACGTAAGCAAGGTATACTTGTAACCTTTGTTGCTACGAGCTAGTACGAAATTTGTTTAATATATTTCTACAAAAAAACAGGTGAAGACCTCAGATAATAAAATTGATAACCGTAACTTTATACTAAATATTTATTATCATAATATCAAGCATGTTGTTTTTAAACTGTGATTACTATCCAAATGTTATTTCAACACCTCTATAGTAAATATGGAATATATAATATAGAATTTACTATAGGTGCCTCTATAATAACAAGTTTGTACAAAGTTGTAAGAATCTTACAACTACCTACAGAGAGCCCCCACTTTCCGCCGAATTCTGAACGCAACGCCACTCTAAGCGAAGATATAAAAATGTTAAATATTTCATTTCTTCGAGTGAGGATCGAACCTACTATCTGTCGTATGTACTGTAATACCTTGTGTCCCTGCGCCATGACTCAACCGTCCTCAACTAAACGTTTAAGTGTTATCATTTCATTTAACCTCTCGATTCCATGCAAACTCCTAATTTAATTAACTTATCCATTTACGCAACTCTGTATTATTTAATCTGAAAATTAGTAGAATATTCATAAAAGCTCCACGCATTTCAGACAGTACCTATGTCAAGACATTTTGTTCCGGTCTATCTATCTGATATTGAGACATGAATCAAACCCACAACTGCAACACACTGTAAATATTTTAGATTGGTAAAAATTTTATCTTTTTTCTGAGCGCTCAATAATTCTAGTAAGTAGCTCAATAATTCTAGTACAAGCACTACACACCTGTATGCTGTATGGATGTTATAACAAATTATATTATTGATATCTTCCTTTTTCTGCATTTGTGTGACAAACAAAGAAAGAAAAAGAGCTTTAAATATTTTTAAGCTGTTTTGATCTTAGGTACAATATGTAATTGTAATGCAACTGCATTATTTAATACAAAAGAGATATTATTATCTATTTCAAGCTGAACAAAAACATGAACTGTACAAACAAGTCAAAACTGGGTCAAAAGCGCTGCTACCTCAACATATATGTATGCATTTTCATTGTAAAATCATAGTTACGTATAAAAAAAGGTACAGAAGATTTATATGAGTGCTGAGTTCTGTGTTCACTCAGGATCAAATTAGAAATCTAAATTATACATAACTATTTTTTACCTAGTTAGTTTCCTTATATTTGCAATTAAGTGTACACTAATTGGTTGACGAGTTATCTAATGAAGGGCTCTGAAGTAGCTTGAAATACTTCGTTTAAAAAACACATTGCCTGTTTCCAACTTTTCAAATTGGCAGAACAATGGCGCTATGGAAAAAATACATTTTTTAATAATTTATAACATACTGATATTGTTATATTTTATGGTGTCAAAAAAATATGTAACCTAAGAACTCTTGTCCATAAAACTTTTTTGTAGTATTGAAGAAAGTAATTCGGCAAGTTGGACAGTGACAAATCGGGTCTGAAATTGTCCCACTCGAGTAACTATAAGTGATCATATGTAGCCGCAAGAGATCGTTCATCTTCGTCGTCCATACCTATATCTACCTATATCTCTTGCATGTACCTATACTCTATATAAATATAATATATGTGTAACTATAGACATCTATAGAACCATTAACAATTCACAATTTAATTTCTTTTTAAATATATAATATAACAATTTTACAACTTATAATGATATTGTATTTTTTTTTATTTGTAAGCTGTCATTAAGTATACCTTCAATTTAGGTACCTGTACAATGTACGTATATTGTAACTGTATGTATATATTGTAAGAGGTATGTAGATACCGTAGCGCTTGGCGCTCCGTTCTCTCTGATTACCCCGTTAGGGATAAAAAAGGGTTAAATTAATTTAAGTTTAGTTTAAGTTTTTATTATTTCTAGTAATCCATATATCTCTCTCTTGTGTAACTCTTGATTCACTTCAGAAAATGTCCAGACAGCTATAAACCAAAATTCTTCAAATATAAAAGATCCCATAGCTTAGATTTATTTTAGATAATAAACGTAATTTAAGTTTTAAATAAATAATGCAGCTTGACATATATTTTATTGCATTTTTATTAAACTGAATATTGTCCATCTTATTATACATTACTATTTACTTGCTATTTATGTTCTTAAACTTTTCGTTTTTATTTTTTATTTGTATACTTATAATAATAATGAATCATATAAAAATTTGCAAACATTTTCTATAAGGCAGTTTTAACACGCTCTCATCATGCTGCGTAAGCGTAAAAATAAAATAAAAATTTCATAAAGAAAAAAAAGAGACGAGCATCTTTCGCCTAAGATCCCAGGGGCCCCAGGCCTACGTCATTTTTTTTATGGGAGAGGACAAGGGCAAACGAGCGTTCGGGTCATCTGATGGTAAGTAATCACCGCCGCCCACGACCCCATGCAACACCAGAGGAGCTACAGGTGCGTTGCTGGCCTTTAAGGTGGAGGATGTTGCGCGCCGGGGCCCGGCGTTACCTAATGCGAAACGCAGTGGCAAAAGCCACTATTTCACGCTGGTTTTAAATGCCAGGGGTGGTCGTTTAAAACCGGCGATAAATCCGGTCGCGTCAGGCCATGCGTGTTGCCATTACTAGCGAAGTGACTCTACCACACTTACTTTAGTCGCCTCTTACGACACCGACAGTACCAGTGTGGTCCTATTCTAGGCCGGGATCACACAGCACAAATAAGGTTAATTTGAAGGATATCTCATATCAACTCAACCAATTAGGTAGGTAAGTATTCTACATAAACGCCATGTCCTTTCTCTATCTCTTTATACTACAGAATCTTGCTAGCTGTAGTGTTATTTATCATCTTATAGAGTTAGTATAAGTTATAAAATAATTAATGACTGTGGTTGATAATTTCTATTTAAAGTATAATGTTATCATAAACAATAAATAAATTAAACAGTTAAGTAATTACGAAGAAAAGTATTTACGGCTATAATTTGAACAGAATAATATTGTAAATCGGACCTACTTGAAGTGTTCTTAAAATCTTGAATTATAATAGAAATTTATTTTATTGTATTATTATTTCTAAATTAAATCAGATCAATTATATTGGTGAGTAGATGTAAAATCTGTATTTATAAAATAAAATACAATAGATATTTAAGGGATTAATTGACTATTTAGTAGACTAATTTTTGTATATTATTATTTTTATCTAATTATGGAACAGGTCAAACTTTGGATCAATTATTATAATAATTTATTACTTGTGATTTAAACTTTCAAGGTATATTTTTCGTGTGTAAATCTGTCACCGAATTTGTTTAAGTAAAACGTCAAACTGCCGATTATAAAGTTCATAATGGGTTATCTTTAGTGATAAAATTAAACGTTGTTTCTAAAAAGAAGCAATACAATAGAGAGTATTTCGTGAGACCTGACTGTTAACACTATAAAAATGAATAACAATTTGATTAAAGCTTGTCTATACGATGTGTCTCGAAGGATTAGTACTCTCAATTCACAAGTAATTCGAAGGCCCGGGTTGACATTACAAGCGAAAACATCCTCTAAAGTAAGTCAACTTTACATTTTTTGCGTCATAAATAAATCGTTTGCTCTGTAGTACAATAAACAATTACTTAATACTTTTTCAACTTTCAATATTAGAGGTTAGTTCATGAGATCACGTTATCATTATTACAAGTTATTTATCAATTGAGGGACCAGTGCGTAACACGATTTTAGTTGAAGCTGTATCAAAACAGCTATTTATATGTAATAATAAACATATTTTTAAGTATTTTAATTCATTTATTGCTGAAGCTGCAATAGCCAACGCTTGTGGCTCGTGTGATATTATCGTTTCTTAGAACGTTATTGTAAAAGACATTAATAATTATTGTTTACAAGCGATTATTCTATCAGTTTAATTAAAGTAATTCTGGTTATTGTGAATGAAATATTAACATTTTATATTACAGTTTACATTCCTTGCCAAAAATCTACATACTAGTTTAACCATGAATGACAAACTATTGAATGGAAATTTATGGGACACAGATCCTGAATTATTTGATATTATTAAAAAGGAAAAGCAAAGACAAGCATGTGGATTAGAATTAATTGCTTCTGAAAATTTTACGTCAATACCAGTCCTACAATGCCTTAGCTCTTGTCTTCATAACAAATACTCAGAGGGTATGCCACATCAAAGGTATGATTTTTTTTATTTAAAAAATTTATAAACTGCCTTAATTTAAATCCATTGATTAAAAATTAAAACCTTCTTGGTACAGTGGTACAGTAAAATCTTACTGTAAAACAACAAAAACATGTGGTTGTTGATTTTATTCCTACTCAGGAGAATTAATCATTTCCTTGCTATGGGTGCAACACATTGTGGATGTATTAATATGGGACCCATCCGCTTATCCTACTATTTGTGGAATAATGCTAAAAAAAATAAATAATGTTTTTACTTCATTTAAGGTATTATGGTGGAAATGAATTTATTGATGAAATAGAAATTTTGGCTCAGCAAAGATCATTGGAAGCATATAAGCTGAATCCTGAAGAATGGGGAGTAAATGTTCAGCCATACTCAGGTATTTAAATTTAAGAATTAAATAATTTATAGTCATCAATATATTTACAGATATCTTCTGGGGGTAGAGGGATGTACTTTAACTTTGAACAGATATGTTTGTGTAAATGTTGTTTATTTAATTTTTTGGGACGAATTATCTTCCTTCTTTTCATCCTGGTTCTTATGCCCATGCATACATAGTGTCTTGAATTAAGCAGTAATTAAGCAAAAAAGTGTCTAGGTTATCTCGTACCATACCAAATGAAGCATAAAACTAAAAAATCATATGTTTTGTACAGAGGAACAATTACAAGCAAATGTAAATATTACATAATAAGTATATAACAAAAGTACTAAAAAGTGAAATTTACGAATACTTTCACAGGATCACCAGCAAATTTTGCAGTATACACAGGAGTTGTTGAACCACATGGTAGGATTATGGGGTTAGATTTACCAGATGGAGGCCATCTTACCCATGGCTTCTTCACTCCCACTAAGAAAATATCCGCAACATCGATTTTCTTTGAAAGCATGCCATATAAGGTATGTAGTAATAAACACATAAAATTATTAAAACTGAAAGTACTTATATTTAATTTTTCTACTAATTTAACTAATAATTTACTGGTATCCAAAAGGCTCTGTTCTATTTTATTACTATTTGACTATTTATTATATATGCTTGGCAGTAGTGTCATATCCTGCCTTGGATGTACCCTTAAATAAATTTGTCTTTTTTAAAGTAAAATGCATCATATTTGAAAACTTTAATAACCAGTAATCAATAATTGTTCATCATAACATCACATGCTCAAATAGTGTAATATATAAATAATTCCAATCTTTCCGAATCAATGTTATACATTTACCTATTTACTATACATTTACCTATTCATTATACATTTACCCACTTATATATTCTTTGTAGGTGGATCCTCAATCAGGTTTAATAGATTACGATAAATTAGCAGAAACAGCTAAATTGTTTAAGCCTAGATTAATTATAGCTGGTGTTAGTTGCTATTCTCGTTGCCTCGACTATAAGCGCTTCAGACAGATCGCAAACGAAAATGGCGCCATTTTGATGGCGGATATGGCGCATATATCTGGACTTGTTGCTGCAGGTACGACTTGATTTACCTTATTGTATGATTTAAAAAATAATCAAGACCCTTAATTTTCATTATAATTGATGAATTTAGCAATTTTTAAATAAATGTACTTGTGTATATAACATTTTAAAATTATAGAGTAGTTATTATACTTTTTAAATTAATTTGTGCTGATACTGGCAAATTTAGCGAATATTATATATATATCAGAGAAAATTGTAACAAAAAAAATTTATGACTGAATGTTAAAAAAAATATGATTCTGTAATATGAATTATGATGTACAAGAGTTAATGATATTGACCTTAAAAAGTTAAAAATATATTATACTTAAAGACATACATGAAATAATACAACAAATTATAAGTGAAAATATAATTTTCTTATTTGTGAAACTGCAGACAATATCACAATTGCTTCATTCGCCCTTGACTCTTGCAAAGTAAGCTAATTCTGTCATGGTATCAAGTGTAGTAACTTTAAAACTTACTTTAAGTTTTTACGAGTTTCATTTCCGAGATTCCAAACTTGCAACTTTTAAAATTACTTTGAAATTATATTAGTAGTACCCGGAATTTATTTGAACATATTAAAAAACTTAAGATCGTTCTAGTTGACGTCTTTCAAATAAATTTTTACAATAGATATTCCAACATCATGTCCATTTTTATTTGTTTTAATGTGCTCTGCTATATTGCTATATTCGTTAATAATATATAATTTGATGTGTTATTTTTGTTATTATTGGACTTCTTAAGGTTAAATAGTAATAACTAAATATAATGATGTAAGTGATAAACATTCCATTCAACTAGGACAAACATATGATGAAATAATTTAAGTATTTGGACCAGTCTCCGCCTCCGCCTTATCACGCGCGATGACGCTGATCAATGACTTATTAACTTAAAGTATATAAACACAAAATGCTTTAGTTTAAATGTACAGATAAGCAGTTACAATATATTCAATTTTTTTTAAATTTATATACACGCTAAATCCTTCTTAATAGTAGAGATAGAGAAAACACACAAGTTTCACACTTGCCTCCCAATTTTAGAGAAATTATGTGTTGAGTGGCGGAACAGAGCGCCGCGTCTTGTTACCAGAGTGAAAAAAATTTAACTACATCATTCCCCCGAGGGTAATCGAACCCAAAACCGTAACAAATGTTTCCTGTCCTACTGCGCCACGACAATTCTATTTCCATATTCTAACTACATTATGACATGAAATTGTTAATTTAAAAAATATCCTCTAACATTTAAATTGAATAAATGAATCACGCTGTATTTCACAGTTTACCAGGATAGGCAGAGGGAACCTATGTTATGACACTTCATTCCCGCACACCGCCCAAAATCTTGAAACATTGCGCGTTGAGAGGACCTGTAATAAATAACTAATTGCTCCGGGTAGAAATCGAAGCCAAAACCGTGGCGTTTATAATCAAACGCTGTGCTGCTACGCCACAACGGCCTCCTTCCCTTACTTAAACTGTAATATTTTTTTTCTACAGGTGTAATTCCAAGTCCATTCGAATACTGTGATATAGTATCAACCACAACTCACAAAACGTTACGAGGTCCCCGCGCAGGTGTCATTTTCTTCCGTAAAGGATTAAAATCAGTTAATGCGAAAGGTGAAAAAATTATGTACGATTTCGAAAGCAGGATCAACCAAGCAGTATTCCCTGGACTTCAGGGTGGTCCCCACAACCACGCGATCGCAGGCATAGCCACGGCCATGAAGCAAGCTACGCTGCCTGAATTTGTTGAATATCAAAGACAGGTAAGGGTTCTGTTGTTTCATTTTGAAATAGAAGTGTCAGTAATATTATTTGAAATTAGGTATGCGAACTTTTTCTTGTCATATCAATATTCGACAATGCCACAAATTAATAAGTATCTGAAATAATAAATATGTGAAAATAGGAACAATTATAGAGGCCGTCGTGGCGCAGAGGCACAAGGGTGTGACTGTAACGGGACGGTTGTGGGTTCGTTCCCCTCTCGAGAAATTGAAATATTTACGTTTATATTTCCATTACTTCTCTCTGGTGTCGAGGCAAAGGGCGGCGTTGAGTTCTGCCACTCAACACGCAATGCCTCCAGAATTCGGCAAGAAAGTGAGGAAAGGAGTGTCTTAACACTAAGGTCCCCCTGCTTACCCTGCTGTGTGCGGGATACAGCGTGAAGCTGAAAGAAACAATTATAGAGAAAATTCCATTAACCCATTTAAATAAAATGATATTGTTATTAATATATTTTAATTCATTTTGCGTGTAAGAGGCTATCGTAACGCACTGTTATCTGACTATAAATCTCGGACGTATTAATTATTTGAATTTCCTTTTTATGTTCGCTTGTTCTATACTCTGTTAAAAAGACGTAGCTCATAAGCCAAACCTGCTATATATAGAAATCGTCATTAACCTAGAGAATAAATTATAATCATGCAAACAGGTTATCAAAAACGCACAACGTCTTTGTGAAGGGCTCAAATCACGTGGTTATTACATTGCCACAGGAGGGACAGACATACACCTCCTCTTGATGAACGTGCGAACTGCAGGCCTCAGCGGTGCCTGTGCTGAAAGGATATTGGAACTACTTAGCATTGCTACCAATAAGAATACTGTGCCAGGAGACAAGAGTGCGCTCAATCCTAGTGGTATTCGATTGGGTAAGTTTGAAATAAGCTCAATGTTGTCCATACACTAGTCCATATACAGAAATCTTTTAACATTTCTTTGTATTTGTTTTAGTCTATATTGTTGTTTTGAAATTTATTAAGTTAATATTTTCCCAAAACTCAGTAAACTTATTATTATAACTAAATATTGATATGTAACTAATACAATTTATTCCAATATTTTTTATAAAAACTAAATGATACCTATAATTGCGACTTTAAGCGTGACGGTTGTGGGTTTGATTACCGCATAGGAGAATGGAGTATTTAATATTTTCATTTCCTCGTACTGGTAACAAGGCAAAGCATGGCGTGGAGTTCCGCCACTTAAAACACAATGCTTTCAGAATTCGGTGGAAAGTGGAGAGAGGATATATCTTAATGGGAACTGAGTGTCTTAATACTCGGTTTCCAAATTCACACTACTTGCTCTGCTATGTTCAGAATAAAATGTGAAGCTATAAAAAAATTTAGAAAAAATACATCTTTATTTCTCAAACAGATCTGCTTATCTGATCATATAACAAAAATATACTTATCTTACAGGTACTCCTGCGTTAACAACAAGAGGCCTCAAAGAAAGTGACATTGATAGAGTTGTCGACTACATTGACAAAGCTCTTAAATTAGGTCAAGAAGTGGTTAAGCTATCTGGCCCGAAATTGATAGATTTTAACAAAGTCATCAATGAAAATGCTGATATACAAGCTAAAATGAACTCTCTGAGAGAAGGAATTGAAAACTACATCAAGTCCTTCCCTCTGCCGGGTTATGACACATACTAAATGCTTGTAACATTATAATATTAGACAGATCTGACAATAACAATATTTGAGCATTTATTTTTATAATACATATCAATTTTTATGTAAACTGATTATATTAAACAATATTTTAGTTTGTAAGCTGACGTCGAGGCTAATTTAGTGCTTATTATGTATGACATAAATACGTGAAATTGATAATTTTTATATATAAATATATATAGCACATATATATTTGACTGCCCAATATTTTTGATGATTATTTGTAGAATATACACCTGTTAAAATGTCTCGAATTAATTAATTAGTGTCGTGTCTTGAATTAGTATATAAGGCTTAATTGAATTAATTTTTATATTAAATATTGAAATGAATTATTTGTTTTACATTTTCACATATTTATTATATCAAATATTATTTTTATTAATTCAAATAAAAAATAACAATATACAAAGAATTCGTTTTTTATTTTTTGCAAAATGCAGACAAAATAAGAAAGCACCTTTACGCAGTACCTCGTATAGCAAAGTAGACGGAGGTAACCTTGTGTTATGCACAGTTCTCCACGTGCCGCCCGATTTACGAAGTTTGTTTGAAGTGTTGAGTGCCCTAACTCAACTCCGAGCTTTGTTTGCAAGAGAATCGAAGTCTCAACCACCGCGCAGTCAGTGCCCACTGGGCCACGATGACATTTCAAATAGATTTTCTAAACATAAATATATTATATCAATAAACAATGTAATACAGCATGCAGCTACTTCACATATATTTTTTATGCTATAATTCAATCTTTGACCAATTTAGTTTTAAGTCTTCTAGACAATATTAAATTGATCGTCAATTACGTTTCAAGTTGCTATTCTAGATATAAGTACTATATTTATATTATCTGTTCCTTAACAAAAGCAATATTATGTATTATCTGTGCAATTCGACCTACAGTGTTATGTACTTATTCACCATTCACAATTTACTATTTTTCTTAAAAATTGGGTTGTTATTGAAAAAGTTGACCAACTTAATTTTAGTTACTGACAAAATTTTGCACATTTGACTTAAATTATATGGTGATCTAAAAATTAAGAACTGTTTAAAATACGCATTTTATACATGAAACATAAATATGCCTTAACTTGCGTAAACTATAAAGTATGTGTATTTTTGTTGAAGTGAACATAAAGTGTATAAATTTGGTGTATTAAATAAAATTAATTGTCGATTCTGTAAATTGAATGTTTTTCAATGGCGTAATTGCTATACTTTACATGGATAACACAACATATTAAGTTTTTGACGATATTATGTATACATTTGCGTGTGGTAAATACCTGAGAATCAGGAGAATCACATTAGAAGTATGTTCACTACTACTGGGATGGTAGCAGCACCTCAGCAGGCGACTGCCCAAGTCGCTCAGAATGGCAGTACCACTTTACCTAGATCTCATCATCAGAGAACAGGTAATTATTAAAATCGCACAAAAGTTTTATAAATACTTTCCAATGACGTAGAAAACTAAAAATGTATAATTTTTCAAAATTTATGCTTATTTATATAAATGAATTATTTATTATAAAAAATTGTATAATTCTAAACGAAACAAAGGTATATGCTTAAAAATATAAAAATGTGTTTTACTGTCTTTAAAAACTTAACTTCTACCCTGAGAATCTTATCGCCATGTAAATTAAAATTTAATTAGAATATTTATATGATGGTTTTTGTATTACCTATGGATAGAGTTATAGCATATTTTCAAAGAAATATACTATTGTTTACAAATATACTCTTTATAATCATAATTATCCACTATGCAAACACCAGTTTTCCATTTATATTTTAGTGCATAAGTAAAATTTATTAACTGTGATATGTTATATCTTGTCATATTCCCATATTGCTCATAATTTTTGCTTATCAGGGAGGCCACCAGCGGCACCTAAATCATATGACTATCTCTTGAAAGTATTACTTGTGGGAGATTCAGATGTAGGTAAACAAGAAATATTGCAGGATTTAGAAGATGGATCTGCAGATTCACCATTTTGCAGTGGTAGTGGTAAGTGGAAATACTAATATGTGGTACTAATATTTTGGTCTAAATTACTTTGTTAGAGATTATATTAAATATCATTCTATTATGGTTTTATTTTAAAACATCAACAATTAGACACAAAAAGTATAAATAAATATTTATTTTATTGGAAAAGAATTTACAAGTTAATATATAAAATGTAATGAATATTTATAACATTATTGAAAGATATAAATAATTTTTCATTAATTTATGAGGACCATAAAGGCATATAACTGTAAGTTTAATTTCCACTTGGGGGAAAATAAATTCCCCACTTTAATAGCACAATGTACAATGTTAACCTCATCCACTCAAATACAAATTCATGGAGAAAGTGGAGAATAGACTGTATTAACATAAGGTTTCCTTTGTATACTCAGCTATTTATGGAATAAAATGTGACTTAATAATAAAATTAATTTTTACCATTGTTCCATGTATCATTATTACAGTAAATTTTTGTAAAGCATAACACCATATAACACAATTGATATATTTTAGCATACAAAACGACAACAATCTTACTGGATGGCAAGAGAGTTAAGCTTCAGTTGTGGGACACATCTGGTCAGGGCAGATTTTGTACAATTATTAGATCATATTCAAGAGGTGCTCAAGGCATACTGCTTGTTTATGATATTACAAATAAATGGTCTTTTGACAGTATTGACAGATGGCTGGAAGAAGTAGAAAAGGTAAGTCATTGATTTTTTAATATTTTTTTAACTTTTTTTATTTTAGATTTATTAACAAATTATGTTTATTTGTAAACAAGAGAGGCCAGTCATTGTGCAGGTGTACAAGTGCGTGACTGTAAAGGCGACAGGTTGTGGGTTTGATCCCCACTCGAGGCAATGGAATATTTAATATCCTAGCTCTGATATACAAAAAGCGCAGTGTTGAAATTCCGCCTCTCAACACGCAATTCAGAATTCGGCCGAACTTGGAGAGCGGAAATGTGTTAATGGGAACAGAGTATCTTAACACTAGATTCCCAAGTTTCTTCTGTCTACACTCCTCTATGTTCAGTATACAGGGTAAAGCAAAAAGTACTACCATCACACAATATCAGTTATTGCAGGATTCCTCAATTTGAATTAGTAGTTCCTGAGGTTAGCCTGTCCAACCAAAGTAACTATTCAGCTTCGTAATTAGTATAGATTTTTTAAATTATCTTATTATCTCTCTAACCTTTTATTTTTTAGTTATCTAATTATAAGAAGAAATAACAAATAGTTCAATCAGTTTTATTGAATATTATATAATTTAAATTAAAAAAAATTTTAGCATGCACCCGGTGTACCTAAAGTGTTAGTTGGCAACCGCCTACATCTCGCCTTTAAACGACAAGTTCAAGAACGAGACGCTGAACTCTATGCAGCTAAGAACCACATGGCCTTCTTTGAAGTGAGCCCATTATGTGATTTCAATATACGTGAGAGTTTTTGTGAACTGTCAAGAATGGCACTGCATCGTAACGGCATGGAGAGGCTGTGGAGGAGTAACAAAGGTGAATAAGGTTTTTAATTAATTAGTTGTTGATATATAATATATATGTAGTGCACTAGGAAACTATCTCATAATTATTGTGGGTTGAATTTTTCCATAAGGTTTTATTATATTTAAGTTGTTTTTTTTATTTTGAGGCCTGTATTGCTCCCAAACACTAACACAACATAAAAACCCCCACAGTCCTCAGCCTACAAGAGCTCTGCTGCCGCGCGATAGTGGCTCGCACGTCGGTATACGCTCTTGAGCGCCTACCACTGCCCACTGCTCTCAAGAGCCATCTCAAGTCCTACGCCATCTCGGCCGCGCCTGCACGTGGGCGCGCACGAGCCAAACACGCGCACGCGCACCACACGCGACTTAACTGTGCGGGGCGAAACAGCTGCTGTATTGCGTAATTTTGGATGAAGAAGATTTAACTTGTAGTTTTCAAGAAGTATAAAAAGAATGAAAGAAAGAAGAAGTTTCCACCATAAGTCTCTCAAAATTCCAAAAACCTGTACTACGTGGATTTCAATTGCAAGGGACGGAATGGCGTTGTTTTGCGTTGCTCTAGATGAAGGTGTACTAAAAGGGAAAATCTTCTTGCTAAGTATAATTTTAGTTTTTGACTCAAAAGTTTATCAAGATCCATCTCCAAGACCACAACATGAGTATTGAACAGTTGATATATATATATTATTTTTTTTGTAATCTATCTTTTGATTTAAGATTAATAAAAGTGATAAAACGGACTATTGAGCTTAAAATTTAATATCAAAATTTTAATCAGTCAATCATTTTTTAATAATTTTTGGCGAAAAATATATATTTTATTTCATAGTTTATATGCATTTAAAATCTTGATTTACGAAGTTCTTTATAAAATCACCGACTCGAATCGACTATTTATTGAATTAGAATGTATAGGAAATAACTGGTATCATAGAAATAAACGACCTTGACAGTATGATGTGAATATCTGCAGTTTTTTCTCTTTTTTGTTGATAAAGGGTTAATTTATATAACAACTTTCTTCTCTCGGGATAGAAAAATATCTTAAGAAACAAGAAGAAGAAATTGTAACAAACATAAGAATTTCAGTGTAGCTTGTTGGGAAGGTGTGGCTCAGTGATCAGACTGTTTGGATTCAAAGAGACGCGGTTCTAATCCCGCTACAGTATTTTTTAAACGTTTTCTTAAATATTTTTTTATTCCTAGTGTGAAATAACATTTTAGAAATATTAGAAATTTTTGATTTTTTTTTATAATTAATTTATACAATGTTATATGAAAATTTATATGAAACTAAAGAATGCATGTTGACTGGCTTAGTGATATAAATTCCAAAAATAATATAAATATAGTTTTTTACTTTCTTATTAGAAAATGGTAATTTTGTATATTTTATGACCTCTGCGTGATATATTTTTTTGAAAATGATTGAAGTATTATTATTGTAACAATCTTGCGTGTTCATTTGTAAAAAATATACTTAAAATCTTATAACTATATGACAATTGATTTTTTTATCATGCCCATACTATGTTTTGCATTGTTGTATACAATTCCATCTTAATATTTGAATTATATGAAAGCAAATACAGCAATATTTTCTTCTTTCATTCTTTTTCATATCAAATTTTTCTGTTATTTTTTTTTTTCATAATTAAGTGGTTTTTTTTTTTGTTTACATGTGTCTCGATTATAGTCCAATAATATTTGATGTTCGAAATTTATTACGAAAATAATTTTTATGTTACTAAATGCGACGTTTAATTTCCATTTTGGAGAAAGATTATATATATATATATATATATATATAATTTATTTAAATATATAATATATATATATTTAATTTCATTCAGTTTCATTTCCCTGCTCTGGTAAACGAAGCGCAGCGTTGAGATACGCTACTCAACACACAATGAGCTCGTAATTGCACTTTATTCTTCCACTTCCAAAGTCGGGAGTGTCTAAACACCTACGTTCAGCCTGCTATGCGGGAAAAACCTAACGTAAAGTTGCTTATGTATGCTTTATTTTTTTTTATCAAAATATCGACACAAGTAAATTTAATTTGCTTTATTTGCTTCTATACGATTCATATAGAAAACATCAACGCATACAAATGCTAAATTGAATCTGTATCCTACCACCAGGCTGTAACTAAACGACGGATTTGTTATTATAATAAGATTAGAATAACATTATGTATTAAAATTTTGTGAATATAATTATTATTTAATTATAAAAAACATTATGTGAATATTTTGTAGTGGCAACTGGACTGTGTTGTCCAATATAACTTTAAATTTAATCTCCCCTTATAAATGAAGTGAATAAGCTAACAAAATTATTTTTTGTTTTCTTTTTTTCTATAAATATTTTTTAAATCGTTTTCTTATATAAACTATCTTCAATAGTTTTTTTGTTATTTTCTTGTAGTTATATGTTAATATCAATGTTTACAGTAAACATTAATACTTATTTGTATCATAATAGGTTTAAGCGAATGAAATTGAGATACATTCAATTTGTTAATTTATGCATATAATATTTCTATATAACATACATAGTTATAATTTTAACGTTTATAACATGATAAATAACCGTTACTAACTATAAATACTTAAATATCTGTCGACATTCATTTAACACATTTTTAAAAAATAAAAATTGGGAAGGAACTAAACTGTAAACTTACTACAATATCATATAAATAATGTTTGTAACATTTATCATAAGACCATTTTAATGACACAAATAAAATATTTATATTATTTTTAACGTAAGACCCTGCCATTTAACACAGAGACGCGTAAACTCGACATTAAACTACTATTCATTAATAATTCAAACATAATTTATTATGCAAGTACAATTTTTTACAAATATAAAAAAAAAATAGATCATAAGTCACTTATTGTCCATTAAAATAAGAATAGTTTTGACGTACATTTAATATTTTAGTTACATTTACAACTAACTATTTCTTATAAAATAATCGCCAAATTCTTGTGTCGAAGCGGAATCGGCTATTTTCTGAACGTTTATCTAATTGCACAATGATTACGTGTAAGAATGCCTGAAGACATTTATTACTAAGTGCAGTACGGTCAACAAGTCGTGGCCGACCTGAACTTAACTGCGCACATTTGATTCCAGGAATATTTCCTTACATTTGATAGTTTTCTTTTGACAGAACAATGCGGGCAAAAATTCAAAAAACCTAACTTCAAATCGGCCACGACTTGTTGGCCGTACTGTACATGATACGGTTGTGGAATAATAGTATATCGTTTGCTTTGCATTTAACATTTCATTATGATTAATATAGATAACGCATTTATAGACGGCTAGTAAAGGATTGTAAATATGAATCGAGGCTCTTCAGAGCCTCTGTGTCATGCAATACATGTTGGGTTCAATCCGTCCCTAGAAGGTCATTCATTATTGACGGTAGTTCTGTTACTTTGTAGTGAATTATCCGTTGTGTTTCTTTACTCCAGCTGGTCTTCTCTTTGTTTATTTTTTTTTTAATATTTCCATTTGTGGAATTTGCTTTTTTTTTTTAATTCCTCTGCTTGCAGTACCTACTTAAATGGTTAAATAAATTCATTAAAAAAACCCCAGTAAGATAACGTATCTTCTATCGCATACATTTTGTATAAAAATTATTTTGTAACTATGCATTACTGTATTTTTATATCGATAATTGCATATAAACATTATTTCCCCATAATAGAATTTGAAGCCGAAACCATCACATTTCCTCGAGCACATTTTAATTGTGCCACGACGCGACAGTTTCGTCTAAAATATTACTTAATTATATAAGTATGGTACTAATATAATGTAATTGTATAACAAAAAAAATTAAAATATTATATCTTCTTAAATATAAATTTTTGTAAATTTTCAAATTGAAGAAAATGTAATCAAATGGAAGGAAAAATGTATATCGCAATTATCACTTCTGATGTAACTAAACACTTGCCCCCAATAGAGGACGTGGTTCATTAACTTTAATTGTAATAATTACTATCCAAGGTCACGTGCAGGTTGCCGCTGCCATTTTACCACATCTGTGGTATTATGTGACGCTATATCCCGCACACAGCACGGTAGAGGGAACTTAGTGCTGAGACACCGCGTTCCCTACTTTCCGCCGAATTCTGGAGGCATTACGTGTTGAGTGACGGAACTCAATGCTGCGATTTGTCTCGACACCAGAGTGAAGAATTGGAAATATAAAGTTGAATAAGTATTTCATTTTCTAGAGTGGGTATCGAACCCACAACTAGTCGCGTTTACAGTCGCACGTTGTGCCCCTGCGCCACGACTGGTCTCTATCGTATCATGTAAATAATTGTAATTTTTGGCATATACATTTTCAATTAATTTAAATTATCTATCTTTTGTACATAATATTTTTTATTGTTTAAGTAACACGCGTTCCGTATATAGTACGTTATTATATAATCCAAATATACTAATAATACCAGCTAAAAGTCCGGTAATACAGTCATTATAACTAATATTGTAAGTTGTGAAATAAAATTAATTTAATAATATTTGTATATTTTTTTTATTTTAACCCCCTACCATGGTATTGTTTTATTAATACTTAATTTCTATTCTATTTCTGTCACGATTCATAATTGTCATTAACACGTTGAAAATAATAGGTATCCCGAAAAGTACTTACTACTATGGCTTGTTTCCATAAGAATCCCGTTACATTCAAACTTACATACAATTTCAAAAATTTCAAAATGCCGGGCTCAGCTGCGTAACGCAGTGCTCAATACGCAATACCCTGAATCGGAAAACGGATGACGGAGTGTCTTCAATTAATTTTAACAAAGTTAAGGAATTAGGAAGCGCTATCTGAAAATAGACTCGAGATAAACAATTACTGTTGTAACAAAAATAGTTATAACCTGTAAAAATAATGTATTCTTTTCAAAATAACTAATTGTATAAATGACATATAATTTCTAAATATATTAAGCTTCCACCTAAAAATACCATGATTTTAGATCTAAGATAGTACCTATGTCTAAAAATGTATATATATTCTATAAAGAGGAACGGATTGTTCGCCATTCATACATGCGCGTAACGAACGCACTCTGTAAAAAAAACAATCAATATAAAATAGCATGCGCGCTCGTAGTCCTGTTTGAAAAATATTTGCGAGTTCAATCAGCTATGTAACAAACAGCAGCTACTGTGTAAATAAAACCAATGTTTATCAGAAACAAGAAATGCAAGCTGTCCCACAGGACGATGATTCGACTAAATCACTTTTTGTACGTTTTCAATTTGCGTCAGGGCACAATTCTTATAGCCGTCCATCAGATTGTAAGTGAAAATTGCGTTGTTGAAATATATATATTGTTTTTTTTTTATATATTAATCGATGTTATTTCTTGTGCCAGGCGCTGTCTTCTTTCGTACTTATCATTTTACTTGTCGGTATATCTCATGTTGGTGAAATGCTGTCAATGCTTCACAATGATATGGAGGATGATGCAGAGCGACGGGGCTTCTATGAAATTGCGTATGGGGAACACTTGACTTTTCATGAAGGTGACGTTGTCAGCTCAAACAATCAACTCAGATTCGCTATAGCACAGCATTTAGCTTCAGGTATTCAATATTAGATGTTATTGTTCTTAGTTTTGTTCAATTTTGTTTATATTTGACGTATTTTTTTCTCCCTCGCGCTGTATCCCGCGTGCAGCACGGTAGGCAGATGTAGACTAGTGTCAAGGACACTTTATTTACTTTTCCACCGAGTTCTGGAGGCATTGCGTGTTAGTGGCGAAACTCAACGCCGCACTTTGTCTCGACACGAGAGCGAAGAAATGAAAATATTTACTATTTCATTTTCTCAAATATAAATTGAACCCGCAACCTGCCGCGGTGTCGCTAGCTAGCTCAAATTTAACGTAGTAACGTGCCTTAACACTAAACGTAGTTACTTGTTTGTACAATTTCTAGTGACAGTGATATTCCTTTACACAAGTACAATCCTGACGTCGATATATCTCATGTGCTGCATCTCTCTTCTACATGGAGCCGTTAAATACAAGAGAGAATACGTGTTGCCCTGGATCATGGCTGCTTGCGTCGCTGTTGTGCTGCTCATAGTTGCAATCGTGATAGGAGACGGGTACCCCAGCGTGGTCAGTCTCTTTGGAGGACATAATCTCTATCGTGAGTTTAATTTTATAATATGCTATATATATATATATATATATATATATACGTGGCGTAGCAGCAAAAGCGTGACTTTAAACGCTACAGTTGTGGGCTCTGGTATTAAGGCAAAACGCAGGGTTGACTTCAGCCATTCCACACACAATGCCGCTAAAAAAACTCCGCAGAATCTTAAAAAGTGAAAATTTTCCAACAGATTTCGGTTGCGCACTTTTCGTTCTAACATTCATCTATGCCATATGCGCGGTAAGCAGCTTCGCGCTTGAGACGGGCGGCGGGCGGTGCGCACGCGCAGCCCGCACCGACGAGCGGGGCGAGCGCCTGCTGCTGCTCGACCACGCCGCGCACTCCAGCCTGCTGTCTGCAGCACAACTCAACAAACTGTCTAATGGCACTAGGACACAATTCGTGTAAACCCCAAATACAAATAGTCAATTCCATTATGGCCGTTAAGCTTAAAACACCAAAAATGTTAATTAGATGTTTTTCGTTTAACTTTTAATGAAAAATTAAGTCTCAAAGCGAGTCAAGGAATATATTTAACTTTTAAAAGCTGATTTTTTGCTTCTTAGTAGTATTTTCATAGTATATTATTTAATAATTACAAACAAGTATTAAATGTTTTTAGCATATACATATAATTGGTTGTGTCAATATTCTAGGCACAAATTATAAACATATGATATGTTATAAACTGTAGAGAAACTTATTCACGTTTTAAAAACCACTAGCTTAAGGACAACGTAAATACTAGTTTTTTTTTCTGTGAAGTTAACAATAATATTTTTTTATAATATATATAGTATGATTTTCTTTTAATTACAATATAAAAAAATTACGTCCACAATTCTAAGCGCTAAGTAGTTTATGCTTTTAATATAGTTGTATTCTACTATACCTACTTGTGATATTTTAAAATGGAAAACAATTTTACCATTAAGACAAAATTTATTCTTAATTTATCTGGAGCATTATTCTGTATGAATATTATTTATTTTATATAAAAAATTGCAACTGTTACGCCTCAAAATGCTAAAATATTTCAATAAAGAAAATTTTATGATTGATTTATTTATCTCTTTAGTAAAGCCAACATCATAATACATTTTTTATACATTTTTTTTTAATTCGTGCAATTTTCCACATGTAGAAGGGTACGCAAAGGGAACTTAGTGTTAAAACAATCGGTTTCTCACCCACCACTCACCACAACATACTCGAGACATTGCGTGGGTGACCGAACTCAACGACGCGCCATTACGGCCTTATAAATCTTTAGTCCGATGAGCATGGCAAACCTGCATTGGCTTGCAATGAATCACTTTTAACATAATTTTATAGCTATTCATCTGAAATAGCGATACTTCATTTTTTTTTTCTGTAACCCTTACAGCAAAGCAGTTATGGAGGTAACGAACCTTAACGTTAAAGTTAATTTTCTCATGAAATTGAAACTGAACATGGCTATCTATATCTCTATAAGTTCATTATTATATATGTACTTTTTAAATTTTTTTGGAAAACTTTAAGTTAGAAAAATAAAGTATAGTTTTTTTGATTCACCCCATGAATTGACATCTACCCAAAATTATATAATGTGTATATTAGTTAGCTCATCTATGCTAAAAGTTACCAAAAAATAAAAACAATGGAACATAAATATCTCAAAATAGAAAAATACCCTCCAGACTTACATGCGCATAACAAATTTGACAATCAAATATAATATTTTAATGTAAATCTCAATCTATCGATATTATTTTTTACAAAATTTGGACACATTTATTAAGCAACTTCACAAGTTTTTTTGAAATGAAATACAATTTTTTATATATAATACTTTTGCTCGCATATTAAACATTTGATATACTTATGTAGGTACTTACAATAACAAAAAATATTTTTTTCTTGTTAACAACAATATATTTACACAATAAAGTGGAAGACTTTTGTTGTACTTTAACTTATATTTAAAACACTATTACTATCTATTTTTTGAAATCCTACAGGTAAGATACATTTTGTAATACATTTATTTGTAATTCAATAATATTTCTTTAATATTCTATGACTAGTAACATTTAAGATATTCATTTTAACTGTATTAATAAGTGAAGAAAAGATTTCTATGATGTGATATAATAATATTTTAGAATTTGATGAATGACAGCTGTACGTACGAAAATGCATGTCTCATTGTCACGTTCCGTCTGCGGCGAGCGTGCAAGCGAGAGCGCGCAGCATACAATAGAGAGGAGGCAAGTATGGCCAAGTGTTTGGCTTGACACATCTATCCAATCATCGTTACTTGTAATTAAATAACACATTGTTAATTGTAATTAACCTGCATATTCAAAAAAATATTTGAATAAACATTTCCAAATAAATATCCAAAAAATAATAAATGCCTTTGACATAGATTGTGACATAGTATGTTGGGTTGTTTACAAATCTTATGGATTATTATAATCTAAGGCACTTATTGCAGCAGCATACGATAAATCAAATGCGAGTTGCAACTCTGACACCCAAGCTTTTGTATCATCTACACATATAAAAGAAGATGTTCCCTCTGACTGAGCTAAGATGCACAAACAGCCGTAACCGCTGATGATAGAAAAATGAAACTTGACAGATGTTTATTTACATAACATAGACATCCACTAAGAAGATATTTTGAGGGGTGAATTAAGTGTTGAAAGTTTCTATGAAAAAAATCTTTAAATCACAGATTTTAATAAAATTTGAATTTAGCCTCTTTAAAATATTTCATTGAACACGTGTTCCATGGTTTTTTAGAATTCACCCCCTAAAACGAAAATAATTTCATATGTAATATATAAAAATATTTGTATAGTTCAAGCGGGCAAAGCCACCCAGGTGGGCTAGTCATCTATAAAAAGAACAAAAACTTTGTAGTTTGGTTTGCTTTAATATTTATTTTATTTTGGGTTATATTATTTGCTTTTATTTGTGACAAAATAAACTATCTCACTACCATGAGTCATGCAATACTGCAAGCCTGGTGATAGATGGACAGACAAATAAACAGACAAATGGACAGTGGAATCTTAGTAATAGAAACCTATTAATCCTTTTGGGTATGGAACCCTAAATATAATTTAAAAAAGTCAGGTGCTGTCCTACTGGCTTATATAATATTTATGTTTAATGACAAAAATATATCCTTTTGTAATACATACATATTGAGCATATATAAGATTTAGAAATATAAAATTATCCCCATCGACCACCTTCCAAAGGTCGTTGAATACCTCTAAAACCTCTAGCAAGAATAAATTTTTCTGATGAATCAGATCTGCTAGCTTGTGGCTTTAAAATCTTTATATTCTTATAAAATCTTTCCAAGTCCATCTCCAAAATAGGCACTTCTTTACCATCCCAAACCTTAAATAATAAATTTCCATCAATTCTTGTGACTAAAGCTGCAAATCTGATGGCCATGTAACAGAGGCCTATTATTCTATCTTTATCTAATTCTCTAATACCTGTTGCAGAGGGTGCCATATCTGAAAGGACTAAATCTACCTGTTTCCCATCTAAGACTTTTATAACTTTATCATGTGCTTCTGTTGTTGAAAAATCCATATTACTCATTATTGTTGCTCCCTGCAGAAAATACATAATATATTTTATCAGCAATCTATAAACAGCCCTTTGTGGTGACTAATTAATGATAATGACATAAGATAATATTATATTAATTATTAACAATTACCTTAATTGGGAATATTTGTAATTTGTCTATAGACAGCACTGTTCCTTTTGGTTTTGATTTATCAGATCCATCAGCATTTGTTTTCTGAACTGCCACTTGTGTCCAAGACCCAGGACAAGCACCAAGATCAATAACTGTTTGTCCAGGGTAAAGTAAGTTTACCTTCTCATTCATTTCGAGTAGTTTAAAGGCACTGCGACATCTAACGTAAAACGATCACATGTTAAAATGTATGTATAATAGCATGATATAATATTTTATTACAACTATTATGTATTTACCTATAATTATAAATTTTCGCCTTTTCCACGTAAGGATCTGCCCTTTGACGATTTAACCATTGTTGAGAACTCTTAAATCTCTTTAAACAATTAACAAGAAAACACATCCTAGCAAAATCCAAATCTTTACGTGCCACTAGCACTCCCAATATTTGCATTATACAAAATATTTTCAGGAAACTTATATACTAAAAAATATCAAAATTTAATTGTGCTATAAGTTTGTATCAAATTTATCTTAGATAAATTCAGTTGTTAATTAAAACTTCATCTTTTTTATATCATTGCAGTTAATATTTTTGTTTATAGTCACAACTACGTCGTAGCCAGTAGGTCCTTCTGAAATCTGAAAAATGTCAAATGTCAACTGAAATGACATTGTCATTTGCACAGAATACATTTACTCGTCATTTTGGGTGTATAGTTCCATACATGTATATAGTTCTAAATACTGGTTTACTGGGGGTGAATAGAGATCACGGTGTATATTGAATTTTCCTGGTTTGGTATTTTTTATATCATAATGTTATTTAGTAAAATTAATATTATATATATTTTATAGTCATGTGAAGCATCCAACTTGCACCACTTGAAACATAATTATGAAAACTTTATCTTGTTTGATTGGAGTCTCAGAAGATGTTTTTTTTGGATGTATTGCATGTTGAGTGGAGGAATAAATGGAAACATACATTTTAAGTAAATATTACTGTGTTAGATATATGAATATTGAAATAAATTAATATTATTGAACTATAACTGAACTGAACTACTTAAGAATTTTGTTTTAATATGCGTAAACATTTGTGTATTGTATTCTTCGAGACAACTGTCAAATTTGACATTTGACTTTCAAATTTGACATTTGACAGTTGTCTCAAACATTGTTCAAAACTCAAAAGACCAAATTTATATTAATCATATCTAGTATATGATCCTTGATATTAATATAATAAAAGCTGTGCGAAAACTATAATTAAATAAGTACTTGTTAATAGTTATTATATGTATTGTAATAACTAATCCGATATTTAAAAATTTCAATTCTATAATTTACCTTTACCTATAATGTTATTTTCAAATGCTTGTGAAAAGTTCAATTTTATAGTGAATACAAATATATGAACACATGTAAAATATGAGACATCTTTTGCAGAGTGTCTTTGTTGTTGGACACAAAAATTGTTTTTCTTTATTTAAAAATAAATACATTATAATAAATTTTAAAATGCAGAAGAGCACATACTTAAATGTAGCTGAAAAAAATGATGCCGCCAAAAACATAGCTCAATATCTTTCTAGGGGAACCGCAAATAGAGTAAGTTTTATGGAAAAACTATTGACATTCTTAATGAAATTGTTGTTAACTTTATGAAAATGAGTATTTTTTTTAACAGAGAGAAGGATTTTCAAAATATAATAAAATATACGAATTTGAAGCAGAGTTTATGCAACAAAAATGTAAAATGGTGATGACATCTGTATCAGGACACTTGCTAGAATGTAAGTTTACACCCCAATATGAATGGAAAACTCGATGTGATCCTGTAACTCTTTTTGATGCAGAAATAATCAAAAGTTGCACTGATGACAGGAAACTTATAAAGGTATTCATAAATTTCTCTTGTAGTAGTTTTTTTTTACAAAATTGAGGCTGTCATGGTGCAATAGCGCAGCCCATGCCAAGCCTGATACATATAATTCATTTAAAAATTATTATATTCAAACACACTGTTGTTAATTCGCAATCACTTTAATGACAATCATTATATATGACGAGCATTATCTCAACTTACCCTACCTCAGTATAATTTCTATTATAAAAGTGACATAAGTAGTGGGTACCTTAATAATTCATAGCTAACTATCAGAACAATACATAACAAAAATGTTTATTTATAAAACATTAAAGTTCAATTTAGTAGGCATCCAACTCACCTCTTGGGAACCATCCCAAGAAGAATCATACTAACCCATGTGTTCTCATCAAGTCATGTTAAATATCTTATGCAATGATTTTGTAAGTATCATATATAATATTGTATGTACAATAAAACACTCAAATTTTACATATATTTTAAGATAGCTTGGTTAAAGAAAAGGGAAAATAATAATAGAAACACTTGTGTTTCTATTTTAATGTAGATAACAAACCTTCCCATAAATTAGTTTTTTATTATATAATATTCTATTCTATTCTTTATAAAAAATTGGTGAGGTTATACATATTCAGAATAATGACATATTCAGATAACAAAGTGGGAAACAGAGTGTCTTAACATTAGGTTCCCTCTGCCTACCCTGCTGTGTATGGGATACAGCGTGAAGCTGATGATCTCTAAAAATTACACAATATCTGACAATATCTGACTATAAATATGATAGTTGTGGGTTTGACCCCAACTCAGCCAATTCATTATTTTGTTATTATTATTTATCTTTAGATAAATATCCCTTATATTATGTCCTTTCAGCAAACACTGGAGAGAGAAGTAAGATCTTGTAATGGCCTTATAATATGGACTGACTGTGATAGAGAAGGAGAAAACATTGGCTTTGAGATTATAGATGTATGTAAAATGATTAAGCCAGATTTACAAATTTATAGAGCAAAGTTTTCTGAAATCACTTCCGTGTCAGTATATAGGGCATTGCAGAACTTGGGACAACCTAATAAGAATATTAGTGATGCGGTAGATGTTAGACAAGAATTAGATTTAAGGATAGGTAATGTGCCAAAAGTAATATAAACAAATATTTTTTTTACAGTAAATAATTTTATTTATTACTGTGGAACTGCAATTTTAGCCTCACTACTTTGTATTAAACAATGATTTTTTTCTCATTTGAATTTCTTTCGTAACCTAATAAGCTCATTTTAAAAACAATATCCATACCTCAATCAATATCCATTGATAAGTAAAACACAAAAAAAAGTGAATGGTAAGAAAATTAGTTGCTCTATTTCTCTTACCACTCACTTTTTTTTATACCTCGGGTTCACCTTTGAAAACACGGTATCAAAGATACTGGAGGAAGGACTCCATTCTCTCTGATTACCCCGCAAGGGATAACGCATTTTAAAAAAAAGTTAAGAAAAGTAAAATTTCAGTTAATTCAATAAAACATTTGTTTTGTAGCAATACTGAAATACTTTATAATCACAATTTCTTTTTATTTATGAACCAATAAAAATAAAACTAACAAAAGATGTTAAGGGAAGCTGTAGCCTGTATCTCAATTATTATTAAATATTTAATTCTCTCGAGTGAGAATCAAACACAAAACCATTTGTTTAACCTTTGTTTAACTTGGTATAATAATATATGGTTTGTTCGTAGGTGCTTCGTTTACAAGATTTCAAACAGTGAGATTACAAAACACATTCCCTGGTTTACGGAATGGAGTTGTAAGCTATGGGTCTTGTCAGATACCAACTTTGGGTTTTGTTGTAGAAAGATATAAAGCCAGGGCCAATTTCATTAAGGAACCATTTTGGAAAATAAAGAGTATGTTCACATAAATTAATAAAAATAAAAAAATATATATCTTATTATGTAGCTGCACATGGTTTTACACATATGGTAGGTATATAGACAGAGGGAACCTAGTGTTAGGATATTCTGTTGCTCACTTTTTGCTGTATATTTGACACATTGCGTGTCGGTTGGCGAAATTGTGTGTCGGAACTCAACGCCGGCCCTTTGCCTTGGTTTATTAATTTTTGTTTTACACGAAACATTTACAAGGTTGAGTACCTCCTATTAAGTCACCGAAGACCTGTATCAGGAGGTCTCGCTCTTCCACCAACACAATCCATTTAAAAAGAAAAAAATAACAAAGCTATAGCAGGGTAGACAGGGAACTTAACGTCAAGACACTTTCTGCCGAATGAAAATAGTAAAAAAAAAAAGTCGTACCGTTGTGCCCCTGCGCCACGACGACCTCAATAACAGATCTATCATATTTTTATATGTAGGAATATAATGATCGAGATAGATCGAGACCTGTCCTGGCGCAGGGGCACAAGAGCGCAACTGAAAACACGACAGGTTGTGGTTTCGATTTCTACTCGAGAAAACGAAATATGTAATATTTAAATATTTTCATTTCTTCGCACTGGTAATGAGACAAATCGAGGCGTTGAGTGAGTGAAAAGTGAGGAACGGTCTTAACACAAAGTTCCCGGGTTTCCCTCTGCATAACCTGCTGAAGTGAAGCTAAAAAGTAATGACAATAGCAATGTATAACGATAAGAATTTTGTTTACAGTTAACGACACAAAAAATGATTTAAGTGTAGATTTTTTATGGGAGCGTGGGAGACTGTTTGACCAAGATGCTTGTCAATTATTTTATACAATGTGTTCTGAAAATCCACAAGCTAAAGTTATCAATGTAACGACAAAACCTAAGTCTAAATGGCGACCACTACCTATGGATACAATCGTAAGGTTTATTTTAATTATTCTATAACTAAAAAATAAATCTATTTCACGCTGTATCCGCAGCACGGTAACGAGATGGAACCTAATGTTAAGACCCTTCGGTTCCGTTTCCGTCCCTTTATAATTAATTTAGTTTTATTCGCTAGATACGTTTCCTTAATATTAGTATATTTTACAGCGCTAACATAATATAGAAATATGTGCGCAAGTCATTTAGGACAATAATCAAAATTATAATTAAATATTAAACAAGTTTTAGTAAATAACAAAAAAAACAGCAAACTAACCTAAGTGAATAATATTTAGCAACTAGAGAAGTTATCATCGACAAAACTAAGAATAAACGCCAAGGAGACAATGAGAATAGCAGAGAAATTGTATACAGCGGGTTTAATAAGTTACCCGCGTACGGAAACAAATGAATATGCTAAGGAAATAAAACTCGACCAATTGATAAGACTTCAAGCGGAGGACCAAAGGTGGGGTGGCTTTGCCCAAAGAATTCTTGAAGAAGGCCCTAATCCTCGAAAAGGCAATAAGAATGATGGCGCCCATCCCCCTATACATCCCACTAAATATTCTAATAGTGAGTATCTATATACTTATTTTATAAAACTACTTTTATTAACATTTTTAAAGTGTACAATGTATAAAAATTTCAATTTGGCAGGATTTGAACCCGCGCCTCTTTGAAAATCGTCCAAGAGCCGCGGTTTTAGCCCTGCAACGTTCAAATTTTATATAAGTTTTCTTAATAAGTACGAGTATATAGTTTTATTTATTATATTCCCTAGTGACCCGACCAAGGTTGCCTTCTGTCTTGAAGTGATATATATTATATTCATAAAATCCATTTGTAAAAATTTTTGAAAAATAGTTTTTATATAATTTTTTCCAAACCGGGAGACTAGCGTCGATTGAAATGGCAAAAAAGTAGTTTGTAAATTAAGGTATCACAGACATATCCCGTATGCCGAAAATGAAAGATAATATTTTTTCCCAGATCTTTCGGGCGACGAGCAACGTGTATATGAACTGGTAGTCAGATCGTTTCTGGCTTGTGTTTCTAAAGACGCACAAGGCCAAGAGACCACTGTTTCTATAGAAGTGGCCAACGAACGTTTCAATGCAAATGGACTTCTTATCACTGAGAGAAATTACTTAGAAGTATATCCTTATGATAAGTGGTCCTCGAAAGAAATACACGCGTATCAGGTGAATTGTTAATTACGTACTATGTAGTTTAGAAAATACACCTTTGTAAAATATATAATAAGGGTGGTTTTGAGTTTATAACCTAATTAGGGGAATTTTAAATATTTTCGTTTATTTTTATATACTTTTTATTTATTTTTTTCCAGTTTGGTTACATAAACGTGAAATTATGATATGTAGTGTTTTTATGTTAGTTAACATATATCAGATGATAAAAAATATATTTTGTTTTTTTTAGAAAACATAAATTTTATCGTAACGGGATATGTTCTTGCTTCTCTTGTCCACTAAGACGTACGTTCTCATCTAGATATTTTAAAGTTCTTATATGCTTGTTGGAACTTATTTATGTTGTTAGGATCTCTGTACTGGAGATGTTTAAATTTCCACGACCCATACACATTGCACAGAATTATCATTTGCCAAGAGAAAATCCTGTTCATCCAATATCTTTATTATTTTTATAATGTTATCTCACGCTAGGATATTTTATATATTATTTAACAAAGTAGTTTTTTTCTGAGTGTACTTTCAAATTGTTAAAAATATATATGTGCCTTTTTTTATATAGATTGGACAAATATTCGATCCTACTTCCATCGATATGGCACACGGCGAAACGTCTCCGCCTAATCTCTTAACAGAAGCTGATCTCATTGCTTTAATGGAAAAACATTGTATTGGTAAGTAAAAATTACTAACAACTCCCGTTTTAACTTTTTTTTCGTTTTCCCTCGACAAAAACAAAGGCTTGTTATAAATTTGACTTATTAGTCAGTATTTATGTGGCTATAAATATAGGTTTGTCAATGACATCTTAATTTCCAAACCGATGGTCGAATGAACCGATTTTGTGTTAGTTTAACTATGTTAGAAAGTTGATTATTCGAGAATGTTCATAGCCATGACTCAAGAAAATATGTTCAACTGTTTGAAGATTATCAGCTCTTTTCTAGCTGTTTCTTTCTTTTTAAAACCTTTTGCGTCGGGGGTCTTTCATTATTTACTTTCCATAGTGTCTAAAACATTTACTTGTGACTTATACTGATATAGTGAATTGTTTATAATTAATTATATTTAAAAAAAATTTATGAGAGAGGACAAGGCAAACGAGCGTTCGGGTCACCTGATGGTAAGTGATCACCGCCGCCCACGACCCCATGCAACACCAGAGAAGCTACAGGTGCGTTGCCGGCCTTTAAAGTGGAGGATGTTGGGCGCCGGGGCCCGGCATTACCTAATGCGAAACGCAGTGACAAGAGCCACTGCTTCAGCGTTAAGCTTAAAATAAATTCTCATCAATTAAATTCTCGTCTTTATTCTAACACATTAAAAATGTAATTACAGGCACAGACGCGACCCACGCTGAACATATAGAGACAATAAAAACAAGACATTACGTAGCTCTGGAGAACAATATATACTTCGTGCCAACAGAATTGGGTATGGGGCTAGTGCGGGGGTACGAGGACATGGAACTGCAGCTACACACCCCGGACCTGAGAGCAGGGCTTGAAGCGGATTTGAAGGATATATGTGAAGAGAAGAAACGCCCGGAAAATGTGCTTAGACAACAGGTTTGCTTATTTGTTCTTTTTAGACAGAAGGAGTTTGGAAACCTGGTGTTAAGATACTCCATTCCCGTTAAGTTACGTTGTCCACCCTGGAGTTCGCTGTATTCTGGAGGCATTGCCGCATATATAGATAATGAACCTGGCCAGTTTTTTTATTTTATATATCATATTTATTTTATAAATTCATAAGCCTGTCCAATTTTCATATACCAGATTTTACCAAAAGATCTTACTTGTTACATATTATACGAAATAATTTTAGACCTAATTTATAATTATCGCTCACAGTACAAAAAGTTGTTATTTGACATTTTCAGATAGCTATATATAAGAGTAAATTTTTGAAACTGCAAGCAGAGGCTGAAAAATTAGATGCTGCCATATCTCGAACACTAAATGTCCCACCTACTTATAATAGTACTAATAATCACAATCATTTTAATAACTCTCCACCAGGTAACTTAATATTTTATCTGTATTTTTATTATTATATGTAAAATATGCAATACTTTAGTAATAATAATAGTAACATAATGTATCTCAGAGAGAGAGAGAGAGAGGGAGCGATGGAAAATATGTTTTGAAAAACAAGTAAATATAAAATTTACACAAGAGAGGCATTATATATTGAGTGGCGGAACTCAACTCCGCGCTTATTCTTCTTAAGAAATGAAAATAATTCGTTTCACCTAATGAAAATTTAATCCACAACTGTCATGTTTACAGTCAGTTGAGTTTCAACGACTTCGAGTCTATATTAATATATTATTTTATATTCGATTTGGTTGGGATATTTCAGTGACGAAATGTTCAGATTGTGGGGCAGATATGTATGTGAGGAGAAAAAAGAATGATGAGAGTTCATTATATATCGGTTGCGTCTCTTACCCGCAATGCAAGAAGGTATTCTGGTTGAAATCTATTGTGAAGAATATGGAAGTATTGCCAGAAGCATGTTCCACGGTGAATAATTTATGTACTTTTTAATTTTTTTTTATACAATCTTTAGTGTTTTTTTTTCTTTATAACTATTAATGATAACTTTGTGAAATATAATCTGAACGTGATGGTCCGCAAGCTTATTACAATTTTTTTTAATATTGTAAATTATTAAAAAAAAAAAACATTTTATTTTGAGTAGGCTTATAAATGTACCAGTATGTGAATTAACACCTCCAAAAAATATGCTAAGTACATATTGGTTAAATGTCTATGCTAGAAGTTACAAAATACCAAAGTAGTGAAACACATCTCAGATTAGGGAAACCATCATATCATCATAGAGCTTAGGGATTCAGTTTCAATTGCATAAAGATGTCTCCAATAGATTCTAAGAAAATATTATTTTACATTAAGTGTTATAATCACCGTAATTCACTTAATGCAGGAATAGAGAATTTTTTATTAGCAATTATTTATATATTAACAATTTACATAAATTTAAACATTTACTCATCAAAATGATATTGAATTTTCAGTGCGGTCCGACCAATAAAAAAGTGAAACTAGAATGGAGTAACAGTTCAATAATCCATATATACCCACCGCCCTACGTTGGTTGTATAGGTGGTTGCGACGCCATGCTCAACGACATACTTGGAGTAGTGCGGAAAAATAATCCAAACACTAACGTATCAACCAATACTACCATACGTATCAACCAATACGACCAACCATACAGTAATACCAACCGACCGACAATACCACCAACCAATACTATCAATACCAATGTACCTCGTCCAAATCCCCTAACAAGTAACAATAACTCAGGAGTAAATATAGATCAAACAAATCACTGGAGTCGAGGTGATTCTTCAAACGTTGGTGCAGACGTATTGGATGGCAATGCAGTAGTCTGTAAATGTCATCAACTAGCTGTTCAGTATACGTCTAGACAGCAAAACGAGAATGCAGGTTAGAATTTTTTTGTATTAGAATAGAAGTCTAGGGTTCTTATATTACCAAGGGTTTACCTTAAACTTATCGCAAAGTAAAAAGCCCATTTTGACACCCACCAAGTTCTTTATTTTAATTTTTTTTTTTCAGCTTCACACACAGCAAGGTAGGCAGAGAGAATCTCGGTGTTAAGACACTCCGTTCCCCATTTTCTGCCGAATTCTGGAGGCATTGCGTGTTGAATGGCAGAACTCAACGCCGCGCTTTGCCTCGACACCAGAGCGAAGAAAAATGGAAATATAAACGTAAAGAAATATTTCACTTCCTCGAGTGGGAATCGAATCCACAACCGTCGCTTTTAGGGGCGAAAACCTTGTGCCACTGCGCCACGACGGCCTCCTTTATATTCTAAAGGCAAAATACTGTAGATATTTTAATATGAAAATTTTTGGTTGTTTTAATATAAAATATGATTTTTAAAATTAGAACTTTAATCCACTTTAAAATACTACTCGTGGAAACTTGAGTCGATTTATCATGAGTATCGAAAATTAATCGTATGTTTTCATCACTACTTTCTATTTTGTGATAATTTTATGTATATATGTACAGTTGTATGGATTCACTACAAATTTATCATAAAATATTGTAAAATAATTACAGGTAGAAAATATTACAAATGTCAAACTCAAACCTGCAACTTTTTCCTATGGGGGCCCCCGTTGGAAGGTCCAAGGAACCCATTCGAGACCCCAAGTTCGAGTGAGAATAGCGTATATGGGTCCACTCGCACAGTACCTGAGTGTAACTGCGGCTGGGCGAGCGTACAGTAAGATATGATAGCCCTTTTTTAGCTTCACGCTTTATGTACTAAAGTTATCGGTAGCGGCCGGCAAGAAGAATTTATTGATAGTTTTAATTTACTAATGTGTAAAAAATATTTGATTCTGATTGAGCTCAGCGAAGCGAAGCTCTTTACTACTCAAATTTTCAACTTCTTTGTTAATTTACTCCTCCGTCTATTTTCAAGCTACATCTATGACATTTCGCACATATCAACAAGTTGACGTAAATTTATCTTGGACTGAAAATCAGCCAAATCGCGATTGTAGTTTTTGTGATAATTGATAATGCCTGAACCTTACGCCATAGTTTTACGCCATTGCTTTACTGGACTGAGAAATAGAAAATATTTTCAAAAGATACATATATTTGTATTGTTTGGAAATTAATATTTTGATAATTTTATTATATGTAATGTAATCTATTTTTTCAATGAATGTGGCTGAATGAGTTATTACTTGATATTTTATTCCTTAACAGCTAATTTATATATGAATGCTTTTATTTCAGAAAAACAGTTGTAAAAGAAGGGCCGAATAAGGGCCGTCTATTCTATGTCTGCTCAAAAGATAGGAACAGTTGTAACTTTTTCCAGTGGGCAGACCAAGATACAAATACAAGTAATATATTTTCTTTTTTTTTACCTAAAAGTATTAAATTAGGTAGGCAGAGGAACCGTGAGAATCTTGTGTGAGTTGGTGCCGTGCTGCCAAATTCTGAAGTCATTACGTGTTGGTTGTATGCCGGAATTCAATGCTGTGCTGGCCGGAAATTAAATTAAATATTGACATTTATTAACTCTGCCGACCTTGCCGCTGCATGTATGCAGTGTTCAGCGTGATATATTAAAATGCTATATAATAATTATATGTAAAAAATAAATATTTTGTGTAGGAGTACACCCTGCGAACAATAGGGGCTGGGGCAGAGGCAGAGGTTCGAGCGTCGGCTTCGCGAGAGGCGCCACCAGAACTAAACGCAAATGCAGTCTGTGCCACACACCGGGACACTTCAGAAATAATTGTCCAAACAATACTTAATTAATTTTATTTATTATATTTTGGGAGCCATCTGTAAATTATTTAACAAGAATTTTTCTCACGTTTGCGAGATCTGTAGGGTGACGTCACATACGGCCACTGAGGTCTCCGTACCAATGTCATTATCGTAAATCAACGGAAAGTATGACTAAGTCATAGTTCACTTCAACTCCAAACCACCCCTATTAACCCGATCCCATTCTCTTTAAGTGTGACGTAATTTATGGGTGGCTCCATTTCAGTATTTTAAGCATTTTTACTTAAAAAAAAGTACTATTATTGTATAACAAAGACTGCTCTCAGTAATGTACATATTGTGTTTTGTATTTTAATACATATCAAATGTTCTATTTTTAAAATAAAACTACCATTTTTGTTTCTTTGACTTTGATTTCAATGAGCCTAAGCTCTGTGCCCGTTGTAGTGCTTGCTGTTGCGTTTCCACTGTTTTGTCCGTCATCATGTCTAACAAAATTTCAAATTTCAAACGTAGCATATTGTTTTCTTCTTCAAGTTGTTCTAATACCTTCCTTAGACGTATATTTTCTTTGTGCGCAGCACCCGCCCTGCCTGACGCTGTTTTAAAATATTAAATGCCATAAATAGAATATATAAATATACGCTACAAAATATATAAATATTTTTCTTAGTATCACGCCGTATCCTCTATCTAATATAAAGGAAACTAATGTTAATACACGCCATTTCCGACTACCGCCCTTTTTGAGACACTGCACTGCACCTGCACGATGAGTAGCGGAATACAACGCCGTATTTTGTCATCAGTGCAGAGCGCAGTTTATAATTTGAATATAATCATTTCCCCTAATGAGGAGCTGTCATCTATAACGCATTTACAGTCGCTATCCCACTGCACCACAACGCCACATTAGCTGCATTTTTGAAATTTACGGTATCCCGCACATAGCAGGATAAACAGAGGGAATTTAGTATTAAGACTATCCGTTTCAATTAAAACATTTCCGTTACATATAATTTCCGTTCAACCATTGCTTCGCCTTAACAGATGACATGTAAATATATTTTGAAGTAATTATTGAGACCAGGTGTGACGGACTGAAGACGGAAATCGTGGAAATATTCAATACTTTTAATGCTCCCCGCTGGAAACGAGGCAAAGTGCGTCGTCATTTTTCGCCACTCAATACATTGCCTCCAGAATATGGCGGAGTGTCTTAACACAAGGGTTCCGCTGCCTACTCTGCTACATGCGCAGTACAGTATGAAGCTGAGAGAGAGAGAGAGATAAAGTAACTATAAAAGTTTACGCACCAGGAATCCATTGTCCTTCTTCAAAAGACAGTTCAAAGTCACCTAATTTCAACTTGAGTTGATCAATATCTATCGATAACTCTCTTGATGCATAATCACTGCCGAATTCGTTTTTTATAATTGCCGTGTCTTGTTTTCTTACAGGAATCGTCTTGGGCGTAAATTTATTACTGAACAAAGGCATTTTTATTCCTCTCTAACACATAATGTGATATTGTTGTCAAACGCAGAGTGCGTTGCCATGGCAACGTCTTTAATTTCACTGTGACATTTGCGATGCTTGCCGTGAAAATGTGTCAAGCTTTCTGTTTATTTGTATAGATTAGTTTAATTAATTTCTAAGCTTAGTTGGAGTTAAGCTAGTACGCATGCAATTTCTCAAATTTGGGCAGAAGGTGGCGAAAAAATCGTTTTGATAACAGGTTCTGTACCATACCATCCTTTGTGAGAAAATGCATGAAGACTAAAAAATAAATCTGATATAGAAATCTAAAAGACAAACTACGTTTTGATAAAGTTTTGCGAAACTTGCCTAACGAGCGTTTTGTTATTGGCATACAAAAATCAAATGGCTGAAATAGTGTGGAGCGAGTCAAAGAGTCTATGCAAGTAATGTTATAACATTTATAACATTTTAAGCTATTTTACAGATATATATATTGATATATTTATTTTTACAGATATATATAAATATTAATAAATATTTCATTTGTTGTCTATTATATTACAATAGTAAATATACATATAGTAAACATTATTATATAATAGTGTACCTGTGACGCAATATGATAATATGGACAAATCTTCGTTTCGGATGGGTAGTTTAATAAAAACAACTATTTTCAATATAAAACATTGTATATTTAATACTGCTTATTCGAGATATATTGAACTGTGTAAAAAAACAGAAGAACACATTAATTAAAAATGAAAAAATAATAAATAAATATAATTTAAAAATAAAAAAAATTTGTAAATCATTATTGCTTGTATAAATTTGTATAATTTAAATACTTATTAGTTTTGTTCTTGGCTACGTTGAAGTGTTAAGTCTTAGAAGCATAACAGCGGGCAGTATTAGTATGACTGACCCAACGGTGTATGTTGCGGCCGCGCCGAAACACCAATATACTGAAAATATATATATATTGATAAGTATTCATTAGAAGTGGCAAGACGTACAATAGCGAAAACTCCATCATAGTTTGTCTAGGCCAATATAAAATGATTATCTACAAATTTCTGCGACGTACTTCGAATTTAGTGTGGTCAGAGCAGGGAACTCTAACAGTATAGCGTTAATGCGCGTTTAAATTTTTAATATTAGGATGGTGTTCTCTATTACGCTATTGTAATGCTGGTAAGTCCACTGGGAGAAGTCAGAGTTCCCAGTAATCTTACCAGTAAGAAGGAATCTACGAAAAATATTTTAACAAAAAAGCGTGTTTACCAGTGGAGGCGAGCAGCGGACCCGCGGCGCGGGCCAGCGCGCCCAGCGAGCGCAGCGTGCCGAGTGCCGCACCACGCGCCTCCGCGGGGCTGTGCGCCGCCGCCAGCGCCGTCATGCACGACACTGCGAACGCCGTCGCTACGTACACATAGAAATTATGACATATAAAGCTACCCTTTCTCTAGCTTATGAGAATAAACCGAGAAATGAGTCTAAGACACCATGTTTTTCACTTTCCTTTCAAATTCATTCATGTTTACACTGTGTCATGAACGATAACGACATTGATTTTATTTAATACAATATCTATTTCGGGTATTTTATATTTAGCGCTATTGTCGTATATTACAATTGAAATGTTTTGACGAAGTGGTTAAGTAGAAAAATAATATGTATAAACCCCTTAATAATTTTACTACAGACAAAGATGTTTTCAATGTATATAGGTTAAAATCTTTATTTAGAAGATAATGTGATTTGAATATATTAACGAAGCCGACACAAAAGATTTATTACAAAAATTATACTACGCTAAGAGTTATTATAATATATAATATTAGGTAATTTTTTATTAGGTAATTCTTTATTATATATATAATATATTCGGTTATAGGTAGGTAATTCTTTATTATATATATAATATATAATAAAGAATATATATAATATATAATAAAGAATTACCTACCTATAACCGAATACCGACTATAGAAAAATTCTTGAACAATTTTTTAGATTTTCCCAATCTTGTTAAACATTTTTTTCAGCTTCACGCTGTATCTCTGTGTAGCAAGACAATCTGCTCACCGGAAGCGGAATGGCGGTATTCAACGCCGCGCTTTGCTCGATACCAGATCCAAGAAATAAAATATTTTATTTACCCGAGTACGAATCGAACCCACAAGCTGTCACGTTTAAGCTTGAGACACTTGTGTCGGTGTTGGCACCACGACTGGCTTGGACTGAGAGATAAATTATAAGGAAACTCACAAATAGCAAACAGCACAAGTCCCGCCCAGAGCCAAGCGACGGGCGACGACGAGGCCGGTGAGGCCGCCAGCGCCACGCACAGGAACGACAGCGGCGTTAGCGCCAAAGCCGCGCGCGCTGCCCGCTCCGCGCCTCGCGCACTTAAGCGCCGCGCCGCGCCGCCTTGCAGCGCCGCCATTATCACACCTTAACGTTGTTAAATATTCGTTTACCTTCTTGTTTGTTACTTTGTAGTATTTTTTACAAGATATTTCTTTATAATAAGACTTTCGAAATACATTGTTATTAATAGTGTAACAGTATTTTAAGCGTCATGCCGTCTGCTTGTATAAAACAATTATATAAACAAGCTTTAACTATTCATTTTAAGAAGCAACTAATATAAATTAATAATATTTCAGCCGTGTGGTCCCGGCTTAGAATAGGATCACCCTGGTACTGTCGGTGTCGTAAGAGGCGACTAAAGTACGTGTGGTAGAGTCACGTCGCCAGTAATGGCAACACGCATGGGCAGACTCGACCGGATTTAATACCACCCCCGGCATCTTAAACCGGCGTGAAGTAGTGGCCCTTGCCACTGCGTTTCGCATTAGGTAATGCCGGGCCCCGGTGCCCTTCATCTCCACCTTAAAGGCTGGCAACGCACCTGTGGCTCCTCTGGTGTTGCATGGGGTCGTGGGCGGCGGTGATCACTTACTATCAGGTGACCCGAACGCTCGTTTGCCTTGTCCTCTCCCATAAAAAAAAAAAAAAAAAAAAAAAAAAAAAAAAAAAAAAAAAAAAAAATTATTCCCTCAAATATGCGATTATAAACATATTTAAATTTTGGTGTTAATAAGTAGTTACACAACAACAAATAATATAATAGAATAAATTTGAATAAACATAAACAGCAGAAATCATTTAATTAAAATGCTATTATATCATAAGTATCTACATCCTCTTTGAGGGGAAACAGGCAATATTTGGAAGTTATTATTATTAAGTATATTTTTTTAGCTGATTAATTAGCTTCAATTTGTATCCCGCATGTAGTATAGTAGGCGAAAAAATGTAAACATTTTTTTTATTCACCCGAGTGAGAATCGAATTCACAACCATAGCAATTACAAGCAGAAGCTGTACCGCTGCGTCACGACGACGACTATTAGGTACAATATGATATTATTTATTATTCATATATATATATATTATTTATGTTACGTTTCCATTTATTTCTATAGTGACATTCAATAATTAAAAAAGTGGGTAAATACTTTTGTAAGCGGCAAAACAAAATGACTCACCGATAACAAGAAACATTTTCCCCTGTTGCATGGCGGTGTAGCCGAATGTGTGGTGCGTTAGGAATGTTATAGTGAATTCGAGGCCCGAATAAATAAATAAATAAATGAAATAAATTAAACCCAATTTCGATAATACTCGACTTTGGTGGACGGACAGATTTTTAACAGCGGTAAACTTCAATAAATGCCATGGCGATATAAAATCAACTGCTTTACTGAGAGATAAACTTAAAGGTGATCTTTTATTCTGCAAAAAGTAGAAATAAATAAATTATATATGGCAATTATTCGCATATGCATATAATTATAGTTAGCAGTTAGTATGAGGAATAAATTTCCTCATACTAACTGCTTGTAATTAAAAATGTGATATGATAATGGAACTTCTTTTTTTAAGTCTCGTCAATTCAAGTCATTGTGTGTTGAATTGCGGAATTCAACGTCACGCTTTGCCTCGACACCACAGTGATTAAATGAAAATATTTAATTTCCTCGAGTGAGAATCGAACCCACGACTTGTCGCATTTTTAGTCATACACTTGTGCCCCCGCGGTACGACTGATATCATTCAACTTTAAATATTATAATACAAACCTTAGATAAAGTTTCAGGTATAAACAGTGCAACTAAAGCTACATTGGCAAGTGAAAGGGAAAATGCATAGAACGCCGGCTTCTCTCCCCACAAATCATTGTTTTTGGCAAACCAAGCGCCGGCCAGAGGTCCTATTATAAACCCTATAGAAAAAGCTAATCCTATAAGGGCCTGAAAATAGAAAAATAAAATGCGATAGAAAAGATAGGTCGATATTATTACATATTATAAAAAGAAGGGTGTATAAATTTGACGTGTCTGTTTGTGTGTGTCTGTGGCACAGCAGTTCCTAAATTAATAAACCGTTTTAAGTGCGGTTGTTTTGGTCACAAGCCTCGCCAATAAACTACTCACCATCCCTCTAGGCCTGGTCTTCTCATCAGAAGCATCAGTTACTATAGCCATACTAAGACTCACGTTCGCTTTACTTAATCCACCTATAAATCTTGCCAATACGAACAAGCTGAATGTACTAGCATAACTCCAAAGGCCGTGCGATAGCGCAATTCCGATCTAAAACATACTAGAATAGTTAATAAAGCCATCGTGGCGCGGAATCACAAACATGCCACTGTGTGGCACGTTTAATCGCGACGGTAGTGGTTTCGATTCCAATTGAGGAGAACGAAATATTTAATGTGTTTATTACCTCGCTCTGGAAACGTCACTAAACACGACATGCCTGAAGAATTCAGTGGAAAGTAGGAAACAGAAGTATCTTACCGGAAATAGAGTAATTAAATTAAAAAAATATATGAAATATCAAGCTTTATTTACAATAGAAAGGAAATGAAAATAATTCATTAATTTTTTGCTTTACACTGTATCAATGCACATAGCAGGCTATGCAAAGGCAACCTTGGAGCCTAGTGTCAAGTCACTGTTCCCATTAACATACTTCCATTCCCCACTTTCCACCAAATTCTCAAGGTATTGTGTGTAGTCCTGCTACTCAATGCTGCACTGATTCATTCCCCTTAAAAATTATTATATACATTAATATATTGCTTCAATTATAAATTTACTCTCCTAGTAATTTAAAAGGTGTAATTAAAAACAACAACATCTAAAAAACCAATTAATTGTCCTCATTTCATTGCAAAAATAAATTTCATTGTTATTTAATGATGTGTAATTCTAACTTTTTAAATATTGTTCTCAGTTCAATGTTATTATTACTTTTATACAATATTTAAGAAATGTTAAGAGTATAAATGATAAAAAACCAGTACATATCTAAATTATCTTGAGTGCTGATAATCTAGTCAAAACTATTTTCCTACAGCTTGTAAATTTACAATTGTTGTTCTATTCATATATTATTGTAACATGTTAATAATGTTTAAGGATGTTGTTGTACAGCATCAGCAAATCAAACATGTGGGTTAATTCCCTTGCATGGGAATGAGTTATATTCATTTCCCCTCTAAAAAAAAATAGGGGGAAACTGGTGGAATAATATGTCTTAACAATATGTTACGTTCTGTCTGCCTACCTTGCTGTATGCAGTTTACACCATCAAGTACAAAAATTATATAAATTAAATCAAAGTTTAAACTTTAATATACTTTACCAAACAAATTAATAGCAATGGTTTTCTACCATAAGCATCTGAGAGACTGCCAACAATAGGACTTGTAAGGAATTGAAGGAAGCTATACATTGATCCAAGAGCACCTCCAAATAAAACTGACACAAAACGCTCTGGTGCACCAGTAATCCTTTGAAAATGTTTTATTATGTACAATAACATTGAATATATTGTATTTGCATTTCCCTCTTGTTTATTATAATAATCTAGCAAAGAAGGCAAGAGTGGTAATATCATTGTAAATGCTAAAAGATCCAACAACAATGATAGAAATACTAAGCCTATAATTTTATTACTTTTGACATTTTTATCTATTTTTATTTTTGATGTATTATTATTAATATTTGTAATTTCTTTCTTATTGTCCTTTCTATATCTAACATCGCCATTATGATCACCAAGAACCTAAAAAGATAAGTGGGGGTTTATAAAGATATTATTAAAGTATTAAACATAATTAAATAATAAAAGTTATATCAAGTTTTGCAGCTTTATTAAGAATTTACTGCTGTATAGAATTTTTACACAAATAATTATTTATAATTTAGTTCAATTTCTTTTATAAATAGTAAAATACACGAATAAAACACTTTCTCTCTTATTATTTTTTCAATAACAAATATAATTAATACCAGTTTATTTATAATTTATAAACTTACCATATCTAAAGCACGCTTAATGCTTTTAGTTTCGATTTTTTAACAACGAAGTAAATTAATACAATCCGGTACGTAAACTTTCACTTATGAATGTAGAGGTATAAATGTAACGAAACTTATTTGATGATTCGTATTTGGTGCTTACTTGAATCATGTCAAGTGTCAGCTGTCATTGTGAATTGTGACAGTACGATAAATGTATTTCTAGTCTATGACATGAATTTAAGCCATTAGAAAAAATATACTTGAATAATGGAAAAAAGATGTAATGTTTATAGCAGTTAAATTTATATTATAAAAATTTAATCTTCAAATATATAGACTCGTTTGAGAAACAATACAAAATTCCTAAAGATATCGTTTTGAAGCATGGTTCAGACTGGATATTTCTCTATATGTAAGAAGCATTTAAGTTTGCCAGAATTAAGAAAGTAAGTAATAATAATACGACTTGTAGTTCAATGAAAAAAGTATAACTAAAAATAAAGTGAACAAGTACTTTGTAAGAACGAGGTGTATCGACAAAATTTTTATAGGCCTTTGGCCTATAACTATAACTAATTATAATTAATTTTAATTTCAAATCCTCCTACCTCCATATTTGATTCAATATACATAAGTTGCGTATAGTCTCAAATACTGCTTCAAGCTTATCTGCGTGCAAGAGAATGGGTCCAGTTACTGTACGTTGAAGATAATCTAAAAAGTTTGATTTTATTTAAATAATAAAAATAATATATAACAGACTAGTCAAAGATAATACGTTCGTAGCATGTTTGTATTACATAAATGTGTCCAGCTATCATCACTAGTTTTTTTAGGTACTATAATGGATTATAAATTATAATTTTGAATAAGAGTTTAAAGGTGTTTGCTGAATTTTGCAAATAAGTAAAATTTAAAAAAAGTAAAATCTAAAAGGCTTATTATTTCTACATCTCTATTAATCTAAAGGCTCATTATAAATAAATAATAATTTTTAGTTAATTTAATATAATAACATCGTTGAAACAGTCATCGTCACGTTGAAGGAAATAAGTCTCGAAGTTTTTTTTTTTTTTTTACATTATTACAAGTATAAATCATTATAAGCATTCGGATATAATCTATGGCAACAATTCGATTCGCATTCGACGCCATTTTACGTATGTTTAAGTTTTCATGAAGACGTTTATAATTAGTGTTTTATATTCTAAAACTGTTTAATGAAAATGGGCGAGGACAAAGGTAAAAAAGTGAAAATTGAGATAATAATTAACATGAAAGCTTCTCTATATAATAAACACCTCTTTTTGTTGTAGATCGTCGACGCAGGTCGCGTTCCAGAGAAAGACGTCGCTCACGTTCACGTTCCAGGGAGCGTCGAGAAAAAAGAAGAAGTAAATCTAGATCTCCATCAAAAAGGTCACGTCGTCGCAAGCCTTCACTATATTGGGATGTCCCGCCACCTGGGTTTGAACATATTACGCCGCTACAATATAAAGCTATGCAAGCGGCCGGGCAGATCCCGGCTAACATTGTGGCGGACACTCCACAAGCTGCTGTTCCAGTGGTGGGATCTACAATAACACGGCAAGCGCGTAGATTATATGTGGGGAATATACCATTCGGCGTAACTGAAGAGGAAACCATGGAATTCTTTAACCAACAAATGCATCTGTCTGGATTAGCTCAAGCGGCTGGTAATCCGGTTCTTGCATGCCAGATTAATTTAGACAAAAATTTTGCATTCCTTGAGTTTAGATCTATTGACGAAACAACACAAGCCATGGCGTTTGACGGGATCAACTTCAAAGGTCAAAGCTTAAAAATACGACGGCCTCATGATTATCAACCTATGCCGGGGACAGAAAATCCAGCTATAAATGTACCAGGTACATATGCTGTTTATATACTTTATTTATAATTATAATTTTCTGCTTAACTTAGTTTAACAATTATTATTTGTTTATTGTAGACTCTAAGCAATATCTTAATTTTTACTGTACTGGTGATATTATTATAGTGGTAATGTAAAGAAGTATAGTAATAGTTGTATTTATTTTTAGCTGGTGTTATCAGTACTGTAGTTCCAGATTCACCTCATAAAATCTTTATTGGAGGACTGCCTAACTATTTAAATGAGGACCAAGTAAGTTACACAAATTTTTGCATACATTTGGTCATTGAAAACATTAATTTATACAAGCTATATTATATATTTTAATAATTGATCAAATATTTTCTCAGCCGTGGCAGAAAAAAAAAATGTTTAAGAATATAATCTTTTTAACAGATTTCTATATATGTATGTATGAATTTTTATTTTGCTTCATTTATATTTAACACATGTATGCAAAACTAACATAAAATGTTACATCACTTGAGATATGTTCAATAATTACTATGTTATGTAAAAAATCCATGATGGACAAAGAAATAACATAGTCAATTACAACTTTATTTACCATGAATATTGCATGTTTGATTCTCATTTTTTGTGGTGAAAGGTTTGTGTAAATATTTGGCCAATATGAATGACAATATTTGCTACCAACACAAGCAAGTCTTAAATATTATTTACACTCTGTTTTTAAATATTTTTTGTGGCAGCATTCTTGAATATAACATTATATTTCAGTTCCAAAAACTAGTCTAGACTTTTAATGACAGTTCCCAGTTTGTTAGAAAGCCTCTACTTTGATAGACATTTTTTCCATCTCTTGTTTGATGTCTGCAGTTGAGTTTTTAAATATCTCCAAGCAATTTAAACTTTCAGCTATAATGCTTCTCTGTATAATTAATTAATTTTACAAGTTAATATTTATCATAAAAGTCATAATTAATTATTAAACTTTATTTGAAATAATCATAATTAATTTTTTTACAAAAATACTTAAAATGTAAAGAAAGTATATTTAAATTCTACTAGATTTGTATAAAACACATTTCCCAAGCTACCCAAATATAAATTCATATTATATAAAATTGATTTTAGTATAGATTTTTTGTTCAAATGATGAATTGTTTTTATTTGGCTACTATATCTAAAATTATGTGTTCCAGGTCAGTACCAAGTCCGCATTTTTATTTAACTTTGGTGAAGTTTTTTCCATAGTGGGGTTAAGGCGTATGTAATACATTCGATATTTCACTACTTATATGACTTGTATTGTAACATCCTCGTATGTAACATTGCTGTTAGACATGACAGGTTAGGTTCCCTTATTAGGAGTAGGGGCTACTGCCTTTTCAGGGCGAGATTCAACAGTTGACAAGGCTACGATGGAGCTAGAGGAGAGCCGCGTGTTTATTTCCATTTCAGGAATTTTCAGGTACCTTATCATGGCTGAGCGTGGGCGGTCACCTCACGCTCAAGACCTTCTGAAACAACTCACTGATAGTTTGCTTTCTGCCCCTCCCTAGCATAGATTTGGCACATTCGCGGCCGCGTGTCACTGTTGTCTCTCATTCTCACCTTACGTCTTGTACTTGAGCGAGACGTCGGCACGCCAAGGCAAGTCTCCTACTCACTTCTAATTTAACATGCGGCTAGTCACAGGTCAGATCTCATTCACTCATAAGTTTGCTGCCTTGCAAATGTTAAACGGACCCAATCAATTTACTATTTAAAAACAAACTTCAAATGTGTAGACACTTTATTATCATATTATAGTATATTTCTATTGTTCGTATACGATGATATGTTGGGGCTCCTTCGATTGTCCGTCATTAATTCGTGCACTGATATGCAGGTTAAAGAACTGCTGATGTCGTTCGGTCAACTGCGCGCCTTCAACTTGGTGAAGGATTCCTCGACCGGCCTCAGCAAAGGTTATGCCTTTGCGGAGTATGTCGATATATCGATGACTGACCAGGTACTATATAAAAAAAAAACATAAATATTAAATATGTTTAACGAGAATGAACATATTTACTATAAAGAACAACTTCTAGGCGATCGCCGGTCTTAATGGTATGCAGCTGGGTGACAAGAAGCTGATAGTACAGCGCGCGAGTATTGGCGCCAAGAACTCAACACTCGGTAAGTGTGCGTGTGACGCGAGCAAAACCACTGAACGAACACTGTATTAACGGTGTTTCCATTGTAAGCGTATTTAGACTGTAAGTACACGTTAGAGTTCGTATATATTGGGTAATTTGGAATTAAGTAATTGCTTAGAGTCTTGTAATTTGTGTTTATAATTTTTCTATCGGTGTCACTTTTCTTTTGAAATGTTATGTTTTTTTTTATCAGACTGTTGAGATATTTCTCTATGTTTAGTTTGTTTTTTTATATATGTCTTGTGTAGCGATGACGGGCGCGGCGCCAGTGACGCTGCAGGTGGCGGGGCTGACGCTGGCGGGCGCGGGGCCGGCCACCGAGGTACTGTGCCTGCTCAACATGGTCACGCCCGACGAGCTACGCGACGAGGAGGAGTATGAGGACATATTGGAGGATATCAAGTTTGTATACTTAGCTTATTAAATAGCCGTCTAACTTCACCTGCATTTCATGTACTTATTTTTTTTGTTTATCAGTCAATTGAAGCTAGAAAAGCCAGCAGTCTTTTAATTTGAGCCTAGTCTTGCTAATGAAATTCGATGAATGTCGAATTGGCTTTAATGAAAACATTCATATCCAATAGCAATGTAATTATATCTATATATCTATGAGTTTCTTGAGGCTGGCATGGCGTAACGTCAAAAGGGTGCGACTGCAAACACGACGGTTGTTCGTTTGTTTCCCATTCGGGGAAGTTTGTTTTTCTTTTATTTGTGATTATTCTAATAGTCGTCTTTCATAAACAAATACTGATGTTAAACTTCACTATTTAAATTGGCTTTTTTCCAATAAAATAATAAATTATCATTTCTATATATATTTCTATATACATAATTGAAATGTTTCCCGTACATAATTGTATTGTTATTTTTTATTTTCAGAGAGGAATGTAATAAGTATGGATGTGTGAGGAGTATAGAAATTCCAAGACCTATTGAAGGTGTTGAAGTACCAGGATGTGGAAAGGTACAACTTTATCTAACCTATATTTTATTTTATGTATAATAATATATACTGCAAATTATGCCATTTTTCCACTATATCGACGATTTTACTAAAACAAAGAACAACTTAGATCTAAAACTGCCGCCAAATAGTTAAGAAAAACAGTTTTTTATAAAAAAGATTGTGTTTTGGGGAGTTTGTTTGTAAAAGACCAAAATATTTTAGAAATTGCTAAATAAACTTTAAAATTTATTTCTGTAAAATTTGTGATTTTTTTTTCAGGTATTTGTAGAATTTAACAGCATTGCCGATTGCCAGAAGGCGCAACAAACACTGACGGGTCGTAAATTTAGCAACCGAGTTGTAGTCACTTCATACTTCGATCCTGACAAATACCATCGCAGAGAATTCTAAAATATTCTAATTTTAATGATTCCTCCATTGCAGATGAATTATTCAAATATTAAAATTTCGTCAAAAAGAATTGTTTTTAAACGAATGTGCAAGTGTTGCACAGCCAAGTGTATTAACAAGATATTAATAAAATAAATCTATCTTTAGTTCACTTTTTATTTCTAGATTTTATGATACAAACCTAGCCTTAATGTGTTTAAACTTAAAATTATATATTTCCAATTTAAATAATAATTAAATTGCATTATTTTCTTAAACACTATTATCATGTTGCAAAGTTGGTTGGTATGTGTTCAGAGATCCGGTCTCGGACGCGAGTACAATTTTTCTCATGATGATGTACAATACGCCTCCAATAAGCAGCATGCCGATTCCGGCCATCAGACTTATAGCCCATGCTGGTACTGCATTTCCATCTGTGACATTTAAAAAATAAAGATTATTTTACACGCAGTAAAATGTTGATCATAATAATATGATAAAACAAATTAATATTAACAAAAATCAGATGATAGTGACAATTGTGAGGATTATCCCATCCTCGCAATTTAGTGTAGCTGTAGACGAATATATCTGTATATAATTTTTTTGTTTACACGGAAACAGCGCTGTCTCACCCGACCGAGGGTTTGAAGATAATTTAAACATAATATAACCTTTTCCCCAAACAGGATTTGAATCTATATTCATCGACGCATATGAGAGATTGCACCACTGCACACTGGCGTACTGGCGACTATAGAAATATTGTTAGTAATATATAGAATAGTGAAACAACGAGATGACTCACGATAATAAGTACGAGTCATGACACGCCGTCCTCGTAAAATTTTTCTCCGTGCTTCTGCTTCATGTGCAAATGTACTGATAATTACTGAAAACATTAAATAAAACTTTTTAAAAAAAAAAACTAACTATAATAATACTGTTCTGTACTTTATTTATTGAATGGAATAAATAGAAGACATTTAATTTATAGGTATAGATAGAATAGTATAAACGCGCATTTTCAATGTTACATTTATACTAAATAACTAATTGCATGTTGCAAGTTGATCGTTTAAGTAACGGTTGCAGAGATATCACGATAACGTAGTGTTAAGACACTCGAGTTTCCTATTTTTCTGGGGATTTTTAGAGGTGTTAAAATTCGTTGCAATAGCACATTTACAGGTAATTATATTAAATCAATTTTTAAATTACTCACCAAGCACCACAGCAAGATAGAACCACACTGATTTCCTTTGAACCATCTTTTTAAGCTTTTTTTATTTCGTTTTCGACAATAAACAAGTTATTTTCCTTTTATCACCATATAACACTGCGAGTTATAGGCGTGTTTTGTTGCCTCTAACGTTTTATCTCGTAATGATAAGATACTGTTTATTAATGCGATAAGGCATGGCATACTTGTAGTCGTAGTATCATTAAGTAGATTAACTTTTGCAATATATAATTCCTTATTCATAAATAAGTATCTTTTTATATTACAAATGCATCTAACATGTATTATTATATATATATTGGTTTGGACGAGAAAAAAAATATTATCTAATAAATATTCATATATAAAATAGAATCAAAATCCATTTAATGGTAAAAAAAATTGGATTTATGCTTAATTAGTAACTATATCGTTTTTTTTCCGGCATGCAGCAAAGTTGGCGGTCTAAAAAAGAGTCTAAAGACACTCCGCTCTCGTCTTTCCGCCGAATTCTGGTATAAAGTTCAATAAATAATACTGAATTATTAATTGAAATATCCGTAACATATAGATAATAAATAAATATTAATTTACAGCAATTGCTATTGTGTAATGTTTCCAATAAAAAATTAAAAAGACAATAATGTTTACTAGGTTTATTTATTTAATACTAGGTTTTATGTAATTACATTAAACAGTAATATGTAAACGTACTACATGAAAAAAAGTGTTATTCTTTAAAAATATTGTTTAAATTCACCTCTGCTAACACTTTAGCAGTCACAGATTCGGGGTTCTTTGGAGTGAGCTTTTCCGTTTGCCTAGACTCACTTCCCAATGCCGCCACAGCTTTCTCAATAATTTCATCTTCAGAGACACCTTCCGATTCTAGTTGTTCATATTTTTGTATTAACCTTCTGATTTGGGTCTCTCCAGCTGGACTCAACATATTGACACTTAAACCGTGACCCTTTGAATGAAATTTTCTGTAATGAAAGTAAAAAATATCTATCTATCTATCTATATATATAGATAGATTTGTAAAAAAAAAATTTTATAAAAAAATTAAAATTCAGAATCAAAGATATATTCAGAGTCTGAATTGAATTGATTAAGGCCGTCGTGGCGCAGTGGCACAAGGGTGCCGCCCGTAAGCGACGGTTCTGGTGCTCTGGTGTCGAGGCAAAGCGCGGCGTTGAGTTCTGTCACTCAACACGCAATGCCTCCAGAATTCGGCAGAAAGTGGGGAACGGAGTGTCTTAATACCGAGGTTCCCTCTGCCTACCCTGCTGTGTACGGGATACAGCGTGTTTAAAGTTAAGAAATATTAATAACCATACGCTCTTATAAGATCTTCCTTATAGAGAATTTGTCTAATTGTGGCTTCTGGCTTTGGTCTTGCAAATTTGGGTTCAGATTTTGGCGGAAATGCCTTGTATACATCAAACCATATAGGTCTGTCGTCTGGTTTCATTGCACCGTGTGAGAGAAGACCTTTCACTCTGCAATAAATAGACAAAAAATTCTATTGTTATATATGAAGTTATTTTACACATATTATATAGATTCTTTATTACACCAAATTAATACATAATAAAACATACATTGCAAAATGACCTACTCAACAGTACATTTATCTCTAGAAGAGATCTCTTCCAGCCAACCCGTGGTAGTGGATAAGTGCAACATAGCAGGTGCAACATTAACAAGATAGTGCAGTGAAATTGAGAAAGAAAAAAAACTAATAGTAATAATATCCATAAAAATAAATAAAAAAGGCATGACATATACATAAATATAGTAATACAAATATATATATAATAATATTATATATATATATAATAATAACAATAATAATATATAAAGAGGAACAGACAGAAAATTAAGCATTATATAATATAAAGTTAACAAAAAAATAGACCTCAACCGGATCCCATAATCAGAACCTAGCCAAACTTTCATCAAACTATACTTGAAGTGTATTTCTTGCAATAAAAACTGAATCAAGAAAATTGGTTGACATGATATAGAGTTAATTCACCCATACATAATACAAATTTAAGATTGATTTTCTCATTATATTTTCATGCCACATTGTCAGAAATGAATTAAAAAAATACAATCAAGTGCCTCTTGCTTTTACAGTAGTTGGTTAGAAAATACATTCACTGTCAAGTATAGTCAACCTAAGTAAATCCTTATGCAATATATCCAAAGCTTATCGTAACTGTTGCTGTATTAATCATTGTATATAATTTTTTTTTATTTTCTATTATAACATAGATGTTTTTTGAGGAAAAATGTTTGGTTAAAAAAAACAATTGTAATAAATTTAATGGAGTTAAGAGTATTTATTTTCATTAATAATTCTCAACATAACAAATGGCTTAAAATTACAGAATGAATCAACATCAAATTAATTACTTTTTTATTAGTTATATATATATATATTTCTATGCTGTTTGTTTTTATTTATTACAAAAAAATATTAATACAAATCTTTTTGCATAGCTTGCATAAAAGATCTTTGTAAATTTTCCCAGCCACTACGTTTTGTTTCTGATATTAACTTTTGTTTTAATTTATTCATATCATCTTCTATTTCATCCCCTAATTTATCTATATTAGCTTTTTCAACTGCCTCTGTTTCTTCACATCTGTAGAAAAAAAGGGTAATACACATACTAAATTTATTTAAAAAAAAATACCATGTTGTGGTGATCTATACTGCCTATGTCTGCCTAAAAATTCAACAGTTGTCATACAAGCAATGTCTTGAAAATTGGGTGGCAAGTAAAGAATGAAATATCTTAACACAGGATAAAAAATTATGAAATATCCGATTTAATACTTACCCTTTTTTAAATGTTGAATGAATTTCTTGTAGTGCCTTAAGTTTTTGTTTACTAGCAGCCGTAGCTTGTTGAACACATTTCATACAAGCCCCCGTAAAATTCTCTAACTTTTGTTCATTCTCTTTTAATACATTATAATCAGCCTCAAAACCTGCTATAACCTCAGATAAACTTTTTAACAAATTGTCATTAATATGTGACCTACAAATATATTAGATAGTTACTGTAAGGAATAATTTCAATATAAAGAACAATAAAAGATCTTACTGTACTTGCATATCACAATAATTTGTAAGTATGGTTTACCTGGTCTTCAACTGCTTAATCGTGACATTCAATATTTTTTGGCGTGGTTCTCCACAGACTTGTGTTTCCTCTTTAACTTTTTTCTTTTTATTTGTATTAGTTAGTCCAACAAAATTAATAATTTCTTTCTCTACTGTTTCTAATTTGCGCTTTGGCTGTTTCTTATTTTTGGGAGATCCATTCAAAAATTGTGACTCATTAATGAAGTCACTCAAGTCTTCAGGAATATATGTAGATTTCGAGGTTTTCTTGAGAGTTGACATATTTTTTCAAGAAATTCGCGTAAATATATTTTATAATGCTTGTATATGCAAGAAACTTGACGAAACTTAACTTACACGAAACTTGTATTTAACCAAATATGGCGGACATCAGAAGAATTTTAGAATTAGTTTCCCGGCAAAAATACATTCAAAAATAGAATATCGTCGTATCGGAAAGAGGACATGGTATTGACTATTGTTTGTTAAGTTTGTCAAAGATAAAATAATATAAGGTCGAAAAAACATCTTAAATTAATTGAATCTTACCTAGTAAATATGGTTCCGATTCTTTCTAATCTACTAGTTGCCATTTTAATTTACGAAACACTTAAATAATAACAAATGTTATGGTTTTAAAATTATAGGTTAAAAGCTATGACATAAGAGAAGGATATTTATTTTTAAATGTCAATTTACAATTCAGTTCTTAATGCCAATGTCAATTGATATTGACAAATTGAAACCATGATACTTGCCTTTTCATAATCATTAATGGAAAATTACTATCACATCCTGTAGGTACAATGTCTTACCCAAGCGAAAACCACAGTAAAAGTTTATTTAAAATAACTTAAGCTTTTAAATAATTATATATAACTTAAAGCCCGACTGTAAATGTGAGAATTGTGGGTTTGAACTTTGTTTACATTCGGAGAAAACTAATATCATTAATATTAATCTCCTGTCTCTAATAAGAAGACAAAGTGTGGTAGTGAGTTCCACTCCGCAGGACGCTACATGGGGCAACGCGACTACGAGAGTGTGGATGATAAGCAATCGGGATTTTTGTTTGTTATATTTTTTTTATGAAAGTGATGCGAAGAAGTGAGGCCGTCGTGGCGCAGTGGTCAAGGGTGCTGCCCGTAAACGCGACTGTTGTGGGTTCGATTCCCACTCGAAGAAGTGAAATATTTCTTTACATTTACATTTCCATTTTTCTCTGGTGTCGAGTTCTGCCACTCAACACGCAGACTGCCTCCAGACTTCGGCAGAAACTGGGGAACGGAGTGTCTTAACACCGAGGTTCCCTCTGCCTACCCTGCTGCGTGCGGGATACAACGTGATGAGAAGAAAATTCAGCATATCGTCTCTCTCACTAGTTTTTCAATAATTCATCTTTTAACCAACAATACTAACTTACTGTACCAACAATACTAAAATACTGTAATATTACGGGAAATTCAAGTAATTGTAAATAATTTAATAGTTTTTACCAAAATGGAAAATCAAATCTCGAAAACCAAATTTTTTGGGTTGAAAATCGATTCTTTGATTAATCGATTCATATTTTAAAACTCTTCTAGAGAACTACTAACTTTCGTGTAGAACTAGATGTCTTTAGTTTATCTTTAACTTTTAAACATATACATTAATTATAGATTGATTTGAAAAGTAAATTGAACAAAATTAAACCACCAATGTTGTGGGGTAAATAATCGATGAGTAACCATATAATAAAATCAACTTCACGCTGTAGAGAGCCTCGAGGAACACATCGGCCGACTCGCGACAAACGCCTTCAGTCGAGCCGATGCATCAGACCACCCGCACCTACAGGACATCGCGCCCTGGCACGCCAGGCCTCCGGACAGGAGGCGCCTACCGAGAGATATTCTCGCAACCCCAGACATCGACGCCTGAGCTACCCCCTCGGTCGCTGGTCACCTAGCTGGGCCTCACACGGGGCAACCGTGGGTCTCACCCGGCTGGGTTGCACCGCCCAGGGAATAAGCTTAGATCCACACATCGCAACAACATCTACACCTGAGAGCTGTCACTACAGCTCTCCATCTTCCCCTTTGGCACTACTGCCATAATCAAATGACGCGGTACTTATTAAAGTCCGCCGTAAGATACCACGGACAAGTGGGCACACGCCCCGGCACCGTTTCCCGGGGGTAAAACACAAACTCCCGGACGAAAGAAGGCATCGTCCCGCATACAGCAGGGTAGGCAGAGGGAACCTAGTGTTAGGACACTGCATTCTCCACTTTCTGCCGAATTAACAGAGGCATTATGTTTTAAGTGGCACCGCTCAACGCCGCGCTTCGCCTCGACACCAGAGCGAAGTGCTCAATGCTTGGGTTCCACCAAGAAATATTAATTATATTTCTCAAGAGAAATAGGGAGTCTGAAAACTAGGTTTCCAGATTTCCTTTTCTCACACTACTACATACATACACCCACTATAATGAAAAAAATGTAATGTTACTATTGCATTGCATTTCTAGAAATGAGGAAAAAAATAAAAGCACATTTTTATTAACATTATATTGATACGAAATAAGTATTTATAACATCACAACACAAATTGCATATAATTCAAGGCAATCTTTGAATATAGAAAAGGTAGATATTCAATACATATACATTTTCTTTAAATGATACATACATTTCTATACATTATTTACAAAAATAATTACCTATAATATGCATGGCTCGTACTCATAAATGTTTATTGGTTTATTTGTATTTAACAATATATACATCGATATTGATATATCGATGAATGATATTAAGCATAAATTAAAAACGGTCGTGGCGCAGGGACTCGATTGACTAAATCCGACGGTTGTGGGTTCGATTTCCGCCATTCAACCATCCAGTGCTTCGAAAATTCTCCTAAAAATGGGGAACTGAAATATCCTCCGCCCACCCTGGTCGTGGGCGAATAAAGCTTATTATTTGTATAATAAATACTATTTATGTTTAACTTTATTTGTGTTTTTGTCAGCTTTCTGCTATGATTGCGACCGGTGTTTCCTAAAGCACCTCTTGTCCGCCTGACGCGTGAGAATATCGGAGACAAAGTTTCTATGTTTGAACACGCGGAGAATGTCCTCGCGAGCTTCCTGGATACCTTCGCATACTATTTTACTGCGTTGTATGTTACCCTGAAAAAAGTGACAGTATTATATCTCCGGAGAAACTCATAGTTTTAACATGTTTCTTAAGCTTAAGCAATCTGACTGCACATGTTGCTTGTGAGTGGGTGTCGACTTTTACTCAATTGATATAATAATTCATTTTCTCGCTCTGGTTACAAGACATGGCGAGGCATTGATTTCCGGCACTAAACATTTTTGAAAATTTGGCGGTTTTCGGCTTATAGTGTTTTAACACTATAAGCCGAAAGCCCCTGCGCCTTCTCTCTACACACACACACCTTGCTATAAGCAAGATACATGGCGTGAAGTTACACAAACAATTTTAATTAATGAAAACCAACCTTAATAAGTTCTAATAAGGTATGCTGTAATGTCTGCATGGGTAAGTGGGCGCGTGCTGAGGACGCTTCCAAAGCACGCAATATCCCTTCTAGTTGTTCACTCACGTCTAACTCTAATGATACCTGAAAAAATATTTTAGTTGTATATTAATATTCCTACTGTGTATTTATGAAACTAAGAACTTTTTTATTCAGATTCTGGATTACACTATCCATAGGTTTTTCTGGCCAAAAAATTAATATTAATAAAATTAATAACAAGAAATAAAGTATGTATGTATACTAGATTACAACAACAAACTCAATATTTAGCGGAGAATACGTTATTCTAGCAGTAGTTATATTGTTGTCAAATTGTAACAGTATGTAATGCCTCAACGTGTATCTTTTAATATTTTCTTATAGAATATTAATCGTTATTATTATATTTTACAAAATAAACAAGTAAAACCACCGGACAAAAGAACAACACAAATAAACACAACAACACATTGGTAGATTGTCTGCTGAACTGACGAAACACATATAAATACAACAACAACACATAGGTCGCACGACAGTCTACAACACACTGACCAGATCATCCATTTGGGCGGTGAGGTGGTGCACCTTCCACCCCTCAGCGGCGGCGCGCACGTGGCGCTGCGCGGCGATGGCGGCGAGGTCGCGCGCGCGTGGCGCCTCGCGCCGACGCACGTCCGCCGGCCGCGCGAAGTGTCGCGCCGTGCCGCGCCATCCGCACACGTACGACGACGACAACGACGGACCTGGTACATTACATTATAAGGGATTAAATAAAACTCAGTATTGTATTTAATATTACATTTTTGAAAGTTTAAATCAACTTCACGCTGTATCCCGTCCACTGCAAGGTAGGCAGAGGGAACCTAGTATTAAGACATGCTGTTCCCCACTTTCCGCGAATTCTGAAGGCATTATGTATTGATTGGAGGAGCTCAACGCCGCACTTACCACAAAAAAGAAGAAATGGAAATATAAATTTATATATATTTTTCATTTCGGCGACCAGTCGGGTTACAGTTTCACTTTGTGTCCCTGCGCCACGACTGGTCTCATTTATATTATATACTATAAGGAATTAAATAAAGGTAGAATGGAAAGGTAGAAAGGTAGAATCGGGTCCGGGCCTCCAGATAATAAATTTAGCGGAGTCTTGACACTAGCTTCCCTCTGCTTACCAATCTATAGGCGGGAAATAGAGTGAAACTAAATTATACATACGTTTTGGTAATGGCTTAATGGCAACTACTGGAGGTGGTGACGGAGGCGTATCTTCTGTGGGGAACTCGTATTGCCTAATTTCATTAACTAATCTGTAAAATAATATTTTTAAAGATAAAATTTTGTTTTTAAAGAATAACAATATAAACTAGGCACCATCAAGGCGTTGGGAGGGTACATAAAAATAAAATATTACAAATTGTCAAAAAGCAATATAACCCAGTTAAGCCCAAATAAATAATATTCCACTTACATTTGCTTCCTAGGCTTCTTCCTCGGCGACAAATCCTGTTCAGGGACAGGTGGGTCCGGATCCAAATCGGGCGCGGGGGAGGAAGGGGCCGAGATGGTCGTGGATCCCGAGCCAGGGGCCCGCTCTCCCCGCGGCACGTCCTCCCAGCCCGCACCCGCGTGGCCCGTGTACACCTGGCCTATGGACGAGTTCGTGTTGCCCACGCCCATTATTGTTGTTATTGTGTTGTGTGTTGACGCGGGTTTTGTTGGCGATCTGGAAAAATATTAATAGTAATAACAATTGGATCTGTACCGTAACAGTACGTTTCCAGCCTACGTTGTTATGCTTGGGCTAATACAAGCTAATGTAAAATAAAAATTATGATAAATACTTTATTTGTTTAATATAAAATCTATTTAAATTTTATATTAAATTTATTAAAAATTGAAGATAAAAGTAGCCACGGACTACTGCAGTATTAGAAGCATCGGGTTTCCGAAAATAGGTTATATTAAATTTATGCGATTAATCCGATTAAAGTTCCCGAACCCGTCACGTTTACAGTCGCACGCTTGTGCGCCACGTCGGCCTCAAATTTATTTATATTTCTAATATCAAAACTTGCATAATAAACTTACCCATCAATATCGCGTTTCCTTAATATAGAAGGTCTTGCCACGAGAGGCAATTGCGCAGGCTGTTGACGTGCTTCTGTAGTTTGCGTAGTCACTATATTTGCTGTTGAAATATATATTTTTTAATTTTACGTTTAATTCCGCAAGTACCGACAGGTGGGGGAAACCTAGTGTTAAGACATTTTGTTAATTTTTTTACATTTATAATAGTTCAATTTTTCGCTTTGTCTTGTTCTCAGAGCGAGGAAGCGAAAATCATTCCTACTCTCGAGTGCGACTATAACCACCACCCAGAACCGGCGTGTTTACATTAATACCTAGTGCCGCTTTGCCACGTACGTCATCATTTTATATATGTAAATTAAGAACTTTTAAAAGATAATTTATTACAGTATTTTCTGTTTGACAATATTTAATAGTTGTTGCTGTTATTCCAAATCTTAGTTTACATTTCAAATGTTGTTAGTAGTGTTAGTATTATTTGATTTGGGGGGTCCTCTTTGGGTGTAGGCCAACCATCATCTTTCGTCATCATCATCACCAACCATCTTTTGCAGGATCGGCCAATTTTGCATTTCCCTATGCATTTATTTATTTACTTTTACATTACCTTATTTATTTTTACATTACCTACTTAATATAAAGTAATGCACTAGAAATAGTATAGTTTTTTTAGATATATTGCTGTCGTGCAAGGTAAACAGTGAATTCTACAAAATTTTTGAGGCATTACAGTTTTGAGTGGATCCACACCGTGTTTTGCGTTCTCACCACCCGAGAGAATGGAAATTGATTTATCCCCTGGGAATCGAACCCACAACCATCATACATATCGACAAACATTTAAAAAAAATAAACAAACATACACTGCACAGTCGTATGACCATGGGCATAAGTAGTAACGGGACGTAGCTGTTGTATCTGGGAGTGCTGCAGGTTCTGGGGGTGATGGGCGCGAGGCACCTCATAGTACAGCTGGGGGGGCGCACTGTTGCCCACGCCTCTCACCCCCACGCTAGCCACGCCTACCACCTGGTGAAAACATTTAAAGAATTTTTTTTTAGCTTCATGCAGTATTCTGCTCATAGCTGGATACAAAAAACAATGTGTATTTTTTAAATTCTGATAGTCGCACTTTGTGCCCCTGCGCTGGCACAGGGGCACAAAGTGCGACTGGCTTCACTGATTAAGTGCAGTGTTCACTATGGTATGGTATTTCAACAAACTTTCCTGAAGATTAAGAGTTTTTGTTCTATTTCATTTGGTTCAATATTAAATATTTAATTGTGTAGATCAAACAGGCGAAGCCACAAGGGATTCCCTATTAATATATCAGGAAATGTAAAAGCCAATTAAGTAAAAGCAGTTCAAAAATCACCTTTGTTGGTTGATAATTCCTTTGCAGAAGCGGCAATGGTCGCGACGCGAGGACGGGAGGCGTGGGCGTGGGCGCGCGCGGCGTCACGCCTCGCACTGTACTCGATATAACACAATTTGCTGAAATAAAAATAATATTATGAAATAATGTGTTAAAAAGTTCTGGTTGAGGCCGTCATATGTTGGTCTGTAAACACGATGGTTGTGGTTTTAACTCCGACTTTTCCGAAATCTTCAGGAAAAATTTGGCAGAAAGTGGGGAATGGACTGTTTTAACACTAAGTTTCCAGATTCTCTCTGCCTACCTTGTTATGTGCAGGATACACTCTGAAGTAATACATGAAGTGGATACATGTACAAAGCTGATTTTAACATTGTTATTAAAGTCAAAATCAGCTTTGTACATGTATCCACTTCATGCACCTTTCTTTGTTATTAAAGTCAGTTTTTACTAGTTATACTTAAGATTTTTAGTTACTTTTTTTTTTTGGCTTGGCTTTGAGTTCTATCACATCTCAAAAATTTACAGAAAAGTGAGCAACAGAATGTTTTAATACTAGGTTCCCACAACCCTACTTGTATCCTACAAAATGTATCCAAAAGTATTTATATAAAAAAAACCAACATACAGCTTAAAACAGTACTAGAAGCAATTGTAACAATGGTAGAATGCGGTGCCGGCTGAGGGGCCGGCGATGTGGAGGCCTGGGGCTGCGCAGGGGGCGGCTGAGCGGAGGGCGCGCGGGGGGCAGGGGAGCGAGCCCGGCACCCGTAAACTAGGGCGCGCCCCCGACCTCCCCTTGTGCTGTTTGACCAACCACCTTAAATATACATGCATTATGTATGAAATATACCAGTTTTCAAATACATTGTAAAATTTTTTTTATTATAACCATTCTTATATTTCAGTTTTCTTAAGCCATTTTTTTTTATTTGTGTAAAAAGTTTAAATTTAATTTGTGTTATTAAAATATATTTTACATATTGTTGTTGGCTGTTGTAACTCTTTAACATTAACAAGCTAACTATAAAATGTAAAGGTAAATAATTATATCATATTATTCATCATTCAATATTATATATTCATGTAAGCAAAAGTATGTTGATACCTTGATTAGATGCTGGTTGAGGATTAGTAACAGGTCTTATAGCGAGTGATGCCCCTGCTGCTAGACCACGAGGAACATGGCTGGTGACCCCCTTGCTCACTAGCACACCTCCAGTATTATTAATATTCATGTTAGGTAATACTATAAACAACAATTTTTTTAAAGTAATTAGTATAGTTATATTACAAATAAAAAAATACATGTAATAAGTAAAAATAACATTTTGATTCTATTTTTGAACTTAGTATTAAGTTGTTATGTTTATATACCTTGCATTTACTGCTTAAACATAATACATAGAACTGAATTATAAGATTAAAAAAGAAAGATAATTTACTGACCTGGACGAGTGTTTTGCTGTGGCATAGGTGGCAATACTCTAACACTAGGTGGCAATGTACGCACTGAAGAACTGACTACTAAATTGCCCGACCCACTGACTAAACCACCCACATTTAATAGTTGTGCATTCGTTCCAGCAGTAGTTATACTAGTTTGCACAATATTTGCCATAGTATTGTTTGCATTAGTTACTTGAGCAGATAATTGAGTGCCTTGACTTATAATCTGAGTACCAGGACTCAGAATCTGACCAGTTGAAATTTGTTGAGATTGTGGTATTATTTGTGAATTTTGTCCTAATAGCTGAGACCCCTGGCTTACTATCTGTGTCCCCTGCAAAATTAGTGATCCACTTATAATCATTTGGGGCTAAAACGGGAAAAACATGTGTGCAACTAGATCTTTGATTACAGCATTTATTATGTATTTTTAAACCAAATTTACTTTGGTTGGTAAAACCAAATTTGGTACTTGGTAATTAATATTTTTTAAATGTAGTAGAAAATATAATGTTATACTAAAAGGAAATATAAAACACTTAAAGTTGTAACAAAATATACAACTTATAGAATACATAAAAGATGTTAACCTGAGACGCGACGCCTGAAGAAATTATTTGTGCTGCTGTACGCATCAAGCCCATAGATCCCGTCCCGCCGTGAGTTATAATTTGGCTATTGCTGGTAGTTTTAGCTTGTCCTGGTATTAAATGAGCCATTTTTACTTCGCTATTTGATATGCCTTTAACTATAGTAATTTTTTGAGGAGCCAAGTCAATAGGATACATTTTTCCAGTTGTGACCGATCTATCATTTTCTAAATTGTTACTCATTTTTATATTCCAGTGAAAAGATATTACTGATATAGCATTTTATTTCACAAAACACTTTATTACTTTCATTGATAAAGTAATAACTTTTTCTGCCTTATACAAATCCTTCAAATATATAAAAATTCGAACTTTCTTTGAAATTGACGGACCCAAATAAAGCCTTTTAACTTTCAATTCTAAGATAGATACAAAAACTCTATAATAGACAAGTTAGCGTTGAATCTATAGACTACAGAGAGCGTTGACTTTGTATTAAGAGGTTAAAAATACTGTGCAGATACTGCTCAAAAATTAATAAACAAAGCAAATGTTTTGTCTATGATACCATAACCATGGCGGGTTACGTAGGTGATGATGATTTTTCTGACGAAAACATTCTAAAGTTTAATAATGAAAGACGAAGTAGTAAGCAATGGGTTAAACTTAATGTAGGTGGAACTTATTTCTTAACTACAAAGACTACTTTATGTAGGGACCCAAACTCATTTCTTTATCGATTAGTTCAAGAGGACAGTGACTTAATTTCAGATAGGGTGAGTAAAGAATTTATTATTCGTTCGATATCTTTGTTAGAATCATTAATATTTTGATTAACATAATAAAAATATATAAATTCATTTACAGGACGAAACAGGCGCTTATTTAATAGATAGAGATCCTACGTATTTCTCACCAGTGCTCAATTACCTTCGACATGGTAAACTTGTAATAAATAATGATATAGCAGAGGAAGGAGTTTTAGAAGAAGCTGAATTTTATAATATTACAGAGCTTATAAGATTAGTTAAAGAGAGAATATGTTTAAGAGAAAGAAGGCCTCTCAAAGATTCCAAAAAACATGTTTATAGAGTATTACAATTTCATGAAGAAGAGCTGACACAAATGGTATCCACAATGTCAGATGGCTGGAAGTTCGAGCAGTTAATAAATATCGGGTCTCAATATAACTATGGTACTGAAGAACATGCAGAATTTCTTTGTGTTGTTAGTAGAGAATGCGGCAGCTCCTTAAACAGTAATGACATAGAACCAACAGACCGTGCAAAAGTATTACAACAAAAGGGATCGAGGATGTGAAGTTACCTCAAACATTATATCTGATGTTTTTTGAGACTTTGTGTGAAATGTGTATATAAATATTTTGTAGTGTGAAGTTTGTTACTCTGTTCTATAATTCCAAGCTAAATGTAATTTTTTAAATCCACTCATTTTAAAATTAGTCCTGTTAGGCCAAAATGGTGGTAATCGATATTTTAATATTTTCTATGCCTGGAATATGTTCATAAATACTCAGGTTTATGGTAGAAAAATGCTAGTTTTCATTTCATCATATATAAAAGTAATTGAAGAGATAATAAGTATGTTTTGTGATAGTGAATATTACAGTCTTAAACATATAAAAAGTATTTTATTTTTGATTACATTTAACAGATTTGCATATTTATAATGTCAATAGCTAAATTATATATTGAGAAATTGTAGCTTAGGATTGTTTTTACTTTTTTAACATAAATAAAATAAAATCCTGTTGTTGAAAACTTTATTTCACTGATAAAGAATTGACTGAAACAATTATTTATTTGACACGCTTTTCATAATAATTATTTACTATGTTAATTTCATAACTAATATATAAATCTGTAACACAATGTATTTTAAAAAAATAAGAGCTATTTAAAACTTATGTTATTAAATTACACAATTTATTATAAAATATTGCATTCAACTGCATTATAAATACAAATTAATATGGAGTACCTAAATTAGATACTGTATGTATACATTAGATTAATATATCAAAATACAGAATTATTCATTCACTCATATAAGGCAATGGGGTTTTTATTATTATTATGTATTATTCTAATTTTATTATATAAGAGTAACAATTTATTTTTGCCTAGCACCAGTCTGCCATGTATGTAAAATCAGAAAATAGTTTGTGATCTGCATTGCTAAGCGGACGAGGTTCCTTAGGTGGTGTCAATACTGCAGCTTCAGATGTGAATTCACTGTCAAAGTTACTGACATCTTCCAAATTATTTATTGTTGGCACAAATGGTGGTTTCACTTTACGGAGTAATAATTGTTCCCAGTCTACATTTCGGAAGAATGCTTGCTTTTTAACGTCCTCTGCATCTCTTTCAGAAGAACCTAAACGTCTTTCAGGATTTTTTCGTAACAAGCGACGCATCAATGCAATCGATTCTAGAGATAAAGTTCTGGGATAACGAACTTCGTCATTGACAATTGAATCGAACACTTCACCTTCGTCTTCACCGGGAAATGGAGACTCTCCAACAAGCATTTCAAAAATTAAAACTCCAAGACCCCACCAGTCTACTGCTCTGGTGTATGAAGTTTCTGTTAATACTTCTGGGGCGAGAAATTCAGGTGTACCACAAAATGTGCCAGTGCGGTCTCCCCAGCCCATTCCCTCTTTACATAAACCAAAATCAGCAATTTTAACATATCCTTCAGTATCAAGAAGCAAGTTGTCTAATTTTAAATCTCTATAAATTATGTTATTCTCATGTAAATACTGTAAACCTAACACTACACAAGCTGCATAAAATACTGCTCTTGGCTCTGTAAAAACATCTGCATGTATATGCATCATAAGATCTCCTCCTGCCGCGTATTCCATAACAAAACACACATGTTGGTCAGTTTGAAAACATGCAAATAAATTTACCAAAAATGGGTGCCTTATCGCATTAGCTACTTCAAATATTCGCTTTTCTGATAAGAGTGAGTCAACTTCATCTCTAGCAATAATATCACCTTTCTTTAAAGCTTTTATTGCAAAATACTCATTAGTGGGTCTATACTGAGCGAGGATTACTTTGCCAAAATGACCTCGTCCTAAAACACTCAACAGCCGGAAGCAGTTCATTGACATTTCACCTGATTGTCGCCGAGAATCTGTTTCTTTACCAAGTGTTTCTATAACTGAAGAAGATCGTGATGATGAAATTCTTATGTTACTTGTAATCTCGACAATTTGATCTTCATTACTGGGAAATTCAAGAACTAACTTGGGTGATGGAGAAGGTGGATACTCGACGAGTGGAGTGTTACATGAAGATGAGTGAGGTTCTTTCGCAATATAACTATCTCTAGTGTAAGAATCCTCCAGAAATGCAAATGCTTCTTGAAGTTCCTTTTCCATTCTCAGAGTAGAAACATTGGGAGGTGGATGAATAGGTAAAGTTAGTTTCTGGGGTGGAACTGTTGGCACTGGTGGTGGGGGAGCAGACGGTAGTCCCAATGGTCGCACACCTGCCATTCCAATAAGTGTAGCATGAGGATTCTCAACATCCTTATTGTCAGGTTCAAAGTGATGTTGTTGAGTTTGAATATGTGCACTTTGAATATTTTGAATAGATGGCGATGAACGTTTTAAAAGCCTGCCCAGAACAACAGCAGGTATGTGCATCTCTCCATATGATGGGCGAGGAATATTTTTGCCTTGTTGTTTGAATATTTTGCGCTGACGTTGCAGTTTTGGCTTTCTGGATATAATGGGATTTAAAAATTTTATTTCAGCAAACAATAGTCCTTGAGGTTCTAATTCGAGAGCCATACCATGTCGAATGTCATCAATAAATTCTTCTAGTTTCAGAAATTTTACAGCACACAAACCACGCCAATCTTTCCAGTGGATGCCAATTTCAAGTTCTCGTGATTTATCCAGCTTAATAGTGAATCTGAAAATATTAAAATACAAAATAATTTTATGTAATTGATAATTAGTTCTAGTTTGAGACCAGTGTGTGAGTGGTGGGTGTCATCTCCACTTGAGTAAATGAAATATTTATTTAACTTTATATATTCATTTTTTTAGCTCTGGTGTCGAGGCAAATCGCGCCGTTAAACTACTCGACACGCAATAGCAACAAAATACATCTGAAAGTGGGGAATGGAGTTAAGTGGACATTGTGCTTAAGTTTATATATCCACTTTTTAAACTAAAAATGACTTTTACATAGGTACTATGTAAAATACTATGCAACATAGGTAATAGGCAAAAATTTAATAATCTTAAATTTGTCATTTATTTAAAAAAAATGTTTGCCAATTTTGAACCAACAACTACATTATTATAATTTTTTTAAAGGTACAAAGTGCCTGATATTTTAATGGATAAGAATGTCTATTCATAGAAAATTAATAGAACTCCGAGTAATAATGTTCTTAGTCATATAATAAATATGTTAACATAGGCTAATGATAAGATAATATGTATGATTAATCATATATGAAAAGTGTTATGTTAGATAAATGGAAAGGTTACAAAAATAAAAACTAATCCTAAATAAATAAAGTGTCCCTTGTGAAATAACATTTTACTAATAATTTCAAATTTCTAAGAAACCACATTGCAAAGAAAAGAAAAAGCATATCTGAATCATACATAGTCAGCAGGAAAAATATAGAGAAATATTGTATTAGTTTTTGGGATTTATAAGTTATCACATACTGCATTAATTTTACATATTGAACAGCTGAAACTAATAGTACCTATACACTATCCCCCCTAGTGCATTAATAATGAATTCAACCTACTTACCATTAATTTATGTTTTTATGAGCTCCACAGTCCATCCTACACATAGCAGGGCAGAAATAGGGAAACTAATGTTAAGACACTTTGTTCCCTATTTTTTAAGATATTATATGTTCAAAGAGTGGTAGAACTCAATGCCATATTTTTTCTATTTACGAGAGGGAGTCATTGAAAATATTTATTTCCCTGAGTAAGACTTAAACACAACTCCTTTTTGTTATGATCATGACACTAACTAATAATTGATTAACTAAGTAATAATATAATCAAAATTTACCTTTGATCCCAGGCCTGTTGGGAGCAAGGTCTCCAACTAGTTTGGGCTACAGTATGATTATCCAGTTTCATAACAGCCATAATTTCATTGCTTGTGTCCTCTTTAATGCTATATGTATATTTCATAGAATTACGTATAGTAACTCCTTTAACAAAAGATTTTAAATCGGATGGGCTAGCGAGAGGATCCCTACGGGTACGTCCAGGCACATCTTCTAATAGATCTTGGCAACCCATCAATCTAACCTCTAAAGTACCAGTAACTTGAACACAAGGGCTTATCATTGGAGCAGGAGAAATAAATAGATTTCTTGGCCCGCTAGCCCCAGTTAAACTAACATATCCAGGACTTGATCCAGTGCTTCTCAATTCATGACCTAATTCAACAAATGCAGCGCTTTCAGCAGGAAGTTCTTGGCGACGCATATCTAATGATTTGCGGAGTAAGTCTAGCTTTTGAGTTGACTCAAGTAAGCTAGTTTGGGCTTCTTGTAATGCTTTTTTGTCAGTTAGTTTTTTATCACTCTGTAAAAGTCTTATGGCATTCTTAGAACCCTCAACAACAGCCGCCTCAATGCGAAGACGATTTCTAAGTTCTGCAATTCTTTCATCAAGTAAAGGATCAACACCACTCATGTCTGTATTTCGGCCATCTCCATTAGATCCCGCATTATCTCCTTTTTGTTGTTTACTTAATTTAGAAATACGTAATTTTAAGTATTCAATTTTGGCTTTTGAATCTGCTAGCATTTGATGAGCTTCAGCAAGAAGTTTCTTGTCTCGAGACTGATTACTGCTGCTTATGCTCTGAATCATATTTTCAGCGCCTTGTTTCACTTTTAATTCAATATTTAACTGTTTTTCCAAAGAAGCCAACTTCCGATCAGTTGTACCTTCGCCCAGCTGACGTTGTTGTTGTGCCGCTTCAGAAGCTAAAATAATTTCTTCGTCGTAAGATAAGTCTTCTGGCGAAGTTGGAGTCGACTGACCGCGTGACAAAAGAAGCTGTGATTCTAATTCCTGCAAGTCAGACTTGAGCTCGTTTAATTTTAAGTTAGCTTTTTTTACGAGATTTGCTACATCAGCCAGTGATCTTCTATCTGTAGATACTTCGCGTAATTTTTCGGCACCTTCCTTTATTTTGAGTTCTTTACGTATCTCTCTACGTATGACATCCTTGAGTTCTTCCAACTTAGACGGCAATGCTATTTCTGGAATACATTCCGTTTTAATTCCATACTTGACACCCAGCTCGAAGAGGACAGGGTGTCGAATATAATCACTGTGGTAATAACCTGGGTCTGCCATAATTGAGGATGCACAGTCTAACGTCAGTTAACCATAATTATGTGAGAAAATATCACTATTATTGCTTTTTGATCACAAACCGAAAGTGTAGTTATCACTAATTATACATATAATTTGTCTTAGAACACTATAAGAAGTCATCATGAAAAACAATCAATATAAACTTATTTATTAAATTAAATTACAAAACAATTTATAAACAAGTTGGTCGGTCTACTAAACCAACGAGACGATGAAACCCTACCGAATACCATAGTCCATGGCAAGTTGCCATAGAGTATAGACATTAATGTATAAGCAACAAAAAAATACAGTCGTATTGATAACCTCCTTTTCTTACAGATGTCGGTTAAAAAGCTTGCTTTATTATTAATATACAGCTATATTTAATAAATACAGCAATATTTTTTTGTAATAAATTATTTGGATTCTAAATAACAACAGTAATAACTATAAAAAATAAAAAACAGCAGTTCGTCAAGAAAAAATTAATGCTACCAGTTCCGTTAATATATACAGTAAAAAGAAATAACACTTTCAAAAACTTAATAATATTCAATTATTTAAAAATATAAACTGATTAGTAGTAAGATTTCACTTATGCTTAACATTTTTCGTATTCCAAAATAATTAATAGCATCTTTATTTTAGAATAAGCAGACAACTGTTTTATCAACACCAAGTAATTGTGTACTAGAAGTAAACAGTTATAGATTTATACTTTTAAAAAACATATAAAACTTTCACTAAAAAAACCAATAATAATATGAAACTAAACTAAAATTAAAACTTGGACTGTTTCTAAAAAGGCACGAGTTCCAATTCCGCTACATTTCTTTCCTAAGTATTGGAACGCCATAAAATGTAAAAAAAAAATATTTTTTGTAAATACGTTTCATTTCAAATGTTGCCAGTTGAGAAGCGTGAGGCATCAAATGTACGTGTTAAGGATAATTATGTGAACCGGTTTAGAGCGTATATACTTGACGACGAACATGACAATACACACCTGTCTGACTTACATTACAGGGTTGACAGATACCTTAAATCAAAATGACGAAAAATATTAAAATAATAATGAATAATTTTTTAATCTAATTAATATATTTTTTTTAAATTGTATACAAATATAAATTATTGCAATTTTTCATAGACTTTTCAAATAGAATATACTGGAATGAAGCAAAATCAACTGTCAACAGTTGTAGTTTTAGTTGGCTGTATGCCCATACCTATGATCTGTCAATAACATACTTTTATTATACACAAGCTGGGTCATCATTCAATGGAAAATAATGCCAGTTAAAGTTGATATTACTCCTCCTCCACCAGCAAACTCAAAACAACCTGGCGTCACTAAATCTTTACTTTACAACGGCTCCAAATTTCAAGGGCATCAGAAGTCAAAGGGAAATTCATATGAAGTAGAAGTTGTGTTGCAGGTTAGTGTGGAAAACAAAGTACGCACAAAGTGAAAATACGTGAGTGCTTCGCGATATTAAAAGGTTACATTATTCTTATAGAGACATTTCCGTTAAAAGAGACTTTTCGTAAATTTCAAGTTAAAAATATTTAGAAAATATATTATTTAAACTTTTAGCATGTAGATGAAGAAAATTCGTATCTTTGTGGATACTTAAAAATTAAAGGATTAACTGAAGAGTTTCCAACACTTACGACATTTTTCGATGGCGAAATTATATCAGCTAAGTATCCATTTCTAACAAGAAAATGGGATGCTGATGAAGATGTAGATAGAAAACACTGGGTATGTATACAATTACAATAAATAATTATAAGAAGTTTAAGAATTAATAAAACATTAATATAATATTTTCTTTCAAATCTTTAATATATAAAATCTTTCTAGAGTAAATTTGATTTATTTGTACCGTATTTGAAGACATTCAACTCCGATTCATTTGACTATGATTCTCTTGCAAAGGCTGATTATGTATTTATGAGATGGAAAGAGCATTTTTTAGTACCAGACCATACAATTAAGGATATAAATGGTGCTTCATTTGCTGGGTTTTACTATATTTGTTTCCATAAATCAGCTGCTACCATTGAAGGTTATTATTACCACAGAAGCTCTGAGTGGTAAGTGTTTATTAGTGTAACATTTAACATTTCAGCATACTATTTTCATTTACCTTGCCATAAAATAGTTGTTGTGTCACACGGGCACAGGCTTGCTATTGTAAAAACAATGGTTGTGGCTCTGATTCCCATTCAGGGGAATTATTTTACATGATTGTTGCTTTGCTCTTTGAAGCAAAGCAGCATTGAGTTATGCCACTCAATATGCCTCAAGAATTCAGCAGAAAGTAAGAAATGGCAGTGTTTTAATTGCCTGAGTTCAACGCAGTACTATGTAGGAGTAGGCAAAATGCAAATACTGTTTATGTCTTAATGTACTTTTTATATTTTAGCAGATTTCTGCATACGGCGTACCGGCTTTAAAAAATTGAGAAAAGTTTCATTTAAATGTCCATTAGTTTTGAAGATAAGACAAAATACTAATCATTGTAATGTTCAAAATATTGTGAGGCAGGACGCAATGAAAATAATTCTTAGTCCAAATGGGAAATAAATTTGTAACTGGTGCATTTCTGTCCGAGATTGTGCTACTGTACCATAATGGTATTCAAATGATTAAGCATTATTGCAAAAGTGTGTTTCGTTGTAATGCTATTCTCTTAGACTGTTAAACCTACAGCTCTGAAATTTTGCTAGAATGTTGTGGACGACACAGTTTGCAGACAAAACAGATAATTTTGCAAATTTTTGTGCAACAGCTTTGCTCAGCTCCACCTGCCGTGCACAGCATGTGGCGGATTCTTGTTTCTATACATTTAATTTATAAATATTTTCAATTATATTTGTTGCAGGTTTCAATCATTGAATTTAATCCATGTCCCAGAACACAGCATTCAAATTTATGAATTCAGATGAAATTGCAGCAGCAATCTCAAATTGGATCAACATTTGTTTTTGATAGTACTTACTTGTTTGTTAAGTCATCGTTTCTTTTGATATTCAAAATGACTTTAAAAAGTCTCCGTAATGGAGATTACATGATCAATCAATGCTATGATAAATAGTTTTTGAATAATAGTTGTAGCCTGTCTTTGCATGTACTTATGACATTGTAACATAACTCATAATATGTAAATAATTTGTTATTTAATGAATTTTAATAATTTGTAACTATCATTATATATGTTTTGTTTATATCTATTCTTATTGTTATGTGATATAATGTACAAATTTTAATTTTTTTTTAAGGGATAGTCTGAGTTCTATACAATTTCACTCATTCCTTTGACATTTAGTCTTTTTTTTATTTAAGTATATGCAAAATCAGGTTATGCTTTACTTTGAACAAGTTTATATTTTTGTTAAGTCTATACTGGTAGGAATTATCAATGTAAACAGTGTTATTAAGAAAATTTAATATTTTTTTTCAATAAAATATTGAATACAAAGACTGATTTATTGTAACCCCTCTTTTTTAAATTATCATTGTTGTTGGGACTATTATGGCGAAGTGGAACGTCATTTGGCAAATACGATGGTTGTGGATTTGACTCTAGGGAATGTGTTATTTTTTGTCTGCTTTGATAGACTAAGTGCAGCGTTAACTTTGCAACTCAACTTACTGTGTCTTGAATTCGGTTGAAGTGGAGAGTCAAACAAAAAAATAGAAATAGGAAAATCGTTTTATTTTATTATATAGGGAAGTATTTATTTTAATAAAATATCATTTCATATTTCATTTCAATAAATTTATTAACACATTTATATTTATTTACAATAAAATACTGGCATTGATCATTTTCTAAATTTTTTTCAATAAACGGAGTAATAAGCACATTAGGATATTAACTCTTAGCAATAAAGTTAAAGTATTTGATATATATTTTCATTAATTTTAATCTTATTCCTTAAATTAATATTTGTACAGAACAGATTTGACACAATTTTTTTTGATATTATTTTTTAAAAATATATGCTTTAAATAAATTTTTATATATGGAAAAAAATAGAAACCAGAAAATATATATCTGTTTGAATTAAAAAATATATTTATTTCTACATAATGCCTGTTTGTAATAAGAAAATTAAAATGCAAAACACTGGTTTGTATATATGCATAGAGAAGTTATGGCAAGTATTTTTATCACCATGCATCTTAGAGTCAAATATATAAGAAATACATTTCATATTAATGTTTGCTTAAATTTGATATGCCTCTTAGTAAAAATAAAGAGGTCAATAAATTATAAAGCAAATCATTGATAATAGAAAATGATGCATAAGAAGACATATATCATTCTAAATTTCTAAGAAAATAGCAGCTTTCAATAATAATTAAAGTTTGGCAGCTACGTAACTAAAAACTTATTCTAAGCTTTGGTGGGATCAACATACTATGTAATATGAATAATAGTTCGGTAATTAGTATTTTATAATAGAAGAAGTTTTTTTTATGAATAAAATGCACTTTCTCGTTGAAATTAATGCAATTAAAAACGGCGGTGAAAATATTATAAAATTATATCTTTGTTGAATAAAATGGCTGATAAATTTAATATTACTACATTATTTTAGCTATTTATTTCATGCAATTTATTTTTGTAGGTGGGTTTAAATTGTCCGATAATATATATAATAACTTATTTTTTCACCATAAGTAAGATATAAGTAAGGTCTATGTCTAAATATTCGAAACTTAGGTCAGCTGTACTATCTACATAAGTACTTCTTAGTTATAAAAATTAACATATCATAAAAGGCAAGCCAGTACCGATTTATCAATAATAGATACCTTAAGAAACCATCTTGCATTACATTCGACTAACTCACGAGTCACAACAACAAAAAATATACATCAAATAGCGATAAATTAGTATTACAACAATTTACATAATATAAAACAAAAATAATACTACATGATAATAATCAATTTTTCATTAGAAATAAACGCTTATATATGTTGTTTTCAGGAATATTTACAAAAACTTAAACAGCTAACAAAAATTTTTACACTATGACTGTAATATTTGGTTTTAAAATAAATAGGCTTTATATAGTGAAAGCTATGGCGGAAACTAGTTAGCGTATATTTTATTTAATATTAATATTAGTGGATATTAAATCTAATATAAATATAGAGTTGAAATGTGCAAAGTGCTTTCGCATAGCTTCCATTATATGACGTCGGGTAACATCGAGTATTCTGAGCAATGAAGCAAACTATCTTTTGGAGGCACCTTCGCTGCTGAACCAGTGCCTCAAGCCTAGAAGGCTGTACAGATCCTGGTTGTTGGCATGAGACCTCATAGGATTTGCGCGACTGGCAATATTATGAGAGTATCGCCGCAATCCAGGGTAGATTTCTTGACCGGCACGCGCTTCGGGGTAACCCTCGAAATTATAGCCACGCGGATGAAAATAGTGGGGGTAGGAATGGTGGTGTCGTCGTGGGTTTTCATGCGCGTATACGCCACCTATTTGGGTGCGGCTAGGCCAGTAGTCCTGCAAATGTTTAAACGGATAGTTCGCTGGTGGTGACTGCGAGCTCTGGCTTGGCCAGGGATATCTATAGTAAACAAATTGTTTGTCAGCAATATCGCTGTTTACAGCGTCTGATCTTTCCGGTATAAGCGCTTCGCTTGCTTTATTTTCTGCTCCTTTTGGCCTGGCCCGTCGGTATTGTAGCTTGGTTCGTGTGCCCAATATGCTGTCATCTAACGGAGGGAATTTTTTGTCGTCTTTGGTGAAATTGTCATCAGTAGACACTTCAGCATATCTGCTTATGAGCTTAATGGCTTCTCCGATATCAGAATAATCGTTTTCAGGATTAAGTTTAGTGTCATCGGCGTCTTTTTTTATGTCCGTCGATGCGGATTTTTCAACGTGAGTATTATTTTCATTTAGTACAGATGCGTCTTGTTCCACTTGCGACGTTGTTTTGTTGTCTGCACCTTGTTCATTGATTTTTACGTTTTCAGATTCTGCAATACCATCCTGACTGTACTGATTTTCAGTGTCATAAATAACGGGATCGACGTTCACGTGTCCGTATACCAGTTCTTTCTGGCCCACGTCAGTGCTATTCAAAGTTTCACTTTCGCTAGAATTCATCGCTGGACTGTCACGTTTAGGTTTGTCTGAATAAGACAGAAAATTATGCAGCACATTATGTGACAAAATGTTAGAGTTCTGGGGAATAGTGCCATTCAGTTTGGCGTGAGCCTGTTGTAGTTTAAGTAGTTCCAGTTCAGCTTCTATGCTGGCATCAGAGTTGTCTCCTTTTTTGATAAAATTTGGTTGCTGATCCTGTAAATTAAACATATATAGTTAGTATATGAACTTGTATATTATTAATTACATTGATCCATAAATATTAATGTAATATGATTTTACCTGTACAGATGGATCGAGACCAATAGGAATGGATAGCTGTAGGGGACCCGGATCTTCGTCGCCGTAATCATATACTTCGCCATTGTTTGGAGCTGCAGTAAATACAGCGTTAAGTTGGTCCAACAAAATGCGTTCATGCTCATCTTTGCTTACTGTCACCACCTAAAACAAATATCAACACAAATTTTAGGTACACATAACATTTTTTTCTAAGTGTCTTGTATCTCATAGAGATATAAAACACTTGTGAGTTGTTATGGTATTAAACACAAACAAATACATTAACTATTAAAGTTTTACTACATTCTTAATGATCACGTCTAGCAAAAAAAAAAGAAAGTATTCATGTACCTGAACACAAGCTGTTCCATCGAGGCGATGTCCTTTTGGACAGACTAGTGGAGTTATGAACAATGACTTGGTCGTGATGCGTCTAGGCGGGTTGTTCTGGTTTCCATTCTCTGAGCTCTGCAGCCAGGACCCCCACGCGAGCTCGCTGGCCTGTCGGTCTAGGGTGCGCGGGGGGGCTCGGGTGGTTGTGGCTATTGGGCCTTCGGTCTCCGCCCCTAGTGCACACGACACCAGTAATGCGATCCACGGATACCACATCGCAAACACCTGAAAGTAATAATTGTGATATTTAAGTTATAAATTAATTACAGAAAAAAATTTTTTTTTCGATATAACTTATAAAAAATAGAATAGAATATACTTTCTTGCACATATAAAACAGAGAAATATATAAAATGAACAACATAAGTAAACAAAAAAACACACGTATGGCGGTAAGGCAGTCTCTATTGCCAATCTCGATGAGTTGTAATGAGGAAAAGGGGGACAACGTCTCGGTGCAAATTTAATTTAACGAAACTAAATATATGGGGGGTATATATATAATAAAATAAATCAATACTATAGTATAAACTTACATAAAATATGTTTAATGTTAATATACTATACACATATATACATACATATACATAATAATTTACAGAATTTGTATACAAGGATATGGAAGTTAGCGAATGGTCCAGAGCACATCACATGAACTGGATCAAGGTTTGGCCTTATCTATTAGCGCAATGGGTGGCTGGAAAACGATATGCTTTGAGAAACGTCTCGATCTTTTGCTGTTTAGTTCTTAAAGCAAAAATATATCTATATTCCATTAATAATTCTTTCTATGTTTTGTATATATGAATATAGGACTATTTTCTTATTGTATATTGTGGCGATAGGTTGAATGTAAGGTATTTTTAAATTACATATTTTTAAGCTTTACCCCGTATCCCGCACACAGCAGGGTAGACAGAGGGAATCTTGAGACACTTCCGTCCCTTTTGCCTTACCATTGTCATAATCAAAGCAAGAAAAATGAAATATTAAATATTTCATTTCCTCGAGTGGGAATTGAACCCACAACCTGTTGCGTTTACAGTCGCATTCTTGCGCCTCTACGACTAGCCTTAAAACTGGCCTTAAAATACAACTTGAATTTAATATTTTAAATAGTAACCCTTTATCACTCGAGAAAGTGAAAGCAAGTTTGTATACAGGCTTTCCTCGAGCTTTCGATAGCTTTCTTGATTTAAATAAAAAAATAATTTAATGTGAATGTAATGTTTAAATTTCAGAAAATGTTTGTTTGAGGAATAATAATAATAATAATAAAATAAAATAAATAGTAATAAATCTTCATACTAGCCTCTTACAACGCAGACAGTGAAAATTTATACTAGTAATACATTACTCTTTTCTCTATCAGATGATATATATATATATATATATATATATATATATATATAGAGGCGTACGGGAACTAGTGTGTGACTGTAAACGCGACTGGTTGTGGGTTCGATCCCCCCCTCAAGGAAATGAAATATTTATTTAAATTTATATTATCATTTCTTAGCTTTGGTGTCGAGGCAAAAGCGTGGCGTTGAGTTTCGCCAGTTGACACACAGCAGTCAACAGCCTTCAGAATTCGATGGAAAATGGGAAACGAAATGTCTTAACACTAAGTTCCCACTGCCTACCCTGTTGCGGGATACAGCGTGAAGCTGATTTGATTTATCTATCAGACGATGCGGTTAAAGAGAAGAACGAAGACCCTCGGTTTAGCATAATTAATATATAATTTTTGAATTAATATAGTAAATTTTATATAATATAGTGAATTTTTATAATTTATTTCTTCTATTATTAAAACACAAATAAATAGTAACGACATTTCTAACAAATTACCATATCTACGGTTTTTCTAAAAAGTTCCATTGTCACGGCAATCTCAAGGAGCACAGTATGTGCTACTGTACGCGGTATTTTAACGATTGGATAATTTTTGAGTTCAACCTCGTAAAAAGTATACCAGAACAGGTACTGCCACTTCATACTTTTTTCATTTCAACTTTAAAATATATTTTATATTCTAATTATTATTTTTTAAATGATTCATATATACAGTTATGATTCATATATTTATAGTTTTACTTGTTTTAATTAGTTTCGACAATTTTGGACTTGTCGGAGGCACATAGTTTGGGCGAAAAAAAAATTATTTTATTGAATTTTATATACGTGTTTAAATAAAAAGCAAAATGTATTTATGTAAAATATTTTATAGATATGTTTTTTCTTGTAATTTTGGAACAAGTTTATTGCGATAGATATAAATAAAAATAAAATGACTCATAGCAGATACAAGCTATCATATTTAGAACATATGAGCTGGCTCCTTATCAAATAAGGGCTTTTAAGGATTAGAGTCCGTTTCTTTGGTTCTTAAGTGCTTCCAAGAGCGAACAGAGTGTGTTTTTTTATTTATTTCTTAAAAGTTATGCTTACAATAATTCTGTAGAGTATTGATATATAAGTTATACATAATATAAAATAATTGTTTTAGAGTTTAAATAAAGGTATACGTACCTCTACATGTACAATGTCTTCAAAAGGAATCGACTCATACTTTTTTCAAAATGAATAGAATATGTTAAACATTAAATAAAGCATAATATAGTTTAGCATATTGTAACAAATTATAATTTTTTGGATAATTTTAAAAAATCCACTAACTAGTAACTTACGAGTAAGTTCATTAAAAAAATAGGAACAGGGAACCTAATGCTAAGTCAAATTTAAAGCCTTGGTGCCAGTGTCAATAAAAATATTGTTAAATAATAATTTATTCCGTAGGGATTGAACCCGTAATCATCGTGTTACAGTCACAATCTTGTGCTTCTGCGCCACGACTGGCCTCAAGTTAGTTCAGTTGTTTAAAAAAAATAAATGGAAGTGAATCGAAGAAGGAATCGTCAAATAGTTTCTTTTCCATTTGGTTGCGGTGCAGATCTGCCTATGATCAAAGGAATTAAAATTATAAACGTGGCTAGCAAATTGTACGTTAAGATCAAAGAGGGCGGCCATAGATCCGGAGGATCCGAGTTATTTATAATTTTATTATAGCAATTAACATTTTCCTTCACAACCCTTCCATTTAAATAGAAATATAATAAAAAATATATATTTAAAAATTTGCAATTCACATTACAAAGCAAATATACGAACGCGAAATGTTACATCATGTGGAAAATTGTAAACAATATGATCTCGGTGCCTCTGGATCTCCCGAGTCGTGGGAAATACAAATGTGCGCGGTTTCGTACAGTAACTTATTAATTTAGTGCGCAAAACAAGGGCACTGGCTGTTGACCCCGTCGCGATCTATTGGCAGCATCTGGCGATGATCTCTCGAGGCGCCGACACTGTGCGCGCACGCGGAAGTGCCTCGGATCTGACCGTGTTTCAATGGGTGCTTGATTGAGCATTACTTATATCGGATGTACGTAATCTTAGGTATTTCAAGTAATGGTTTGCGAGAGAAACTTGTTGGGAATTACGGTTTTTTTTTAATTATAATTTAATTTTGATTACCATTATTAATTTCATTGATCGTCGTGGCGCAGGGGCACAAGTGTATGACTGTGAGGCGACGCTGTGGGTTCATATTCCTACTAGAAGAAATGAACAACTATTTCTTAATATTTTAACTTCTCCGCTATGGCACCAAGATAAAAGCTCGGCTATAAGTACCGCCACTCAACACGTAATGTAAAAAACGAAGTGTCTTAAAAATGCGTTCCCTCTGCGGTATGCGGGATACAGCATGAATCTTATTTATTAAATTTTTTAATTGCAATTATTGGCTTTGACTTATTTGAATGATATTTAGATTTTCCAAAAGCAGACACAAAATGGTGTCCATTCGTTTATATTATTGGCGCGCACCAAATCCTCGAATGTTGAACCCTACCTTGACATGTATTGCGAGAGAGGGACAGACGTCGCGGAACAGCGGTGCGTACGCGCAGGGTTGCACACAAATAACTTTCCAATGAACACACAGTCGACTGATACTTCTCAGAACCGTTAATGACTACGTATTTGTACATTTTAAAACCTTAATAAAGATAAGTAAATTGTTAGGTAATTATCATCGTGCGGCTCTATTAGCTAAGGTACTGTTGACACTATTCATAAGATCGACACCATATTTTCCATACATTAACGCACCTACCGATTTGTAGGTTGTGGGTTCGATACCCCGTCGAGGAAACGAAATATTTATTTAAATATATATATTTCTAATTCGTCGTTCTGGTGTTGAGGCAAAGCGCTGGCGTAGAGTTCCGCCACGCCACATGCACTGCCTTTAGAATTCGGCGAACAATGGGGAACAGAGTGGGACTAGGTTCCCTCTACCTATCCGTGCATGATACAGCGTGAAGCTTTTAAAAAAATTTACCCCCACCTATTTAGATTTATCTACTTGCTTTAATTAGTGTGAGTGCGCGAATCAACAACATTGAACATGCAAGGGAACGTGAGTTACAAACTTTCTATAGTCACGCTTGGCCTGCACCACTATACCCTTACGGCTGGCAGGTGTATACAAACGAATAAAGGACCCTCGTTCAACCTGTGCGAGGTTTTTATATTAGAACCTTTATTAGAATAGAAAAAAAAATCTTCTTTATGGACACCTGTCAACCACATTATATTACAAAAACGTGAATAAAATCAGTTATGATTGGATTCTACGTCATTGAAACAGTAAATAAATATATAAGAACATCAGCTCCGCACGTGGCAGGGTAGGCATAGGGAACATAGTGTTAAGGATATTCATTATTTCATTTCCTCGAGTTGGGATCGAACCCACACCACAGCCTGTCACGATTGTAGTCACACTTTGTGCGCCACGACTGGCCTCAAAAATTAAGTATCCTTGATTATGTCACGCGTGGCTACAAAATCCATTAATGTCCATTGTATGATAATATAGAAACAGCGATAGTGTCGAGAAAGTGTCCACCGTTAACTGACATGTACGATATTGGGTGTACAAGCGCGTTAGGTAACCACGTTTGAATCACGCGCAGGATACTGATTGTTTGCACAATGAATACCTTTAGTTTGGAATTATCTTTATTTTAATATATAATATTTTTTTATTAAAAGTACTTGATATGAGATATACTTGATATAAGTATCACAGACCTGTAGTTAGTTACTGTTTCTTTTTTAAGTATAGTTAATTAATAATTATCAAAAGTAAACTAAACGTTTACAGAGTTCAATATTGACAAACAAAATTATACCGATAACGTCACGATGTACCTCTCACACAACCCCGGTAGGCAGAGGGAACCTAGTGGTCAGACACTCCGTTCCCCATTGTTTAATATACAAAGACAATTAAGTAATAATAAACTATAATTATATATATTCAATTTGCATAACATTATATAATACTTATCTACATAGAGTCATCAGTTAAATGATTTTATAAGGTTGTACTTATTTAGTGACTACAGAACAAGATGAGACAACGCAATGGTCATGTTTACAAGAACTATGATACTAATTGAAGCTTTCATTGAGAGCTATTACACTAATTGGTTAAAGCCCTACAGATATACTTATGTGCGACAGAATGCGCGCATAGTATTTAAAAGGACTGGTTTCCTTTTATATGCGATATATTTAAATAATATTACCCACGAATCACTGCAGATTGCTATTCATCTACGTGCGTCGTGGGTCGGCATCAGCGTTGAGTGATTATACTTTGGGAAAAAAATGTTTTTAGTAAAAAAAGAGAGTCTTTTCGTAGTAGCCAAAATCGTTATTAGTTATCTGTTTATTGTACGATAGATAGCAATATAAAATATTTTCTTAATGGAAAAACGTCATCTTACTGTCTACCTAACAATACCTGGTGGGTATACTTTGTATCTAAGTCAGTCGCCAAAACCGGGATGTCGGGAAACATTGGTAAGCAATCACAGTATTTATTGAAAATTTACTAAAAATCACACACAATTACAACACTACAGTTGTACGAAAACTAGTGCCAGTAAATTAAGCTCCTTTACAGTAGTTTAACTATGATTTATAAGGTGTGCGTGTATAATTAATTACGTTATGGTCGGAAAACGCACCCTGCTTTATGCTTCATTAAAATATTTATGTAAAGAAAATAATGAAAGTACCAAAACCAACTTTATGTTGATTCAAGTAGATAGTGTCAATTTCTATTTTTAAAAAATTCGCTCTTCCCCAATAAAGAATAAAACATATTACAAGACTAATGGAATGGAATGGACAATGGAAGAATATTATTATTTACAAAATTCTATTAATTAAAATTCGCAGAAATAAAATTACTTTACTTATTAATTAAATTACTGAATATAATGATAATAAACATAAAAATATATAAATAAATACATGAATACATATTTATAAATCTCGAAAAAGTTATCTAATTTAACTTAGGAATATAGTGTTCTTTCTTACAATATGCTTACAAACATGGAGGCAGCCAGTTGAAGAAGAACAATGTAGCCACCACCAGTGCTATGCCATATCACAGATAAGTTATTACTATCGGTAAACACAGCATATTATTATCGGTAAATATAATAAGTTACCACCAGCAGTGGGACGCGGCCTCAGTCGGGCGGCAGTGTGGGACAGCCGGCAAATCCGTTTATATATAAGAACAACCCATTCATCTCCTTAAAAATAAATGTTAGGACGGCGGTTTCTTAGGCCGCGTACACGTTTGTGATTCTCAGTGTTTATTGCACTATTTAAAATGTAATATGCGAATTGATATTTTATTTTATGGGGACAGTTGGTCAGTGTGCAATTCAGAAATTTTACTAATAAAAAAAAACAAAATTGTCATGAAAAGTTATAAAAAGAATATATTATGTATCTGTTCAAATCTAATATCCTACAGACATCTTTAGACATGTCCATGCTTTTGCCTTTACATTATTAATTATTATTTATTTGTATATAAGCAAAATTTTAAAGATTTATTTGTTTGAATTTTGGTTTGTTTAAATTTAACAGCTGTTTGTTGTTTATATGAACTCGATATAAAGTTCATCGCGTCATTTAATGTTATAATAACAGTTTTGATTTCTAAGAATCTTAATTTTCAATACGTTACTTGTAACAAGGACGTAGACTACTTACCACTATGCCACATAAAAAATAATAAATTAAGATTGCTTCAAACTGCAGGAAGACTTTGTTTACTTATTTTGATAGTTGAGTTACGTTATACTTTAAGGATAAGATGCTTTTCAAGACAACAAAGATAAATTAGGTAAATATTATCTCGTACCAAGTAAACGGCCATTACATGTCTGGTGTAATTGTTGAAAATTAAAGATAGAATAAAAAATATGATGCAATATTTAATAATAGCTTTTTTAATAAAAACTGTCACTTGTTCAGACTAAACATCCTTGTTAACATATATTTTATTTAATTAATTTATTTAATAAATCTATTCTTTTATATTCTTCCGTATTTTGAAATATCCGTTCTCTAATCTATTGTAACTTAATCCAAATAGATTTAGTCAAACTAAAAAGCTGTTTTTTTTTGTAACAATATAGGAAAGGCAATTGATCTCTTAACTCAACCGAGAGGCAACCCACGGAACCCACTTACCGCATTCTAAAAACATTGCGTGTAGAGTGGCGTAACTCAACACCGCGATAACCTCGGTACCAGATCGGGAAATGAAAATATTTAATACATCACTGCTTACAACGGGAAATGAACTTATAACTGTCACGTCGCATGTGGCACTACGCCACGTCGACCTAAATTTATTGGTGTCATTACATTTTAGTTATATTTGAACTAAATTACAAATGAAGAAATAAAATTTAAATTTCCAATTGAAGACGTGCCCTAGCCCGACGCATTTAGTTTGTCGCAAATACACCTCGATTCATGGCCAATGAATATGTATACTGCAGACAGCAGTGTCTGCAGTCTGAAGACACCAACTCAATGAGCCGCAGGACTCGTTATAGAAATACGCTTTTTATTGTTCAACATTAGTCTTCTATAAATATGAATTATTTCCTTTGGTCCTTTCTTTTTTGTGCTTGGTTTTAGAAAAGACAAATAAATTCCGTGGACGTGCAACGTCTATGTTAAGTACTAGGATTTTACGAATTAATTGTTTTTTTTTTTTCAGGCCAGTCGCGGCCCATGGCTACAAGCGTGACTGTAAACGCGACTGGTTGTGGGTTCGATTCTCACTAGAGAAAATGAACAAAATGGGGCGTTGAGTTCCGCCACACAACACGCTCTTCAGGAGGAGAAGGAGGATTAACACTTGGTCTAACATTAGATCTGCCTAAATAAAAAAATATATAATTTTTATTTGAATTTGTGAATTTAGTGATGATATATATATATAAATCTCTCACGATAATGTTATCAAAGAAAAAAAACTAAGCCAAAAAAGAAAAGTGTAATATAATGAGTGTATAGTATGAGTCATGTGGTTTTAAGTTAGTTAACACTTATATTTCTAGTTCCATTTGCATGTTTAAAATATACTCAAGAATTCTTATAAAGGAGAAAGTGAAGTTCGTATGACACAGATAGTAATAAAATTTTACGGGTAGATATTTCATATGTTTAATTTATACAATTAAAGCGAAATGCTTGATGTTTTTTGAAGCTTAATCTACGGACTTAACAATTATGGTTCTTTTAACTTCATGCTGTGTCTCGCATATAGCAGGTACAGGGAAGCAGAGGGAACCTCCTGGTAAGACGCTTTGTTCTTCAACTTCAACATGCTAGGAAATGAAATTATTAAATATTTTATCCCTCAAGTGGGAATCAAACGGACAACCCGTTGTCTCCAGTCACGCGCTTGTGACGTGACACAATCGATATAATTAAAACAGGATATTCTTAGACAAACATGTTCGTACCGTCCATCCAAGACTAATATATATAAATCGCGAATAATCCGTAGTCTGTATTATCCTTGAGCGCTTTTACTTTTATGAGCAAAGAAGCTTACCTTGAGGGAAAACGCACGTCGTCTCGCGCCGCTTACATTATAGCGGGCCCGGCTCCGGCGTCCTGCAAACAGAAAACATTGCTAATAACCTATTTGATAATATTTTGTACTAAAATTTATATTTATAATTAAATCGTAACGAATCGGTGTCTGCACATGGAAGATCTATATCGTTAATAACGTGATAGAGCCAAAGAAACCCTTATGATTTAGTGTTTTCTTTTATTTCAATCGGTTTATAAATAAAAATGTTAAACCGTTTTAAAGAGTGTTTTTATTTAATTGTTTGAAACTTTACTTTTGAACAAATCAGTATTGATATTACTTTTTAAAATAATGTTTAAAAACGGAATTAATCCATTTTAATATTACAAAATAATTTAAAATATATTGGCGCGAAAATAAGAAACCTACAAACAATCGTTTATTAATGACAGATTCCAAATTCAAAAGTAACATATTGTTTATTTTTAATTGTAACAGTATTTATGGCCAGACTTAGTGTATATTATAAAAATAATTATATAATGAAGTAGTCTTTTGTTGCGACTTAGTGTGTTTTCTTATTCCTGCACTTTTAATGGTTGAATTTAAGAAATTATTTGTAGTGATAAGGGCGCTATTGCACATAACATTTAAGTACCTACCTACGTATTATATATTATATATATTTAATGTAAATTCTACGCTACTTTACACGCAATAATTTATTATTAATGTAGTTCGTGAATTTGGCATTCAAAATGAACTCAAACAAGTGAAATGGTACCCACGCTACGCCTAATTGTACAATGCGAAGTAACGAAAATAAAACAACTTGTAAATGTCCGGACATGCCGAATTGTTAGCTTTTCTATTAAAGTTTGACCTGTCGTGGGAACCAACTTTAATTATTTTGTTAGTGTGCGTGAGGAAAGTTTATATGGTTGATAGATTGAACGTTTTGATCAATGACCAAAAAATTAATGAAATTCTCAATTATCTCGTGGTAAATTCTGTTAAATCTCCATATAGGTACAAACATAATATTATATATGTAAATATAATGTACGTATAACACTTAAAAGTTGTTCTTGCTTATATATAACCTTAAACTTTACTCTTCATCAAACGCATTAAAACTTTTAACAAAACTGATTGATGCTCTATTGTGAGAAAAAAAATCTTTGAATTTATTTAAAGGCTATTCATGAATAAGTAGTCATAGAATTTATGTATACTCTCTACTCTTGCAAGTTACATTAAATATAACATTATTATATGGTTAACAGTATTTTTTTTTTAAATTCTAGGTGACACAAGAAACAACTTAAACCGTATATTTATAAATCGCTTTCAAGTCCTAGATTGATCTTGAGATGCCGATTTTATCCACAGATATATAATGAACGAAAAGAGTATCTAAAGACCGATCTAATACTCGAGAGAGGTTTATAAATACGGTTCTTAGTGTTATATACCCAGTAACAGAGTCAAATGAATGTATAATTCTCAAAGCCTCAGTTAATAGCTTCTCATGATTCCTGCTTGGTGTCCCACAGACATGATTCGCCTGGAGCGCTTTCTAATAGATTTATTTGTGATATACTCGTCTCGCTGAATGTGGTACTACATTATCAAAGTGCGGCCGATGGCATACAAACTACATGAAAGTGGACCGGCCTCGGTTGCAGTCAAGGCCAAAAATGTCACTGGCAAATGGGTAATTTTAAATTTATAATAATAATAAAACAAGGTTTTATTTATTTTTTTACTATGATATGTGTGCTGAATATTATTACATGTGATTTTTTTGGCCTTAAAAAATTCTATTATAGTTCTGTCTATAGATGTAGAATTGACAGCGTCGCTTGATCAGTAAACAAAGAAAATTATCTGTATCATAGCGTATCTGTGTAGTAATAGATACAGTTTCTGATAGTTTTTGGTACAAATATTGATGTTTAGTTTGCTCTTATCTAAGTAAGGTCATGGCAATATTTTGTTGACATAAGGAAATTATGGTTGATTTTGTGTAAGTTGTTATTAAAATAATATTTAGATACCTTCTTTAGGCTTCCGTGATTCTTAAGGTAAAAAGGAATTCTTAAAGGATCATTCTGATGTCCGTCTGTCTGTCAAGACCCTTTATACTAGGGTCACTTGGAGATATCGAATTGAATTTCAAAGCATAAATACTCAGATCTACGGACCCTTGATTTCCTAACAAAAAAAGTGTTTCTACCGGAGTACCGTAACGAAGCCTGTTCTGTTTTCTGTTTATTAACACTACTTTTTATTATCGAAATATGTCACTAATAATCTCGTAATTTAATTATAATACCATTTTATTGTAGCTCTGTGGTAGATTAATTGAATTAAAATATCATATTACTTATAATAGAACGACCAGTACAATGAGATTAGTGAGTAGTCAAGAGAATGTCAATATTTGCTTCTACTGTACACAAACGACTCATTCCCGAGAATCGGTTCTCTGTACCCGAAAGATTTGTAAGTAGTTTAAAGATTATTTAAACGCTGAGTATATGGTATATTATATAGCATATATAACATATTTTTATAATGGTACTAGAGACTTAAACGCGGCTTTGCTCGCTTAAATTTTTTTTTATATTAGAGAGAAAAGATATATATTTTTATGAAAGATTAATCCTATGTCCCTTCTAACACCCCTATGAATATATGTACAGAGTGTCTTTGGCGTGAGTGTAACAAACTTATTATACATTATCATTCGTAATATTAATATGACTGTTTTCATTTGAATATGTTTTTCAAAAAAAATATCGTTCATGATTTAATTTCTAGTCTATAGCGATCTTGGTTAACATCATAATAAAAGAAACGAGAAGAAAAAAACCTAATGTAAAGAAACTGTAATTTCCGCTTTCATCCCTAATTCGATACTGCATGTCCCTACTTTGTATATCAGAGTGGGTAAGTAGAAAGATTTTTTTCTCTCGAGTGAAAATCGAACCCACAAATATCGAGTTTGCATGCAGAAGCTGCAGTCCCACTGTGCCATTATAGCCTTATTAAATTTTGCGCTAGTATTAAGTGCTTGTGTCCTCGGTGCACTTAGCTTTATTGAACAATTAATTTTATTTCCTTGTTTAGCCCGTGAACTAAATAAATACAAGATGGTGTCTCCATTCTTAATATTGATAAGGGAATATTTATATGAATGGAAATATTTAAGTCTTATAATTTTCCTCATGAATGTCAGTATTTGTGTTCTTTGTACAAGGATACTTAAGGATACAGAACTCAACGCCGCACTATGCCTCGGCACCAGAGCGACAATAAATTAAAATATAAACGTAAATAAATACATATTAAATAATATTTATCATTATATATGGTAAATGTTGTATATCATCTTATTATATAGTAAAGGTTAAGTATCGCTTTTGTTTATAAAATTTAATAAATTTAAAGTTATCACTATATAACAAGTTTGTACCAGTAACTGTGTTACTGTGTGTGTGTGAATAATTAACGTTGTGCAAAATTTTATTTCAGTTCGTCGAAAGAGTGCTTCAAAGATAGTAAAGGCACTTAGAAGTTGGAAGTTTTAATGGACAAAGTATTTTAAAAATAGCTTAAAGCAACATAACATAAATATTCTTTAAATATTTTTTTTCAGCTCCCCCTGTATAGGCAGAGGATATTCAGTGTTAACACACTCAGTTCCCCAATGTGCGGAAGTCAACGCCGCGCTTTGCCTTCTCATTAGAAATTAAAACAATTTATTTATAAATAACAATTCACTTTTTCGAGTGAAAATCAAACCCACAATCACGTCTACAGTCACACACTTGTACCGCAGCGCCACGACTGGACTCATAAAAAGAATTGCCTAATAAAAAATACACGTAATATTATAATAATAAATAACATTTGTTCTCAGGCGGGCGCGAAGTGGAGTATACAACATCGACACCGTTCCTATGCATTGTGTGCAAATTATTGCCAATAATACCATATAAGTAAATACTAGTTTGTTGTTTCTGAGGCACTACAACTTACTTATGACCTTCCCACCTACCTACAATACAAATTCCCCCTTTCAATTAATATTGAAAAAAAGGTGTGAAAAATCAAAACGAAATACTATAGAGGCTTTGGAAAGGGTTTTGGGTTTGATTCCCATTCGAGCAAATGAAATATTTAATTTTTTTGCTCTGGTAAGCGCAGAGTTGATTTCCGTCATTCAGGAAGTGGGAAAAGGAAGTGTCAAATGAGAACAGTGTTTTTACATCAGTTTCCAGGTGCACTCCTACCCTGCTATGTGCGGGATACAGTGTAAGGCTTTAAAAAAATAAAAATAATTAGTTCACAACACAGATAAAATTCTTTTGCCAAAAAAAGAAATGAAAAAATAAAGGTCCACAATTTTTTTTTCCTGGAAAGTGTGCCTTCCTTTTAATTTATTAGTCATATTTACCATTGTTTGTAACCAGAGCGATGCACTTTGCAATTGATGGCATTTATATTTTTCGTTATTTTCTTAAATTTAATCACCCACTCAGAAGTTTCACTAGAAATTTGCGTATAGTATATGTAAATTAAAAAAACAACAGTACGTCCCATTATAATGACAGATACGATACTGTAAAATTGTCTTTATTATTCTCTATATATTGTGTTTTAAAAATTATCTTAAACGATTTTTTCATTATAGAAACATTATATATGTATGTATATATATATATTTTTTAAATATCTATTTAATAAAGTTAATGGCGCGTTGGGTGGCGTATCAGTGGTGTGTCGTTAATATGAATTGTTAATTAATTGATAATATTTACGAGAGCAAGAGGTTAGATGATAAAGATTCACAAAATTAATATTAAAAAATTTGAAAATAAAAATTGTTACAGCGAACTTCTTTACCGTATTCAGCACATAGTACAGTACAGTGTAGGGCGAGGGAACCCGGGAACCTATTATTAGTGTTAGAAAACTCAATTCCAATTAAAACACTACCTTACCTCATTTTCCATCGAATTCTCCATGCAATACATGTTGAGTAACTCAACGCGCTCTGCTTTTACCTTGTTGTAATAAGAGCGGTGAAATGAACTATGACACGACCGCCTAGCATCTAATAAGTATTATAGTATTTTTTAAAGTTTAATATGAAAGACAAAAGTAAAGAACATTAATTCCATCCTGTTTTAGTTAATCTCTCAGTATCTTAATCACATTTGACCTGAATTTAATATGTAATTGTGTACATTGCACATAATATACATAATATACATCTATATTTAAATATTTGTCTAAACTTTACTAACTAGTTTTTATAAATGAAATGAATGAAGATGAAGTTTTAAGTTAATTTAAGTAAATTTTAATGAAGTTGAAAATTTTGATAATTCTTATCATATATTTATTAAATACAATTAGTGACGATGTAATATTTTATCATATTGTTATTCAAGTTTATAGTATCAGTTAAAATTTTCCAACATTATTACGTAGTTTATTGTAGTACATACATTTGATTCTATTATGAAAAAAATTACAATTCATATATTTTTTTTGTACTTTACAGGTGTAGAAGGTAGGCAGATAGCTTAGTGACTACTGAGAAATTCCGCTCTCACTTTCCGAAGAATTTTGGAGGCATTGTGTATTGAATAGCGGAACTTAACGCCGTCCTTTGCCTACACTAGAGCAAGAAAAATCAAGTAGAAATGAAAATATAAAATGGGGGTCGAACCCACTATCCGCTTGTGCCCGTGCGCCACAGCTATCCTCCATATAAACATATAATAAATAAAGCAAGTCCACGCGCGTGTTAATTTTAACATATTTCACTTCAAACATGGCTTAGGTAATTGAACTTGCCACAGACCACAAGACAATATATGATTTCTTTGTAACCTATTGCGGCGTCTCGATGTCGTAACGGTAACTTAAGTAAAGATTTACAGCTTCTACAGAAGTAGTCTAGGAGTTCTGATGAGTCCTTTTCTTCTCTTTGCTCTTCTTAGTGAATAGCGGCACTCGCGGGAATCACGGGTTTTTTTCTTCACTTAATATTTTACACAAACAATCGAGTTTATAGTTGAATCAAATGACAAGTATATATGTAATAGGTACTGTTTGTTTTTAATATTTTAATGTAGAGGACAGTCGTGGCGCAGGGGCACAAAGTGTGACTGTAAACGCGACAGGTTGTGGATTCGAGTCGCACTCGAGGAAATAAAACATTTTATGTTTTCATTTATTTGCTCTGGTTTGGAGGTAGGGCGCGGCGTTGAGTTCCGCCAATACCTTCAATACACAAAGCTGTCAGAATTCGATGGAAAATGAAAAACGGAGTGTTTAACTCTAAGTTCCCTTTGCCATTGTACATAATGATAAATATTGAAATTGTAAGAGCATACCAAGTTCTATTTATTTCGATACATCACATTTTTTATATACGTTAAACAGGTTTGTGTAGAAACTAGGATTGTGACGATATAAATAAGCCATATTGTCAATTTAGTTGCTATATTTTATTGAGCAGGCCAGTTAGTTACCTTCATGAAAGTTGCTCCCGTAACTAGAATCCGAACTGGCGCCAGCGCAAGAACTAACTGTAAATATATAATATATATTATACAATTTATTACTAGAAAACTATATAATTATCATGAAATAGAAACGCAGGAGCACCTTATAGTATATAGACATTAATCGATATTATTTGACATTATCGATAATGAAGAAGTAAACGAGTTTTGTAAATGAACTGCCTGCCATACGGAATGGTCTAATTTGTTCAGAAAAGTTGTAATAGAATGGATATAAATTGCTCAACAGGTTTGGGCACGTCGAATGAACGAGTGATGAAAGAATGATAATAAAGATTTATGATGGAAAAATGAGTGGTAAGAGAGGTAAGGGGAGACCTCGGTTGACCTTCGAAAACATGGTATCTAAGATAATGGAGGAAGGTCAAGGGTTATAATAATAAAAAATAATAATTAGACGATTCAAATGAAAATTTATCCATAATATCTCATCTGCCGTCATCGTATCGAAGCTATTGTTACGTTACATTGATATTTGATAATATAGATTCATAAAAATTTAGTCACAGTCCGTTATTATGAATCAGCAACGATTCATAACTGAATCCCATACAACACACACTCCATACAATATGCGCTTCACTTTTACTATTTCGTTGCGCCATACTTATCATGTAACACTAGTTTGCATTAGAATGGCGACCACCGTGTTAGATGCAATCGAAGATTTTTTTTTAATATATGATGTATTTTTGTTTTTTCATAATAGCCCATTGTTATTTCTTCTAAAAATTAATATTACAATTGTAACCTAATTTAATTGTTCTTGAAATCTAAGTAGTTAACTATAAAAAAATATTCGGTTTAATTTTAAGTTTTTTGTGTATAATTTTTTTAATATTTTGGAATATTTTTTTAACATTTTGACGTTTCTTTTGCACTATTGATTTAAAAAAAAAAAGAATAGTCTACATCATTGATATAATTAAAAACATAAATTTATTTTAAATTATTATATTACAAGTAGAACAAATATATTTAATTTGTTTTTATAAATATTAAAATAATATATAATTAAAACGTGTCACTGTTGTAGTTACGATTAATCATTAAATATGATAAAGTCTATAGTAAATAACGAATGGTAAAACCGTTCAATTGTATACAGCATCCAGTAGCAGTTTTCACTTTCGTCTGCCATGATAAATGACTATTAACAATTGCGCCTGCGTCTGTACGTCACGACTTAGTTTCCGCATTATCTTTGATCAATACAATATCATATAAAATATATATAATTTCATTTTTCATTATTGTTTATAGTGTATATAATTATATGATTAAAAGGCCAGTTGTGGTAAAGGTAGCACAAGCGTGTAAGCTGACTGTAAAAGCGATAGGATGTGGGTTCGATTTCCATTCGAGGAAATGAAATATTTAATATTTTCATTTCTTCACTCTGGTGACTAGGTATAGCGAGGCATTGAGTTCCGCCACTCAGCTCCCAGTGCATCCAGAATTCAGCGGTCTCTACACTGGTCTCCCTCTGCCTACCCCTGCAGGATATAGCGTGAAGGTGGAAAAGACGTTAAATATGTATCTATTTTCAATAATTGAAATGCAAGTATGTTTACTTTCTACCGTCAGTCTATGTGACAATTATTATTTGTTATGCAATCAATTAATGCTTGATCCTCATTATAATTAGAGACTTATCATATTGCGAATAATTGACGTAGGCGGCGGTAGGATAAACACTTCACTTTCACTTATTTACACTTTTACGTTGACAGTGTTGACGGGATAAATTCATTTAAATATATATGTTGCATAATGTATGTTCATTTTATGAATATATTAAGTGTTTATAAAATATTTGTAAAAGCGTACACGAGTACCTACAGTAGTATGTCAATAAAAAAGTATGATTACTATATACATAATCCTAGGTTCTATTTAAGATCAAAAAGGTAAAAAAGAATTAATATTACCTTATAGGCTGCCTTATATTTCCTTTTCTAGAGTGGGAATCGAACCCACATCATGTCGCGTTTGAGCCCCCGCGGTAGAAGTTGTTTCTTAGCAAAAGCGGTAGCTAATGGAGTTTGAGAAAATTCTATACATTATTGGTAAATGAATATAACTTGTAGTGTTCCACATTGGGTAAGGTTTTAAATTAACTTTAGAAATTTAACATATACGTACTGGTTGATATTTCATCCAGAAACTTTCATATTAAATATATATTTTACAATTTTTTTTATGAATATTTTCCTACAGAATAATAAAATTTTCTATATTAGATACTAATTGTTTTTTTTTTTTTTGTAAATAAACATCTGTTCTATATGTACTTTACGCGATTTTCTCAACTTCATTATACTTGATTACATAAGAAATATTTATGAAACATAGAATTTTAACTAATTTACATATCAATTACATACGATTCGAGTCATATAACTTTATTCATATTTTTGAAGAATATTAACGTCATTCTTGAGTAACACGGATTTTTTTATACGAGGTTAACAGAGAATTTGACGTCACATATTTTACTTTCCTCTTACGGTTATGTATAACGTCAGTATGACCACATATAGGCAGTTACTTATATGATTTGAGACTGTATGCCCCTCTTGTTATATATATTATTAAATATATTATATTGTCCTTTTTGTGTTAATTAATTTCTTTTTAATATATATGTTACTTTTTAAAAATTTATCATTTATATAATTATATAATTATTACATAAACTTAAAAAAACCGCCTACAGCATAACTCTATTCAGTTCTTTTAATACGTTTGACAAATTTATTTATTAATTAACTTATTTATTTATTATACTTTACATAACAAATGACATACAGATCAGTTACCATTGTTGTTCTATTTTCAAAAAGTATGAAAATTTTTTTTTTAGGCTTGATTTGTATCTGTGATACTTTTTTATGTAGGTTTTTACTTACAACAGTTATTATGTCTGTAGAAAACCACAAAATGTCGAGTAATGGCCACTTGTTGATTACTTAGCGGCGGTCACGTGGCCCACTCTTTTCATTAGTGCGATGACATACAACTCTACTTATGAATTATATATTCATTCTAATATAAATCTCTATCAATCCATGTATAAATATCCAAAATACTATTTGTTTTCATTAAATATAGATACGCAAGTAAATATGAAATTTATTTATGAAACACTAAAGCATCATTGAACATTTTTGCATAATTTAATCTTTCTAAACATTCTGAAGTACGATGACTACGTGCCGACATATGAACTCGTGTAATACAACTATATAGGCTAAATACTTGAGATAAATGCAACGCGTCATGTCTGTAGATACACTAATGGAGGTAGAAACTGATATAATACATATATTAACATTGGGGATTTTACTAACATTTCTGGAAAAAAATATATTCAAACGGTTGTGATATAAATTTTAATATGAAGAAAAAATACATATGTAAATGGTAATAATAACATTCCTATATTAATATCTTATAACAAAAGAAACGCAGTTTTTAAATAAATAGTCGTATAGTTCAAGCTCCCTGTGTTAAAATATATATTTTTATATATTTTAATTTAAATAAATTAAATTTAAATAAAATAAATTATATATTTTAATTTTACGATATTGCATATCGTTTTACATATTTGTAATATTTTAACGTTTGATTTGTATTCAAGACGTGTTCATTTAACGATTAAATTATCAGATTATTGTTATCGATACTTCACTACATATTTAAATGTTTGACAGTTAACAGCAGATGTTGGCGTATACAACAGAACTATACGTGCCAAGTTCATTAATTTATCTTCGCGATGTAAAATAAAACATATTAATTTATTAGCCGGGTAATTTTTCATTCATTTTATAAATGTTTACATTGAAATATGGTTGGCCATTAGTCAATTCAAATAGTAGCATTTGATATTAATAGTGTATTAAATATTTAGTTTACGTATGAGGCGGCATTTTGACTGTTGCGGTCAAGTATTTATTAGTTTTTACTTGCTTTGTAATTACTACTGTATGTGTATTGAAATTTTAAATAGAGTTAGATAATAATAGTCACACAGATAACTAATATTAAAAATATATTGTGCACTTACAATCAAAAGTTTTATTTATATTGTAGTTTTATAATTATTTTATATTTCTTATAATCATTAAGCTATTATTTTTCTTAAATTACTTTTGAATAAAAATATATTATAAATTTTTATATCATTTAATTTTAAATCGCATTTTGAGATTGAGTATTATTAGGGTTTGACGCAAGTACCGGATAAATGATATTTTTGGCACGACGCCACGCTAATGAGGACGTCGTTATAATGTCTTATTTCTACGGAAAATACCAGACGCACGCAATAATTATTATATTGAATATATAAAATATGTGCTATAATTATTTTCTGTACGTAAAAAATATAGCTTATATGAAAAGCTAACTTCCTAAAGTAAAGTTGCCACCATTTCTGAATTTTTCTCTAACCTTTTGTATGAACTGTGTAATATAAAAATATATACATGTATATATATATACAGTTTAAGCGCTACTTTCTGTATTTAATAATTTTAAATATTAGTATATTATAAACCGAAAAAACCTAGAAATATCGGATATCGGGCATAAATTTTTATTCTGTACTGTGTTCGCATTGTCCACCGGAAATAATGTTGGGAGTCGGATCACGTGTGACATCCGCATGGACGAGGTCCCATTCATTCGTGTCTAATTTTTACTATACACTATTAAGATTTTTTAAGTAAAGGCAAATAAATGTAGATAATAAGTTATTAATTAAAATATAAAAATGCAATAGGTATTCAAATTTTCTTTATATTCGTTTCTCTGCTTTTTTAATGAAATAATTAATTATTGAAGAGAACAGGCACGAGAAACACCTGCCTTTTAAACATAAACGTTATTATTATCTTTTCTGGGATGACTTTGAAATGACAAAAATATTTATATTCAAAATTAATAATCTATATACTATTAAAACATATTAAATACTAGGATTTAATCATGCCTTTCTTCGATAGTTACCTATACAAGTATATATTTAGTGTCTATTGTGTCTGAATTATTGGCATTTGTGGAAAATTCATTTGATCAGACGGAATAAATAAATGAAAGAGAAAGCGGGATTGAAAATGTAGGTCTTTTGTTTGGTGATAGCACGGCTATGGTGAGCCTATCGTTATTATCAGACGCCGTGGTCATCTCTGTCCACAGACAATAGGGATTGTTTGAATTGGTATCTTAGAATGACAATAAGCAGAATCTAATGGCAGTATTGATAAAATAGATAAACACCTATATTTTTAATATTGATAAAGAAATACATAATACGTTACGCTATTGAGAAACTACTTTATATGGATTTTTCTTCATTAAATTGTACTGTAAAAAGTGTTATTTAAAACAACATCTAAAGTGTAGTCGCTAGACGGAAAAGTATTTATAAAGAGGAAAAGAAAATAAACGCACATTTTCAATAGGACCTTGTTTCTGCCTTTTCTAAACTAATGTATTGCTTATATTATGCATATATGTATGCTGGTCTTCAAGGCTTTTATTCAATCTTTGCCGGTAATTTCGTTGTCAAATGACAAATCAGCGAGGAAAACAATGTGTAGTATTGAATACTTATTGGTGATAGACGTGACCTGGCGAGAGTTCCTTATTGTCTCTTAAACGATAAGTATGTTTTTAATATTTTTTAAAAATTATATTTGATTTAGATCCTGGCCAAATTCACTTTAAACTACTCTCAAAGTGTATCCTTTCTGATAAAAAAAAGAAAAATTATCACTCAGACGTCAAAAGTTCTGACATAAAAACACAGTCGATTTGACAGCCTCCTCCTTTTGCAGAAATCGGTTAAAAATATTTCAAAATATGTACAATTTTTTTATATTCTTCCAAGATTATTAGAATATAAGTAATGTACTGTACTACGATATGGTTGTAGTCATTTGTTGCATAATATCAATATGTTTATTTATCAAAGTATATTAATTTAGGTCATGAAGCCTTGACCTAGGCTACTACGTTACGTTCCATAAATGGCGATCTTATATATATTCATATATATGTAACGCAGTGTACAAATGAGTTGCCATGTCCATATGAAATTTAATGAATTAAGCGCACACAACATTGTTAGGCAGAGGGAAGCTAGTGTTAAGACACTCCGTTTCCCATTTTCCGCCGAGTTCTGGAGGCATTGCGTGTCGAGTGCAAAACTCAATTAATTATTTCATTGCCTCCAGTGGAATTTGAATCAACAACCTGTCGTAGTCTGTGAACCCTGCGCCACGGATGGCCTATATATATATATATATATATATATATATATATATATATATATATATGTAACGCAGTGTATAAATGAGTTGCCATGTCCGCGGGCAATTTAATTAATCTGATTTAGACGTCAGTGAAATGTTACCACTCAATTAATGAATTGTGCTCGAATTGTTATCGTAGTCGATATTCGCAGTGCTCGATGTTTACAATTCCATTGTAACTAAATTAGTTTCAGACTGTAATATAATTTTATCAGCTTCACACTGTATCCCACACATAGCAGGGTAGGCAGAGGGAACCTTGTATTAAGACACACTTTCCGCATTTCCTACGAATCCTGGCATCATTGCGTGTTAAGTGAAGAGGCTCAACGTCACACTTTGCGTCGACAGCAGACTGAAGAAAATGGAAATTTCCTCGAGTATTTCCTCAAGGACACGAGGAAAACTTTAGTTTCTTGAACCTACAACCTGTTTCGTTTACAGTCACATTTTGAGCCCTTGTGCCATACCGGTCTTTAAATATAATTAGTTACTTACTATTAATTAATGCATTAATTAATGGAGGTGATTAATTATAGCACTATAATGAAACCGTTTAAAAGTCATTATTATCATTATTATATTAGTTATGTAAGTGAGGTTCAAATTTGGAAATAAATGACAGTTTTCCAAATTAACCATCTTTCTGCATTTCACAAATTTCAAAGACAGTTGGGGTTCAGGTTCGATCCCCACTGACTGAGGAATAAAAAATGAACAAGAATTGTGTATATTTTTTGTTTATTTGTTAGTTTACAAAAGACAAATCAATTTAATTTTTATTTTTTTTTACTTAGGAATTTAAAAAATAAAAGGTATTAATTAAAATAATTCAGCTTTAAATTGCTTATATTAACATTATAACAGAGTAAACATGACGCGGCAACGTTTACACGTTCTCGAGAAGCTGGAATGTGCAAGAAATGCATATATCGTGTGAAGGCTCATTAACTTTTAGATCCCTGGAGAGCACTCGTCAGGGATATATTGTCTCTTAACGTGATCGTCTCAGGGAAAGAAGGATTGACTCCAATCCTATATTGTATGTATATAGAAAGTTATTATTATATTTTTATTACTTTCACATTGTTTATTTAGATTCTGTATTGAAAAATTATAAATATTAAATTAATAAATAAATACAAAACACCACCAAGGTAAAAAAGTGTCGATGAGTTCCGCCACTCAATGCCTAAAAAAAATTGGGAGCAAAGTGGGAAACGGAGTGCCATGACACTAGGTTCCGTATGTCTACCCTGCGTTTTTTTAAATCATTAATTTATAATAAAAAAAAAAAGAATTGCAAAGTGATGAAGGACGTAAAAAGATTTTAATTGTACATCACGTCAACCTTTTTTCATTATTTAAAAGTCAGGCCGGCTGGAAATATTTTTATCAAAGAATAATGAGACATAAAAAAAAATAGTGGCACGAAATGAAGTTTGCGTTTAAATTGTAGTTGCGGGGTGGTCGTTCACCTCACCTTCCCGTCTCGTTCCCATTAAGTGGAAGTAAACAAACCAGGGAGTGAAATTATCCCCGAGAGAGCACGCAGGGGGCGAACGCCACCGGCATTACGTTTGCTTATTTTCTATTTTGAGGAAGCTTGCTCGCTTATTGTGAAGTGAGTGCAGTGTCTTGTGGTATTATAAAACATGTAATGCCGTAATTTTGTGAAAAGGACACTTTTAAATAATTGCTTTATTTTTGCTAGCTTCCTATCTATCTGTGTTTTTTTCCTTTTGTTGTCCGCACACATTAGGTTAAGCAGAGGTAACAAAGTGTAAGTCCTCCGTTCCCATTAAGACAGTTCCGTTCCCCACTTTCCATTAAAATAATTCAATTCAATTGTAGGGAATTGTAGGCTAGGGAACCATACCTAACGAGGGAAATGTATGAAATGTAAATATTCCTTTTCATCAAGTGGGAATCGAACCCACAGCCGGGTCTAAACGCCAGGCGGGCCTAAATCTCTAAATAAGGTTTCATGTATAAATTATAATACATAAAATAAAAACAATATAAATAAATAAAATAAATCGTTAACATTATAACACATGAAGGGTAGTTACGAGTATAATAAACAAGCTTTAAAGGATCATTCGGGAGTAAGGCGGGATATAGCTCGAGTGTATCGCTATTTCGGTTCAGCTGAACTAACCCCACCTTAGATTATCTGATGCAACTTCCACCTATCGCTGCCATGGTTGACTACTTCTGACCTTCACACACAGACATAAGACTTGAAATGAATCAGTCAAAATACTTCAAAATTTATCAAGATTTACGAGACAAACGAAGTTCCCCCAAGATATATATGGTTGTAGGTTTGTGGCAAAGGAAATAGGGGTCCGAATGCATATGGATTAATTTTTGATAGCATCCTATTGGTATCAAAGAGTGCGCTATATAGTGTGGCCAAGAAAAATGGCTCTATTTATTTATATTGGATTATAACCATTTTTGTAAGTATCCTAAAATTATAAGATTTTAAAGTAGATTGACGAAGAAGAAACCATTGTTTTAACAGCCAGACGACTGTCTGGGCAAAGAATATTACTTATATATAATACCATTTTGTACTTAAAAGCTGTGTGTACATATATTTGAGAATTCATAAACATAAAAGTTACATATAAGAGAACTTTTCTAAAGCGCACGTTGAGTTTTGGTAAATAATACAAAAGGTAGGGATGTAAGAGGTCGCAGCAAATGAGCACCTTTTATGAATTATACATCAGATAGGTATTTGTCACGAGGGACGAGGGAAGGAAGGAAATTTTAATTCGAGATTATTTGGCATCTGTTGCAATTTTGCAAATTAATATTATGTTACCGGTATAAACTGAACTCTAAACTTGTATAAAACTATATTTCTATTGAATCAATACTAAAACCTGCAGTTTGTACAAACTTACTTATAAAAGATTAACTAGGCCGTCGTTTCTTTAACATTTTTTTTAACTTCACTCTGTATTCCTCATGTAGTAGGGTAGGCAAAGTGATCCTAGTGCTAAGACACTCCGCTCCCCAGTTTCCTCCGATTTCTAGATGCATTGCGTGTTGAGTGGTGTTACTCAACGCCTCGCTTTGCCTCTACACCAGACTAAAGATATTATATTATTAAATATTTGATTTTCTCGACTGGGAATAGAACCCACAACTTGTCGCGTTCACAGTCACACGACTAACCTGATTTATTTATTATCCTTCTTTATTAATTTATTATATCAGTACTAAATTTTCGCGGCATGCATGGTAATATGTTACTATGTTTACAGTCTATAATGATTGCATTGCCTCAAACTGGTTATACTAGTATTTTAGACTTATATGGGTTTTTATTCTATACCTTACACAGTTTTCTATATTTCCTGTTTCTATTATACTATAAGTTGCTAATTTTTTATATTACACTGCTATCATAAATATATGGTTTAATTATTTTTTATAGTATTAATATAAACTGTTAATGTACAGTAAAATATAGAAATAAAGACCATTTTTTTTGTAAATAATAGTTCTTAGTTATCAAAAAATTATATATGAAGTGATAATATATGCGAAATTCGAAAAAACTTCGTGGAATATATGACTATGGCCTCTATTATATTAGTCGTCCTTATAAGTGGTTTAATTATAATAAATTATTTATTAATTTTAAATGAGTCTACATAATTTCAGTATTTCATAACATGGCTAGTGTTTTATATATAAAATAATAATTTAAAGTAATAGATTCTTCTTAATAGATCTTTTGACGGTTATCAGTTACTTAGTTAAACGTTAGCTCGTTAACATACCTACCTACGTTTACTATCAAAATAGTCTTACTTTCTATAAAAGGAAATCGAAATTATCTCGTTACATTCCATTTCTCTCTCGGTAGTTTTGATAATTGTATCCCACTAGTTTTTTTTTTATTTTATCGCGCGATTGCCGTAACAGAAACATTGCAATCGACATTCTTTATGTTACATAGACGGTCGGACGCGATAATCCATCTACGTATTGAGAACTGACACTATTATAATCAATGTTTTGACTGTGACGCGACGGTTGTGGGTTCGATCTCAACTCGTGGGATGAAGTTATTATTTATAGTTATTTTTACCAACATATTTTGCAAAGTTTTGACCAATTTTTCATAATATTATTCTCACAATCAACCTTCAACGAAAATATTACTCAATAGAAAGGAATTTATTATTATATATAATATGTAACGTATTTTGTAGAGAGTTGAGTTGTAGAGGCTACTTTGTCGTTTCTGCAGTACCAGAACGCGAAGCTTTATTGAATTGCTCCTTGTACGAGTATGACAACCTATAATGCGATGTCGCGCAACTCGATTTCCTGCTTCTATTAGTGACCAGTTGACCACCGGCCGAGCCGCGGGAATACATCTGCACACAATGAAATTTCTTACTATACTTGGAAAAATACATTTATGTATTGGAAATATATTTATTTATTAAAAAAAAAAATCTTATGTGGTTTCTATGTTAGATTAACAAGAATTAAAAAGTTTAGTTCGATGAACTCGGTTAAAAAGTTTGCTTGTGACGTACGACGACGACGGACATCAAGTAGTTAGTGATTTTTTTTTCAGTTTCACGCTGTATTCCGTATAAAACAGGGTAAGCAGACTGAAAAGTGTTAAGACACTCCGTCTACCACTTTCTGTTGAATTTTTACCTTGATACCAGAATGAAGAAATTAAAATATTAATAAATAACAATTCATTCCCCCCAGTGGGAATCGAATCCCCAATCATGGTGTTTACAGTCACACAAATATATATATATATATATATAATAAAATTAAAATTTAACCAAATAGTTAACTTAATAGGTAAATTCTAGTTACCCGTAAAAGGAGGTAGATCTTCGCCTGTATATATTATAAATAGCGAAGCGGGCTGGGCTACAGATGTAAAGACACCAGTTTTAGAAGTGCTCGAGTCTATTTCGGACAAGTGTAAATAAATCCAGCCAGTCACTTTCGTTCTTGGTTGTCACTTTCGTTGCCCTCTGCCGTTCTCCTTGTTCTGTCGCCATGAGGCAGGTACACGGGCATATGCGACCTTATAATGTCGTTAGATATCGAATATTTTTTATTATATATTCATAATGTATTCGAGGGTTAAATATCTTTCAATACAATACAAAGAGGTACATACACAGAGTCTTAGTAAATATTTATTATTCGAATTATGAAATTAATTCATATAGTGAATAAGTTATAGTAAAATTCATTTAATCAGAAATTGCCATTTCAAAGTATCGTATACGGTGTCTGTACATAGAAGATATATAAAAAGAAATATTGGTGGCATTTAATGAAAGGCAATGATAAAAAAAAATAGTCTATTTGTCTGTGCGTTTGTTCACGCTAATATCAAAAACGACATGGTAGGTTAGTGTTTTATTTGAAGCAATGTTTCTTATCTAACAAAATTTTAAAAATAACTGTTTGTGAAATGACATAATTATTAGAAAACGAAAGTGACGCGATTTAGTAAACTAATAATTAAGTAGACCAAGCGGGCGAAGCCGCGAGCGGGTCGCTAGTCATAAATTAAAAACTTTCCATGTATATGTGTTTCGTTTATCACATGCAGTGAAGGCGTCCACGTGTGCCAGCCGCCAGCCTCATTACAATACATTGTCATGTCGGCGGATTCCTAATGCGACGCCGTAATTGAATCACACAGTACAGTTTTTACAATACGAGCTATCTACAATTTGTTTAGGCCAGTAATGGTGGCAGACGTGCGTTCGATTCTCACTCGATGAAATGAAATTCTTAATATTTTTTATATATTCGCTTTGGTGTCGAGGCAAAGCGCTGCGCCACTTAACACGTAATGCTGTCAAAATTCGTCGGAAAGTGGGGAGAAGAGTGTTTTAACACTAGGCTCCCCCACCCTACCCTACGCTGCACGCGGGATACAGCGTGAAGCGTTAAAAAAAGTGTCTATAAGCGAATAATGCCTATTGTATGGATACTTCACAAGTTATTGTATGAGTATTTTGCGTGGCAGGCGCCGACCAAATGACGATGACATAACACTTGTACTGCCGTTTAACTGCGCTGCGCACCGTCACAATGAAAGCAACACCGTTACAGTACTAAACTTACGCGGAATTAAACAAAAATATAAAAAAAAAATTGTAAAACGGTCGAGGGAATTAAATATTTAATATTTGGTGACGACGCAAATGTTTCCACATTTCGCTGGATATTATTAGGTAACGGAAGTAAAATGAGTAAAAATGGAGTATCTTAACACTAGGTTCCCTCTGTCTACCCTGTGCGGTATATAGCATGAACCTATAACAAATGTAAAACACGTATAGTTGCGTTCTGCAGCATAATTAACTGCAGATAATTAATTTAGTTTAATTAATATATTTTTTTCTTTTTTGTACGGTTGAATAACAAAGGGAACACACCGAACTCGTCAACAAAATATTTATACACAATTCTAGAACATACTGATACAGTGATTCAGTGATACCGTATTTACATTGGCGTCCAAAAATCAAAACATAGAATGCAAAAACGTAGATATAAAAATTTTAGGGCCAGTGCGTTCTGAAAGGGTGATAAATATGGGAAACGCGGTCGGTTGTCACCTTAACATCTCAGTCCTTCAACTCAGATGGCAAAGTTCCCAATGAAAACTGTTTTGGATTCTCTATACGCAAAATGTGTAAAGAGTAAAAACAACATGCTGTGTATAAACATCAGACGTTTTAAAGAAACAAAAATGCATCCGATTAGAAAGCAAACGTTTATTTCACGTTGAAATCAACTTGAATATAATGTATCAACATCAACATCAGGCCATTTAGGCCAGTCGTGGCACAGGAGCACGAACGTGTGACGGTAAACGCGACATGTCGTGGGTTCGATTCAAATTTCATATTCAAAATATTTATTAAAATGGAATATTACAAGCACTTTTGAATCACTGCACAGGCAAAGCACGGGCTCGGAAAGCAGTTCTGCTGAGAAAAGCCGGCAAGAAACTCAACTGTTGGTCTTTTCAAAATTGAGGTTACAGCTATCCTGTATGAAATTCAAATGATCTGAATTAAAAACAATTTTATCCTTCTAATATATTATACTTGGACAGGATTACCACTCGGAGAAATGAAAACAGGCAAAGGCAAAACGCCGTGTTGAGTTCCACCATTCAAACCGCAAGGCCTCCAGAACTCTGTGTCCTCAGCTTACCGTGCTCAATGTGGGATACAACGTATAGCTAAAAGAAATCCACATTATATTTAATATTAATACATTATAAACCAACTATTAATAAACATCATCAAATGTGGGGATACATATAGCAAATGTATCAGATCGAGCGTCGGTCTAAAGGCCGGCAAGTAAAAACTTGATACACGGAAGAAATGTTGATTCTATAAAACATAAGAAATATCAAAGTCTTGTTTCAGAGAATTCTCGAGGAATGATAACGCGTAACAGCAACAATGATGAACAAAAAGCGTGCAGTAACTCTGCCATTGTGAGTCCACGGCGCGCACTGCGCGTGCAGGCGGCGTGGGACTGAACGCGCGACGCGGGAAAATCTCACTCATATGTATATCTTATTCACATGGACGTACGATGAGAAAAAAAAACTTCGAAATCACAATTACAAATTATGAGTGTGTGTACACTGCGCTCTCTTTATATTATCAGTACCTAACGATAAAACCGTTGTACACTTGTAAATAGTCAATAAGGAAAAACCAATAGTTACATCTCGAAGCGAATCGTAGTATAAATTAATTTCAATAGATGAACTAGTGGCATAATTGAAAAATATATAAACTAAAAAAAAAAATCAACAATTAAATCAGCTTCACGGTAGTGTTGAGACACTTAGTTCCGCCGAAGCCGACATAAAAAAAAATACATCTTTACTATTTTTTATTTTATCTAGTTCACTGTAGAAACATTTATCATTCAATTTATTTAATGGAACAACATTCATTTCTTGTTTTAACCATTTCATTAAGTAAAAGGTAAAAATGAAACCTCACAGCTGGACTATCAACAACTTCACGGTTTGCTTTGATGTAGGTTGACGGAGATTTTTACTTGTATTTACTATCTTAAATCGAGATAACATTTTCCGTTTTATATATAATATTATATATACTATAATCAATTGCTATTTTCAATTAAAAATGTAGCTTACGTAAAGTAGAGTGCGTTAAAATGGAGGTGCAAGTGAGTTATATTATAAACCACTTTCTTTTCACTCACAAAATTCAGGTTTGCGCCTAAATCGCCCCCATATTTATTTAATTTATGACCGATAACGACTAGGCAGAACTAATATCAGCCAGATGTGTCCGACTTTAATTTCACTAATAATAAAGAGCAATAAACGAGTGATCAACGTTGACCGACAGGTTTCTTGGCCGCACGTTCTCGCCATTTTATGCCAATGTCAATGTGACTACCTGTTTAAAGGGTGTTGTATTTTGGTCTTCACTACTAGATCGCCTTCAATAAACCCATAATAATGTATGTTTTTCATTTGAGTGCATGCCATTAAAATAATTTGTAACGCCTAATTTATTACGATTATAACATAGCACCTTAGTTTATCTGAGCTTTTACTCAATATTAAATAATTTTTCGTTTAGTATAATAATTTAATCCACAATGCTATCAAAGTGGCACGAACTCACAGTTTACAAATGGCTGCCTCACACACCATTGTGTCTCGAGTCGTACTACTTTATTAGTGGAAAAGTCTCAATTTGCCCTATATGGAATTAAAGTAGAAACATAAAATACAAAAAATATAAATTTAATTATATTTAATTATAAACTATATAAATACTAAGTTTAGGACCACACTATTAAAACAGATAGACTAAATACAAAATTTTAGTCTAATTTATGTGAGGTTTAATTTCGTAAGGTGTATTTTAAATTAATTATCTATAATTAAATTTCAGTTCATTTAAATTCTTCTAAATTCATATGGAATTTAATGTTTCGGCTGTTAAATATACGACCTTTGTTTAAAATTTATTTTACATTCATAATTAAAGAATAGGTTTACAAGATGCTTTGAAATTTCAAATAAATAGCCGTGATCTATATTTTTAAGTTACAATAGTCGAGTATTACGTTTTTGGTATTTTTAAATTTTGTACTTTTAAGTTTTTAAGTATGATGTAACATACTTTTTATTCTTTTGTTGTTATAGTAAAAATAAATGGTAAATAATAATATAATATAAGTACAAATAAATAAACGTTGTAACATATATTTAAAATTTTACAACTTCAGTAAAAAACAAATCTAATATCATAAAAAATATAACATATACATTTGCATCGACAGTATTGTAAAAGTAAACAATGCAACGTACAAAATCGTGTCCTGTTATAGTTTTTATTCTCCAACAAAGTTCATGTTTCCAATTTACATTTACTTACGTAAAAATTTGTGTTAAACTCACATTTGAGTTGCGTATTGTTTCAGGAATATTAATAAAAACTACCAAAAAAAGTGTCGTTAAATTTATATAATATAGAAATATAATTATATAAAAAGACCGGTTAGTTAAATTTTATTTGTATTGATTTGTAACCTTAAAACGTTGGTTGATGATTAATAACGATGTAGAAAGAGTTCATAAAAATTATCTGTTTATATATTTACGACAATAATTAATCGCTTGACTGATGTGTCCATTAACTTTGCAACAATTATAATATTTTATCTGTGACAGTGACAGTTCAAGTTGGTTTCCGTGGAAAAGAGAAGTGAAATATATATATTATAAGAAATGGCTAGCTAATAATTAACAAACGTTATGCAATTTATAAATAAATATTTATTAAATAAGTAATAGATACATAGTTTCATATTTAATGTATACTTATACGCATCTAAGTAAGTTCCGTATTATTTTATTGATTTATTAAAAGTTGTCATGTATTTACCGAGGTTAGAGAAACATTGACAACTGTCAAATATGTTCAAAATTCTTGTAGCCTCATTAAAATAATGATTCCTTTCGTAATAAGAATGTTAAGTACTTAAAATTGATTATTTTTTAATTACCTTAGTCTTTGTTGAAATATATTTTGTTTTCTTGGATTTTTATAAGTAATTATTGGTATAATAATTAAAGTTTGTTGTAATAATTATTAATTAAACTGATCACCTAGTAGATATTTAAGAAGGTGATTATTAATCGCGTAAAGTGGCCAGCTGTAGCCATATTTGCTTGAAACTTTATAATCTATCGCCAGCTATTGTTTGCAAACCTACCGTTATCACAAGAAAAACAGTATTGTTGCTCACTACTACAGCATTATTAGAGATTGATTTATATTTTTATGTTTGAATATTAATATATAATGACACTTGTTCCTTAAAAATATATTTTAAAAGGCATTAGAAAAGCCTAGAAAAGAGTTCAACGCACACTTTTTCCTTTTTAATGGATTTAGTTGTTGTTTTACTTATATATTTTTTAATATAAAAAAAAAGCTTGCAAGTTGATTTTGAAAACTTAAATAAATTTAATAATTTTCATATAAAAACATACTTAACTACAAACAACAATTTCCAATTACCTCGGAATATAAAACGCATAGATAACGAATCCGAATCAGTATGTCAAAGAAACTGATCCGACTGTGAGAAAACGTACGACCTTCCATCTGTAATGCAGTTCATGGCGCGATATCTTCTCGTCCGCATAAACAAGCATCAATCAGCTGGACTAAACTCACTATATAAATACAATTTGTAATTCAACACGTACTCACCGCAAACAGACGGCCGTATTGGAAATGAGCCGTACACCTCCAATGTGCAAAGTCACAGAACAACGTAAACAAACACAAATGTAAAAAACTGTCTATATAGATATATAAAAAGATATATAAAATGAAAGTATAGACGAACTAAAAACTGATCATTCAAATACACCACTTTTACGAAATGTCGGGCGCGATTGAAGTTTCGCTGGCGGGAGCGTACGCGGCACGTGTGCGTCGCGCTCGGGCGAGTCGAGTCGAATGGAGCCAAAGCCAATGGAAATGCTCAGTGTTCGTGTTCGGTGGCCAGTGCTACTGGTACAGTGCGGTCAACGAGTCGTGGCCGCTCTGGAGTTACGTTTTTTGAACTTTTGCGCATTGGACACTCAGTAAGATAATAATAAAATATCTAAAATCTAAACTGCTCAGCTTTTTACAGCTAACTTCATAGCGGCCACGACTCGTTGACTGTACTGTACTGTTGTGGCTTGCTATCGGCCCCGGGTGCGCGCACACTTCTTGCATAGTCTTTTTAATCAGACGCGCCGTTTCCGCACCGGCGATACAACGCAAAAGAAAATTGACGGCGTTAAATGCTAATATGCATATTAACAATAAAATCAATACATCTATGTCCTCATATGTAAATGTTCTACGCAATATATGGTTTTATCATAAGATGTACATGAACAGTGGTACAGTTAAGACAAATTGTACCTAGTAATTATGAAATTGAATCATTAAAAAAAATCAGCTTACAGTCGATTGCTTGTAGAGTGACGAGAACGTGAACTCAATCCCGACCCTTGGCGCCAGAGCGAAAAAAATGAAAATAAAAAACATTATTATTAATAATTCATTCCCCCGAGTCGGGATCGAACCCACAACCGTCAAGTAACACCGTCGTACCACTGGCGGCCCTGCGACCCACCACGGCGTCAATGTTGAATCAAATATTTGTATTATATTATATTTGTAATTTACTTTCTTAGTACTTTTAAATATAGGGTGGCGTCGGGTTCCATCATCCAATACCAAATGTCTCTAATTAGAAGATGAGGAAAACAGATAGATAAATCCGTAGCTTTCATCAGCTTAGACGAGATGCAATTCGAGTAAGTTGTAGAGTAATTTGATCTTACAAATGTTCTGTGTTTTTTCCTTTGCGTTTGATAAAATAGAAAAAGGGGCACAAGTGTGTGACTGACTATAAACGCGTCTGATTGTGGGTTCTATTCCTACTCGAAGAAATAAAATATTTATCTAAAATTCAAAGTTCAGAAATTAGAACTCGGCGGTAATTTAACGATCAAATCATTTTGTTGTAGTGATAAAATATTAATAGTATCTATTCCGTTCAGTGTTCCAGTAACCATTATAATCTCGTCTCACCCGTCCGTATGCAGTTTTTGGCTCTAAGCTTCAATGACAAGTCGCATCAAAGATGAGGGCAAGAACTAGTATAGTAAATAAGCTGAACTAGAAATATTATCAACCTACCAAAAATATAATAACTTATCTGTAAAATAATCCTATGACGCTCTAATTACGAGACTTATCTCTGTGACCAGTATCTTGCTTATACCAAATTGCTGTTTTAAGGGACAAATAAAATCTCAACTTTCGTATCGAGGCCAAGTTGGGGGTAAAATGGCGGTATCATAAAATTCCCTTTTTATAATAAAATGTGAAATATACGTACAAGGGTACGAGGTTTTGCTTTTAATATATTAGTTATGATAGAAGTCTCGTGGGGAAATCAATCCTGCCAGATTTCTTGGGAATACGCTTAATTTTAGTATTTTTGGACACGAAAATCTTAAAAAAAATTTAGAAAATCTAAATGTATCAAAGTTTGACTATAGTCATATGAAACGAATGTGTTTTTTTTATATATATCTTAGTTGTCTAAGACGAAAATGTTACATTTTTAAATATAAAAAAAAATACATTTTAAATGTTTTCTTTGTTATTATTTCCTTTAACTCCAGTAGACTATGAAAATAATTTTAATTCCATACTAGCTTATAAAATCTATTAAGGATAGTAAAGATGTGCCCAACTGTAAGATTTACGATTAAGATATAAAATACTATGTTGAAGTGGAAAGCTCGCCTCGTTTGTTATACTGGAAGGTTTACCTACGTTTTATATAACACCATAAAAATAACAGCGTGTTTTAAAGCTTTTTAACAAAGAAAACAAAAGAAAAGACAAAAATTGAATATTCAGAGTCAATTCTTCTATTCTAGTCTATTATTATTAAATAGTCTAATATTATTCAATGTAATTTACCAAGGCCAAGTAAATTCGATATATCAATGGGAATATCTCTTTAATAAAACGTTGGTATTTATAGTTATAATTATAAATTTTTAATAAATAATCTAAAATCTAAAATTCGGCGGAAAGTGGGAAGCGGAGTGTTTTAACACTAGGTTCTTTCTGCGCTTCTTGTGTACATACGGGATACAGAGTGAAGCTAAAAAATATATATAAATTATTAAAAAATACTAAAATGTGTGTGAAATTTTACTTAAATATTTGTTTTTATTATTTTGTATTTATATTAATATTGTTTTTTTTTAAATCAGTATACATATGAATTTATAAATAAGTAAATATAAAAAAAAAACAATAGATATAGGAAACAATTTAATACATACATGTTTAGGTTCTTACAATATGTCTATAAATATGGAATTCCTGCATAAATATTTTCTCACTTAAATGGACCTTTGAGAACAATTCTGCTGAGATTGTTCCCAGGGAAAAGGAGTTAGTTCACATTGCTTATTAAACACGAGTAAAAATACGAGATAGTAATGAATTATAAAATTTACATCTATATACGATTATCAGCTAGAAAAAGCCAAGTAAAATTGGTTTTGTGGCTGGCGTGAGAATAACTATAACATTCTTTAAAGTCCACCATAGAAAACATTTTAAAATTTCACAAAAAGATAATAATGGTTGTAAATGTTAATATAATTATAAGATTTCAATCAAAAAATCAGCTTAGTGCTGTGTCCCACAGCAGGGTAGGCAGAGGGAACCTAATGTTACGCATTGCTTTATTTATACCGCCGATTTTTGTGAGGTATTGCGAGTTTATGGGCGGAAGTCAACGCCACACTTTACTTCGACACCAGAGCCAATCGATGAAAATATTATTAAATAACATCTCTTCAAGAGAGCATCGACCCTGCAACTTGTCGCGCTTACAGTCACACACTGTGCCACGACTGGCTTCTACATACATATATACATATACATTTTATTAGATTTATATATATATATATATATATATATATATATAAATCATCTGAATTATATGAACAGTGGAGAAATACACTCACGACATTTTTACGTAAGAGAATCAACATAATATAGTGAAAGTAAAAAATTTTGATTGTCCAGCCTAATGTTTATTAAATGTGCTTTGCAATAAGCCGAACCGCTGCATAATGTCTCTGATACAATAATTTCGAGCAGTAGAAAGCGAAGACTTCCGCCGGTAATCTGAGGAGTGACCAGATGTCACGATTTTACTTTCATTGAATGAGACTTCAGAATCGTTATTAAAATATAAATTTTTTAATATGCAAAAAAGTGAGAGATAATTTTTTTTTTAAATAATATATTATTTAAAAATTAATTCAAGTGTTGTTATGTCAGAAACTCTATTGGAACTGAAAAAGGTCTAAATAAATAAATAAAATAAAAATAAAATGGACACGAAGTAATTATGAAGCACATAAAATTAGCCTTAAGAGTAAATGCTCAATCACGTTAAATGACTCGAAAATTTTAACGAAACTAGGAAACGCAGTGTAGGTTCACCTAGGTTCCCTCTGGTCACCACGTTATGCGGAAAACATGATTTTTTATTAATCTTAATTTTTTTATTTTTAACATTTTACAATTAATAATAATAATAATAATATACAATTTATTCAAGCTTTGTCAGTAGAGTAAGTAAACTTTAAGCATAATGAGTTCTTAGTAATAACAGATACAAGCTAGTTTCCATAGCAAATAGTTCTGAGTTGACTCTACCGGACACTACATATGAGTATTTCAATTTTTTTTTTAAATAGTAAGTAATCATAAGACACGTCTGTCTCAGTGGCCTTCGCTTATGTCCAACAGTGGCTAAAAAAACCATTTTACATTACAAACCTTTTTAAGAGCTGGGTGATGTTGACTCCCCAAAAAAAATTACTTCCAAAACGAGTTTTTAAAAATAGTTTTTATAATCGGATTTTGAAAAGTTGGTAAATACTTGTTTACTACGAGCAAGAAATAACAAGATAGTAGTAATTATTAAATATTTTTTCTCGAAAAATATATAATAATTAATGTTTGTAGGTCGACTATGTGGTCGAATTATTTTTGTTTGTTTCTGGATAGGAAACAGCTTTTCTTTAATGTTTTCATCAAATTGTATTTATTTATTTTATCCATTTTATCTGCCTATGTGTATCCTAGCAACTGTTGTTTTCGATATGTACGTAGATAAACATCGCAGTAATCTTCTGAAGGTTACAGTAGGTGTTACAAATTATGATAACTATATACTTATTATGTTTTATCATAATCCTTTCAGTTTTTGATGGGCTTTACGGAGAATACTCGTTCTCAAATTGTAATTTTGTTCCCGTAAACATTTGCAATTTTTTGAGCTATTGTGGACAATGCATTAAGTTTTATTTAGAGTTATTTTTGGGTTGTAGAAACTTGTGTTTTTAATAATAATAATTACATCATGGGTATATTTTACGAGGGGACTTGAACTTTAGGTTTGAACAAATCTGATCGTTTAAAGATTTTTTATACGCTTAATTATTTGTGAATACCATGTTGCGTGTACAGGACGTGGTTTCAATCCCCATTGGAGGATATTAAATATTTAATCTTTTACTTCTTCTGTCTGATACTTAACAGAAAATGCTTCCAAAATTCGGCGGCAAGTGGGGAGCGGAGTGTCTTAGCACTAGGACTCCTGCTACACGTTTAATACAGCGTGAAGCTGACAAAAAAAAAACCTAATAACATATAATTTGATACAAAACTGTATATTATCATTACTAAAAAAAAAAAAAGATCTGTTTAGTATTCGTTTAAAATACACACAGCTATAGCTTCTGGCATATGTTACCATTCGAAATCTTCGGGAATCCGCAAGAAACTGTAAAACTTCGTGTCATTCAATTAAGTATGTTCGACAGGCTGTTTAGTCTGCTCGCGTCTGCTTTATTGAAATACTATGACAATATATATGTATATATCTATAATGAGGCTTTCCGAGGACACGGATTTGAATTTAAAATATTTCTTTGATAAATTCTTCCTTGTTTCGGTTACTCCGGAAGCTGCTCTAATCAGCTCGTATGCGACTAGCATGGGGAAGAGGGGTCGATGACGGTTGTACCACGCTGTCAGTCGCTGTCAGTCTCTTTGTTCTTTTATTGAACGAAACATTTGTTTTGATTATTTTTTTTTAGGAAATGGTTAAATTGAATGAATGTTGAAATTCATTCAAATTATAAAAAGTTATATAAAAAGATGAGTTTGTGGTATATAATTGTCATATACATATGTGTTAAAATATACATTGAAAAAACTCTACTACGAAAAAACTAGCAAAAAAAAAAATATTATGGTTATTTAAAACTTATTTTATTTTAACTATATATTACAGCCAGTTCGCGTCTATATTAGATTTTCTTTATTTTGCTAGAAAAATTAATCTTGAAACATTACATGAAATACCAAGCAAATCTACTTTTAGAAAAATAAATATTCATAAGATCTTTTCTTTACTTTTTCACCACATTATCAAGAAAGAAGATATCGACACTTTGTTTATTTAATTTTAATTTACAGCTAAAAGAAATTATACATATAAGAAATTTGTAACTGATCGCTGTCTGTACAGGGAAGATATATAATTCGTGTTAATTAAAAGTATTTTATTCGACAAATTTGCTGTAGTATCTGTGTTAAATTGACTGATATTTTTTTTATATAAAACTCACAAGTAATTCAAATTAGTGATATAAATAAATTATAGTACAGTCCAAGCGGGTGAAACAGCGAAACGTATGTAATTATTAACTTAAGATTTCTTGACATTAAACGTAACACTTTATTTCTTATTTATTATTAATTTTAATAATCCACTCGTTATTTTTTTTTTGTTACAAAACAATGAGTACATTATTAAGATACTTGGTTGATATTATATATAGAATTAAATATCTTAGAAGTAACGATAGTCCCCTACCCAAGACAATAAGACAGGACACTACGTATAGTAGTGTTCCTAGTAATCGACGCACGAGTGTCTATAATGTATTAACTTTGTTCTCAGATATAATTAGAAATGTTATATTTGGTCTAATTAACGCATTTGTATAGGCGATATGATGTGTGGAAGTGGTAGTACTATTCGAGTGCTATTGCAAAGGTCGAGTGACACAGGTGTATAGTTACTAGTATAATATATGTTAAATGAACACAAATCATAATTTCTTGTTTGTCTGTGCGCTTGTGCACGCTGATTTCGGTATTCAAAAGTTATACTTATATTGGCTAAGCCTTTTCAGATTCAAACGGCTGGACCTATGTAAATTAAATAATTTTTTCGCTATTATATTTTGGTATATATTTGACATTTAGCGTTTGTTTGATTTCAAACGTTTCATAAATAAAAAAAATATATCCGTACAAATAATAACATTTTACAACTCTTGACATAAAATATGATTCTTGAATATTTTTTGTATCTTATTTATGTTTAAATAATATAATAATTACATTGTTAATTATTATATTAATATAATGAAATACAACAAGTGAGTAATTATGCATTTATTTTTTTATATGATTTACAAACTGTTATTTACTTTTCTTTTCCACTGCAATATTATTTTGCGGATTTATATGAAATATATAAATATTATTAATATAACTTCATTGAACTAGAATGCAAGTAATTCGTATGTGGTCTTAATACCACGTCAGAGGAAACGCGTTAATGTAAGGCAGAAATTATTGTAATTGTCGAAATGAATGCAGAAAATTTCTGTGCGAATAATATCCTTTATGTTGAACTTAATGCAGTAGAAAGATAGAATTTAAATGTCGTAAATATTTTGAAGGGAAACGAAGTGGAGGATATGGCCCAATTTTACCGTATTTTATTTTTGGGGAAAGACGAGATTTTTATTTATTATTTATAATATATCTATCTCAAATATACTTTTCTCTCAGGAATATATATTTAAATGACCATATTCCAGCATGTTCGTGGCATATAAACGTATGACACACTTAGGCTATCAATATCATATAGTTTGGAACTAAGCTAAAGTGCTTATTGGGACTTCCTCAATTGTTAAATTGGCCTGTCACCCATATTCGATCTCGCTTATTCCTGCTACGAGGGCACTGGATTTAGAGCACGAGTCTTAGAGTAACAAGGAAGAAAAGAAGGAACACACTTTTGTTATATACAGAACAGAATTAAACTTTTGAACAATAATTTAAAATGTAGATAATACATAACAATACAATGTGTAACTGTAAGCGCGACAGGTTGTGGGTTCGATTACTACTTGACGAAATGAAATATTTAATATTTTCATTTATTCACTCCGGGTCGAGGCACAGAGGCGATGGATTTCGGTTACAAATGAAGAACGGAGTATCTGAACACTAAGTTCCCACTGCTTATTCTGCTGTAAGTGGGAACAGCATGCTGCTAAAAAAAACCCGTCAAGTGCGACTCGGGCACACCCACCAAGACCAAGGTTTCCATACAAAATAAATAAGAATAAATTTATAGAAGCACCTGATATATAATAATGAGATATGACCAAAATTAACGTTACAAATATAATAATGTCGATAACTAATAATATAATATACTAATAATATAATATTTAAAAAAAAATAAATAAAATGAATATTAGTAATTGGATGTTAAAATTTTTATAAGCGAGTTACTTTATATGGAGTTCTGTGCTTAAAATACATAAATATGAGCCACCAATGGAATGAATAGTGTAAACACGACGTGATTACTTCAATTGATTTAATGACAAATAAACTGGCCGCAGCGATCCAAGGGACACAATTTAATATCACAACGCAAGATATATTTCATAATAAACTTTTATTGCTTTGTATTTTATGCTTAAGAATATGCTTCTTCATCAAGCTTTCATAAAAATGCCGGTCAAGGACAATTTTTTTTACATTTCCTGGGTTCTGTGCTGTGTCATAAATGTATGTATGTCTGTTCGTATAAAATATAATTGACTGATCGAAGTTCATAAGATTTTGCTTTTATTTATTTATTTATGTGTGTCATTATTCATTGCATTAAGAAAGAAGATGTCAATATCGTCAATTACTTCTGAAATATAAAAAGAAACTTGGAACGGACATAGAGGTTAGTATTTTTTTTGTTATTACAGTTTACTACCGAGAATAAATTAAGTTTATTTTTATATATCTACTTATAGTTTGTATATTTGTATACATTTTTATATTAGTTACATTGAACTTATCATCCTTTTCCTGGTCAAGACATAATAGTCGCCAATTTAAAAAGGAATGATTGCGGTGCCTTTTATATAATTGATATTAATAAATTCCTTTTGCGAATCGACACTTAGACACACATATGTACATTGTACGTAACATACGTCACTGTTATAGGGACTCTAGTTATTATTTAATTTGGTATACATAAAGAATACTAGCCTTTTAATATCTTATATATTATGTTTAAAATGGACTTTGATGGTACAAGAAGAAAGTCACACACATTTTAATGTTTCTTTTTTTAATAATTAAGATGTACTCCAAGGGTAGTTGGATGAGAGATTAGTCAGAATCTGATTATGAGATTCATGATAAAGTAACAGAACTCTTAAATTCTTAGGGGCAAATGAGGCAAAAAAATTCAATACTCAGGCGAATCCTTTAAGCTATCCGGATATATGGGTCACCTACCGTAACGTCGTTATGGTCAAGTAATTTCCATTGTCGAACATGATGACGATCCACTTTAGAACTTCAGAATTGGATCTTCACACTGAGATAGCTGTGACTGTCATTAGGGGTCTGATAATGAAGACGAAGGACACATAAGAACTTAACAACTTCTCAACTGTTTACAGTAGCTACGTTTTGTTTTGGACTTCACTCTCTTATATTGATGAAGACTCCAAAAATCATTACAAACTCAATTTATTAAACATAGTTTACTCTTTGATGAAGTTACTCTAAGTTGATACTTCCTGTGGCACACGTGACACGCACAGCCCACCACACGGCACGTGTCGCCGTGCGTTAGCGCAGCGTGCTCTTGCTGTGCCACGATACGGGTGACTTGCTGCCAACGACCAATCTATATATTAATCATTATAACAACTCTATTTTTAACCGACTTCTGTAAAAGCAAGTGGTTTTATTTTTTATGTTTGATACTTCAAAACTTTCGACTGATCTTTGAGGATTCCTTTTTATTTGAAAGCTGGTGCTTCCCGTATGGTCCTTTTATAATTTGGTTCAGTGCCGTCCATGCCATCCATAAGAAAATTATTTAAGTTTTAAATAAACATAAACTATAAATAAGTATAGTTATTTTGTTAAAAATTATTTCCGCAAAAATACGAGAACTTAAGATAGATATTTGCAGTATCTACTTGATTAAAGTTTTACTTCAATGTTCTTAAAGTTTATAAGAAGTTTTCAGTTAGCTTTAGTGTGTGTGCTTGCTGGCATTCGGCACGCATCATTCCCACGTGGTTAACCATTAGTCATCGGCGTTGAGCGGTTTTGTCATTAGACACGTGCTCAGCTGCTTATACTTTTAAAATGAGTATTTTTTTTATATTTTTTTTAGTGCATATCTAAACTTATAATAAAACAATTGTTTTAAGTTTTTGGTCTGTTTATCTGTTTGCCAGTGCGTTTGTTCACACTAATCTCATAAATAGCTTTATCGTTTTAAACAGAGTTTCCACTATTGTATTTAGAGTTTGCTTAATTTTAATCGGTTCATAATTAAACAATATTGCTTGTTATATTAGGTAATATAATAGACCCGGTAACAGTATGTAAAATTATGATAAATTGTAACGTAAATGTACCTTTAATTATTTATAAAAATGCATTGATCCGTTCCGGTACCATCTTTTTTTAATTATTTTTATATATATTATCTAATATTAGAATAAATATTTCTCTGAGTAGAAAAAGGTGCAAACCAACAACCAGCGTGCGCAGTCAGGCACGTCTTAACGGAAACGACGCCTCGTAAAAGAATATTTAAGGTTTTATTGTATTTTTACAATACATTTATAATTAAACGTTACACTTGTCCCTTATAGGTAGGTATACTCTATAACCTAGAGCTAAGTTCATTCTGTTTCCTGCTTTCCACCAGAATTCCAGACATTAATATAGTTTTTTGGTAGCACATCTCAACTCCGCGCCTTATCTTGCCATTTTATATTAAAAGTTCAAAGCGCACTTATTCAATATGGAGGTTTAGTTTATAATAATGAAATATTTCATAGTGATAATACAGGATGAGCAAAACTAAAGTGTTTTCCAATACTTATAAGTCTATAGGGTATATCAATTTCCCGCTATAATGCACTTCGATGGAACACTCACAAGTGTCGCACGCTGCACGCGCCGGCAACTCAAAGAATGCAGTTATAACAAAAGGTCACGTGAACTATATTTACTAAACAAACCTTAACATTTGTAAGATGTAAGCGATTTTTTAAATTTAGTTTTCTGTAGATTTTTATGTGGCAATTTGGTTCTTTTCCAAAAAAAAAATTTAGTGGTAATATAGTGGAGAACGGAAGTGTCTAAATGGGAACGGAGTGTATTGACACTAGGTAACCAGGTTCCCTCTGCCTACACTGACATGTGCAGGATACTGCGTGAGGTATAGATTGAGATATTGGGGTTGCACTTAATCCAATTATAGATTTACAATAAGAGTTATCGGAAATTAATTTTAGAGTTGATTTATTTTAATTTCTACTCTACCAATTTCTTAAAAAGTAACAAAATAATACTGACAAAGGCTTACAAATCCATAATAAGTATTTGGGTCAGGGTTAGCGTGTATGTAAACAGTTACCTGTTGCTCAATATTCGGAGCAATGGTCTTATTTGTTGCACAGCTATTGAAAATTTTATTCTAGCGTGGCGCAGGGGCACCAGTATGAGAATGTAAACGCGACTGGTTGTGGGTTCGATCCCCACTCGAGGAAGTGAGGTATTTATTTAATTTTATATTTTCAAATCTTCGCTCTGGTGTCGTGAAGGCGCAAAGCGCGGCATTGAGTACCGCCACTCAACATGAAATGCCTCGAAAATACGGTGAAAAGTGGGGAATGAAGTGTTAACACTTGATCCCTTCTGCCTATCCTGCGGTATGCGAGTGACAGCTTAAAGCTGATTTGATTTAATTTGATATTTACCAATATTTTTATGTTTAAACTTTCATTTAATACGTGTTTACGTGACTCACGTACCAAACATCTTAGCAGGGTATATAAAAAGAAAGCCTACACGGGTATAGGTGGAGAAGCTTTAAATTGTATTTGACGCATTCTGCTATGAAATCTCTTATACTTGAGTCATCAAGGTGCAAGTTTTTATAGCGACGCGAAGAAAAAAATGATCGGGCTTCTCGTTTCCTCTTCGCTATTCACCCAGGAAAACGTTTTTTTTTCTCTCAAGCGTGTCAATGAATCACGATGGTGGAAGTAACTGCGAATTAGACTTGTTTTAATCGACGGTCGTGATACAGTGCCCTGACTCACTGTCTTGTTTGCAAATAGTATTAAAATATGCGTGAACTTTTATACTATTGTTTTCAGTAAACAATGATTTGGAAAGTTTTATAGAATTATTCGAGTTGAGATAGAAATAAGTAAATTGTTATTATTTTTTATTCTTTTGTACTTTTATTTTTATTAGAAGCCAGTTGTAGCGCAGGGGCACAAGCGTGTAAACGCGACAGATTGTTGATTCGATTCCAAATCGAAAATCAAATCAGCTTGACGCTGTATCTTACACACAGCAGCGTAGGCAGAAGAAACCTAGTGCTAAGACACTCCATTCCCCACATTCTGCGGAATTCTGTACGCATTGCGTGTTGAATTCTGAAGTGCGAAAGAGCGAAGAAATGGAAATATACATTTAAATAAATATTTCATCTTCTCCAGTGGGGATCGAACCTGCAACTAGTCGGTTTTACAGTCACACTTTGTGGTTCGATTCCCATTCCAGGAAATGAAATATTTAATATTTTCATTATGCTCTGAAGTCGAGTAAAAAGGGCGGCGTTCAGCTCAGTGTTCAGATTTAAAGCCTCCAGGTTTGCCTGAAAGTGAGAAGTCTAAGTATGTTAACACTTTTTCAACACATAGATTTTTCAAGTTCCCTATGCCACCCTGCAACGTGAGATAAAGCGTGAAGCAAAAAATATATTAAATAATTTCTACTTCTCTTCTTTTCATTTCTGCAAGCACCACATTTTATGAAAGTATCGTTATTTAATTCTCTGAACTTCATTTGTACTAATATTCCATTCACTCTTGTCAAGTTAGTCTGATATTGACTTAATCAGCAAGTGCGGTTTGAGTGCCGTTTACTGAACATCAAATATAACTTACATTGACACAGTAGTAGAGGCTTTCATATAATTTTGAAATGTATATTGTATGTCATAGGCAATATATTTATAAGGGGGAGGCATACGGGGGGAGGGGGAGTATGTATAAAGAATTTCATAACAGCGGACGAGGCAAAAGAGGTTTATAGTGACCGTAGAGCTTGGCCCTCGGGTCTCTATGGCCTCCTTGTTAGAGATAGATAACGGTAAAGATATTTAAGAATGTTCATTTAAGCTTGTTTATCTCATTTTCCTGTAGATTGACAAAATGGGGATATTATATTCTTTCATATGTATGCAAATTGTACTGCAATATAAGCTACATTATTTTTTTTCTATAAATATTTTTATTTCTAGAAAGTCATACTAATTATATCTTACAAGGCAGGAAATATAATATATTTAACACCTAAAGTATGGCGGTTATTGCGTAAAGGAAACTACACATTGTGAAGATTAAATTACGTATTATTGTTCTATAAATAGGAAGCGTCAAAATAAGTTCAATTTCAAGTGCAGGGCGCTGTTGCCGGTAGTCACAACTTACAACTAAAAGAATGATGTAATATTATAGCTTTTTCATTTCACTTCCGACTTATAATTATTTATATAACATGATATACATTTTTAAAATGAGAATGAAGGAATTTTTAAAAATACCGGCGTAGAGCTCCGCTACTTAGCACGTAGTGTTTAAAAAAAATGGCAGAAAGTGGAGACCGGAGTGTCTTAACACTAGATTTCCTTTGCCTACCCTGCTGCATGTGGCATACAGCGTGAACCAATTGGGTAAGTCCACAAGAATATTTTATTAAATCAGAGCAGGTACTTAAAATCTAAAGAGTTGGAGAAAAGTAAAAGATGTATTGAACGTTATAGATTTATTGATGTTTTCATATCGTTGCAATAAAAAGAAACGAACCTTTTACAAGTTGCCATTGGAACTGCATTTCTAACATCTTGCACTCGCTTCGGCTTGAATATTCGATTTATATTTTGTATTGCGAGTTGCTTTGGAGGCTTATTTATTTGTCTGTCAACGTCGAATAGACAGTCGGTTATGCTTTTATATTTACAATGGAATACAGATGTTCGAGACATATAGGAAAACATAAAAATTTTATAAAATTAGCAGAATATATTACAATTATTCTTTTGACTTTTAGAGGTACTTATTTAAATGCAATTTAATAAAATTGAAAAAAAAAGTTACTATTTGTGAGACTTTTTTTTTGTGTGATTTAAAAGAAAACGCAAAAAAATTTTATATGGTAAATAAGTATTATTATGTAAATATATTATTATTTAATAAAACATAATATATGTACATAATAATTTGTTTTTATAGTGATCTCCCTTTATGATACGCAGGTTGGTTCAGAACCTTATTATCATAATATATTTATATTACATTCTTACCTTAAAAAGAAAAATATTATTAAAAGCTAACACCAAATAACGTAACACAGCTTCCGATGATCGCGTGCTTCGTCGGGAACCATATTGAATGCGAAATTAGTTTTTTCCCCTACATTTGATCAACACAGGAAACGTAAGTTTATTTTAAACGCATCACATGCTAAATCATGGTAATATAAGCTAAAAATCATGGTTTTTGGCGCTATAGAGTGACGTGTTTCCGGTAATTACAAGACATTTTACACCTCCGAAAGTTGCGTAAGTTCAGTGAATAATTTTGAACTTTTTATAATCAAATTTGTATTGGAAGACCAATATTATGAAGCACGAAATCGCTATTACTGGGTGCGATTTACATCCTCTCTGCATATTATTTTGATTGAATTGTCATTATAATATCTATCGGTTTATATAACGTTAACATTATCATCATATTACTAATATTATAATACTACTTAAATGTGAACGTAAGTTTGTCTGTTACGTTTTAACGCCAAAACTACTCAACAGATTATCGTGAAACTTTGTACACATATTCCTAGAGGTATTAGAAAGGACATAAGATACGTTTTTTTTTTGCCAAAAAAGAAATATTATCCTTTGCCTTTGGCTATAATATAAAAATAAGCTTAAGCGATCGTCGACTCATTTGAGCCAAGGTAAACGCTACTGCTTTTGCATATTGACGAACGTTTTGAAAAATAACTATTTCATTTCATATTTTCATATTTACAAATAAGCTCAGGTAAGAAATTATGATATTTCTGGAAAAACTAATTCTGTTTACGATTTTTATAATATATGTTTTAGCCATACTTTAAAAATATTTATTTTTGAATTAATAAATTGATTATTCAATATTTATGTTGTGGGTTCGATTCTCACTCGGGGGAGTGAATTATTATTATTAATCATCATAATTTCTTCGGTCTGATCGGCAAGGCAAAGCGTTGAGTTGCGCTACTCAACACACTTAAATGTCTCAACATTATGTTGTATAGTTATATGTAAATATATTAAACTCTAGTTTGCCTTATTCCTTGCTATAGTTGGGAAATACACGTGTAATGATCGTTTAAAGCTTAACTTAATAAAAGGAAGTAGTATAAGCTCCGAGTAATTAGGTCAAGACGGACATTTTAGTTCGAGTGCAAGTTCGATGAAGTTCTGAAACAACGTTCCAGGAAACTTTTACGACTTTTGTGTAACTTCTGAAATCAGTTATGTAGAATTTACATAATCTATACCTTCTTATAATATTATCGTAACAGATCGGCGTCTATACATGGAAGATATAATAGAAGCAAATATTAATGGTGGCATTTGATAACGTAATAGAAGCTATTTTTTTATTTTGTTTGTTTACGCTAATCTCAGAAATGGATTAACCGATTTAATTGTAGTTTTCTAAGGAATGAAACTTTTAACTTTTAAGGAATGATGCCGCGGGAAAGTCGCTACTATTTTAAGTACTACTACTAAGTAAAAAAATAAGTTTAATTCGGACAAGCAAGATTCGGGCTCGCCCTCCGAGGGTTCTGTACTAAAATTGGAGGTCTCGATATCAACTGATTTTCAACTGGATATCTCCAAGCATTCCTGAGATCAAAGCTCTTGACAGACAGGCGGACAAAGTGATCTTATAAGGCTTCCTTTTTTATTAAAAGATACGGAACCCTAAAAATATTTAAATTTTATACACATTTTGTTGTTTTTTTCACTGTTGACAAAAATAAAATTTCAATAAAATATGTACACACAGTACAAAAACCACAACTTACTATATAGTTTAGGATCCTGAGCCCCCCCCCCCCACTCGTAACCCCAAATGTAATAAAATGCTGGATGACACCTGGAATCAGGTCGAGGACTTAACTCAAAAGAAATTTCTCTTGTATTATACGAAGCTAATATAATATAATATAATGTATAATAGGAGTTCTCCATCTTTATCTTGTAATAACAGCGGTATGTTAATACCGTGACGGACTGTGACTAATTGAACATTATGCGGATTTAAGATTCTATTAACGGTACCAGGGATAGGCACAGCGACATATTTATAATTATTTATATATAGTAGCAACATTTGCTTCGTGTACTGATCGCTTGTAACACCTAAATCGGATCCAATTCTAAATTCAATCCAGAGGATTTTCAGCTTATTGAAAGTGTCCAACTTCTTAATTGGATATATAACATGTGCCATTAAGAGAAACTCTGTCAGTTCTCGTTGGTATCCTCATGTTGTGTAATGGGTAAAGCTGTGAAAAGTTTATGTAATTAAATATCCTTCTTTTTTTTGTTTTTAAATATTTTTTAATCCTTTAGAGTTACGACCAAGGTATATTATTAAAAATTGAGATTGATCCAAGTCCATTTAAGTTTGATAGTAGAACATATAATTTTATTACTTTTATTATTATGTTTAGTACCTAAAAGATTGAGTTTTGTCACTCATCACGCAATTCTGCTAAAAGTGAGGAAAGGAGTGTCTTTACACTAGCGTAGTGTCTTTCCGTCTCCCTATCCTCTTATGTGCAAGATACAGCGTGAAAATTTTAGCCCGTTTTTTTTTATTTCAACGTTATGTTCATAGTCACGATTTCCAATGAACCAGTTTTCGCTCTTCCCCGATTGCCTCTACATTTTGTAACTATGATTATTAATATATCTTATATTGATATCATATTAGCGAAAGTGGACATGTGTCGTGACCTAAAACAGACGTCACATCGTTAAGTCGTTGTAATTTGAGCCTAAGTCAAGAATAACTGGTAGACAAAAGTCAATTTTTAAGATATTAATTTTTAAGACCTCTTTATTCTATATGGTTTGCTAATAGATTTTTTTCAGCATCACGTTGTATCACTCATATAGCGGGTTGGCAGAGGGAACTTAGTGTTAAGACATTCAGCTTAACTCTGGAGGCATTGCGTGTTGAGTGACGGAACTCAATGTCGCGCTTTGCCTTGACTTCGGAGCAAAGAAATGACAATATTAAGTATTTAATTTCCTCGAATGGGGATCGAACCCAAAACCCTTCGCATTTACCCGCTTGTGTCCCTGCGCCACGACTGTTTTTGTTTTAATCACAAAAAATGTGTATAGTATTTCTACGTATAACTTTAAAAATAAATTTAATTATAATATAAAATTTCATCATTTAATGAGTAATGTACCGAAACCGTAATTTATGCGAGAGTTCGGCAGTTTCGTGTAGTGGCGAGTTGGCAGCCGACCACTGCCAAATTAAACGCGAAATGGAACAGCTCTTTAATTAAAACTACAGAACTACCGTCGTTAGAAAATACACTTAGCGATCGTGACATTTCACTTTATTTTACTTTATTCAATTGCTCAATTTCTATTATTTATATTGTGTTTAAAGAAAATAGTTAAAAGTTTGAATTTATAAATAGTTAGTGTTATTTTAAAAGCTACGTAGTGTTTTTTTTCTTTAAAGAGATTCGTCTAAGTAATTTATTTTTATCATGATGAAGCCAGTCGCTGCGTAGGGCACAAATGTGTGTTAATGTGATTGTAAGCCCGATAGGTTGTGGGTTTGATGCCCACCCGAGAAAATTAAATATTTAATATTTTTATATCTTCGCTGTAGTGTCGACTGTCAAGGCCGTAAGGTTGACCATAGCAACTTAAGCTATATATAAAGATTTCATAGAGATAGAGAGTGATATCACCATGCTACAAAAAAAAAAAGAAGTACCGAAGCTTAAAATACTTTACAATCACTATAAATTCTCCACTGATTGAGAGGTAAATGGTAAAAGTAATTGTAAGTTGGATGAGGCAAGAGGCAACGCATCATTTCGGTGGTACGGCATTCCAGCTTGTCCGCACCGTTACGGTACCCGGACGCTGTTTGCGTAACGCATTCGCTGGCTTATGCAACGCTCGATGCATTGTACTGTTACATTAGTGGTTATTATTATATATTATTTTTTTATTTTTTTTTCATTTTCACGCTTTATCCCGCTTCTAGCAGGATACACTCCTCACTTTATGGACAAATCTGGTACCATGTTGAGTGAAGGAATTCAGTGCCGCACTTTGCTTCGCTCGACACATGAGTGAAGAATTGTAAATATTAAATATTTAATTTCCACGAGTGGGGTCTAACACGACGCTATTTTATTTTGCCTTTAACACATAAAAATTGACGGTTTTACTGCTACGCTACACAATAACATAATAGAAAATATTACTTTTTATTAGATAAAAATTTCAGTTCGTTAATTAAAATGATATTTAATCTCTTTATATAAATATTATTTTTAGTGCACCGCCTACTTCCAACATCCACAGGTTACCTGGAAGAGACCGCTTTTAGCGATAAGGCCTTCTTATTGTACATTTTTAAAAATATTTTTAAGATTTTACATAGTTTCAATTTTTTACGATACATTAAAGTATTAATTATGTATTATTATTGTCATGTAACTATAAAATATATAAATAGTAGTAAAATTTTGAATATAAATAAAATCTCTACAAGCACCTAGTGTGTAAGCGCAGCTTTCCCATAGCTGCGTAGACAGACGGAGGCAGGGCAGGCGGCAGGCGCCGGCGGCCTTGACAATGTCACGGGCTCATTCGGATTTCAACCTACGACCGCTATAGAGCCTGTCTAATTGGAAAGTATTAATGATAGATTTATTTTTCTATTTCCCATGCAGTACTGGTTACTATTTTTGGGCTATTTGTATTCAATTGTTACTTGAATTAATGTTGTGTCTCAGTTAAGAAAATCTAATTAAGGTTGAAACTTCGCAAGTTTTAGTCAAATTATATAAAATGTCTACATAAATTATAGCCTATATGTTATTTTAATATATAAGCTCTATTATTATAAAGTTTCATCTAAATCCGTTGAGTACTTGTTGCGTCAAAGTGCAATAAACATCTATACTCTAACATTTATAATATTAGTACTTTACATAAATACTATTTGTTGCTTAGATATAGCGTGTAGACGGCGCTACTGTAGTTCAAACTGCAATAGAAGTACAAGATTGTCGTGAACAGATACCAGCAGCTAGACATCTCACGTAACAAACTCGATCGCATCTATAGTTCTTGAGTTATAAGTTCACAGAATTATAAACAGACGGACGAATAATGGTTTATACATTAAATGAAATAAGAGCTTATAAGTATTAAAAAGATGTTGTATATATATATATATATAATAAATTTTGTCCGTGTTTGTGTGTTTTAAAACCGTTGATTGTTTAGCTGGAGGCCGGCCAAAAGCTCTGCCGTTAATCTTTACGATACGACGATACGCGTGCGGAAGTATGTACGCTGTGGATATAGAAGGAGTACCAGTTGATGCCGGTGTTAGCTTTTTTCGTTTTTAGTCACTTTACTTGGCGTTATTAGATAGATGTTATTAATATTAAAATAAAATAAATAAATAAATCAGCTTCATCAGCGACGTTTTCTGTTAAAGCATAATTTTTCGAGGCGTTGCTTGTTGAGTGGCGTAATACAACCCCGTGTTTTTGTCTTGCTGGCACAGCAAAGAAATGAAAATATTAATATATAATAATTTATGAATAATAGTAAAAATGAATATTGAAATATATAAATTACAGCGCGAAATATAGTAAATATTAAGTTAACAATGGTGAAAAAACGCTAAAGTAATAATTTCTTTTAGAAATGAGCCCACCCTTGTTATCTAACCTTTTCATTTTATTATATCTTTGTATGTTTTGGTTTGCTCTGTAAAAAAATATAACTGAATGATATATCAAAATAATTTTAACAACTATTTGAAAAAAATTTCTGAAATAAAAAAAAATATATAATATATCATGAATAACAAAAACCCTCTGACCGAATTCATACTTTTCCTTCATAATAAATATTACGATATACAGTTGTAACGCAGCGCGTGAGTCACAGTAAACAAAATACAGAAAATAAAATATGCCTAACGGAGTTTGTAAGGTCTCATAACTTGCTTCAAAAATATTGCCAGAAATTATATGTGTGTGCGCAACGCAAATCGTGTAATTAGGTTTATTTTTTATGATTTACAAACAATAACCCTTTCTACCTTTGGCATAAGTATACCTCGCACTATACATTCTCATGTCGGTTCATTATCTTTTGAAAATAATATATATTATATCGAATAGGTGAGTTTAAACTTTGTAGGTCAGTTGAACGTTTAAAGATTTGAAAATTGAAGATTTCGTTCGAGTCGAGAATTTATTTTTATGTTGATAAAGCGGTATAGCTGGAGAGGAATTACAGAAAAACTTAAGGATATTTTAGAAATTCCGAGCATTATCTTCACGCTGCAATCTACTTACAGCGTGGTAGGCAGAGGGAACCTGGTGTTAAGACACTCCGTTCCTCACTTTCCGTCGAATATTAGAGACATTGCGTGTAGCTATCGAACTTAACGCCGCGCATTGCCTCAACATCAGACTGAACCAAATAAAATATTAAATACATCTTTTCCTCGAGTGGGAATCGAACCCACAACTGGTTTAATACTACTAGCACAGTTCACCTAAATTATAATAATTATTGTTCAAAGTAACTGTACTGAGTACTTGTATATGTAATTTAAACATAGTACGTGCTCTTCCACATCGGAGAAACAGCGGCGATTTACGATTTGTTTTTAACAGGAGGCAAGCTGTATTGTGTTATTTTTCCAAGAACTGATAACTATATCGTATCGTATCGTATAGTATCGTCGGCAGATTAAACGTTAAATACATTTTAAATACAACGCCACTTCGCAATTTTAAGAAATAAATATTGAGAGCACTTTGTATCTTGTAATGTTTATAAAACAAATCGTAAGATTGTATTGTTAATGATATATAACATAGAACGTCTATGGATCTAGTTTGATTTTTTTTTCTGTCTGTACAACATCTCGCTGGAGTCTGGACGGCGTGTCGGCAAATTATTTATCTGTGAGTAATAGCTATCAAAATATTAGTTTTAGCGAATCAGAATCGATGTGCGAGTACGAGGTCGATCAAAGAGAAACTCAGCTTGTGTGTTTGTCTTCACACTTTATTCATTAGAAAATGACAAACACAAATATATCGGATATTAGGGAGGTATACGTCAAATATGTCTTTATATATATATATTATTAAATAAATCCCATCTCAGTTCAACAATTTCGATTTTACCATTAGGTAAATAAGAAATAATTTAATTGTATTAACTATCTTATTATTAATTTTTAGTGTTCCGTATCTGTTAAAGAAAGAAGGAACTCCTATAAGATCTTTCACAACACTTGTGCGTCTGTCTGTCAAGAGTTATATTTCAGGAACGCTTGGAGATATCGAGTTGAAATTTAAACCGTATCCTCAGATCTAAGATTCCATGATTTCTTGAAAAAAAAAATGTATTTCTACATATATTTAAAATAAAGATATGACCGTTTATATAGCAAAATATTCATATTTCGATGCTACAAAAGGAATCAAAAATAATAGGGTACTTCTTGTTGACCTACAATTGTAAAATTTAGCAGCTAGCAATTACAGGTACTTGTTTACGAAAAAAAATCTAAAAACTATATATTAAAAAAATTGCTTTAACGCTAGCTAAAGCTTTTAATATATATTTATAAATATTTATAATGTTCTTGTACTTATGTACTTCCTGTTGTCTTTAGATTATGAAATTTGGCAGGCACATCTACTATATAATCTGAAAACTACATTTGCGGTTAAATCCTTAAAAATTAATAGCCTTAAGAAAGTGGCAAAATTTGGTATTAAAGCCGCTAGTTTGAGCGAATCTCTAGTATTTTTATAATATATATACAACAAATGATTTAGTATAGTGTATGTAGTTCAGAACCTGTAGGGATGCAAAAATGTACTTTCTTAAATGTACAAAATATTCATTTCCTAGAAGTAAACAAGTATTCTACATCGTTATAACGTACATTCACTTACATTCACTTCTGGACTTTTATTTCTAGAGTTAAAAACTAAAGGTATTAAGTCTCTCATCTCCATCGGTACTCTAAATAAAAGGTAAAGTGCTGTTCATTATTATGACAGAAAAATCATTAAAAAAATATATTTAATTCTTTTTCGAAAAACTTGCGAAAAGTGATGGAATTTAATCATCGCATTTTCAATCACCGAATCCACAACCTTCGCGTTGAGAATGACGCCATGCCCCACTGGATCACAATTATCTCAACAAATAAAATAAATATTTCTTTAGATATAATATAAAAAAGTTTTTTTTTCCATATCTATTTGTGTAGGTTTTTTATGTAAACCAGGTACAAGTGGATGTGCAAAAGGCAGACCTGATGGCTGATAGAAAACATCGCACTATATTGCGGTCGTCACCTTGAGATGAAACTTATTAAACATAAATATTAGTTTGCGAATAAAAGTATCAAAATCCTAGGTAAAGTATCAAAAGTGAATAATCGTAATAATTTTTATTATTTTTGTTTTTTTTTACTACTACCAAGAGTTGTTTTTGATTACAAACACGCTTAAAAACGTATAATTATATAATTTTTTTTAAACAAAAATAAATCTCTTCAACTGTGACTGTACAACCGACTGGTTTTAGATTCGATCCCCACTTGATGATATGAAATATTAATACTTCGAAATACTCGTTTAATATTAATATTGCAATTAATATTTTTTTCAAAATATTAATATAAGTTTAAACAAATTATATATTTCTTAAAAACCACAATTCTATAATACAACAATCGCTGTCCCACGCGTGTAAGTTCAAAAAACCACTGTCCAAGGAACGTTTACCTCTAGCGGGCCGCAAAAGCTCGCGAAGTCAATCGAGTGTTGAATTCCTAATATCATTTATGCGTTATCCATGCCAATGGCGGTTATATTATAGTTAGAGAACATAGCGCTCAGAGACTATGCGTACCAGCTGCTTATTATAAAAACAGTTTGTAATCTAATAGGAGTTTGTATCTTACGCATATTGTAGTACCTTTAGGTTACAAATTAAGATATTGAAATAGTTAATATATTTCAGTTCTTCGTTCTGGAGTCAAGGCCAGGCGCTGCGTTGAGTTCCACCAGATTTTGGCGGAAAATGAGGAGCGTAGAGGTGACATTTTATTAATAGGTAGAGACCTATCCTGCTACATGCGGGATATAGCGTGAAGCCAATAAAGAAAAAAATTGTAGGTATATATTTTTATTAAAGTTTCACAAGTGTTTGCTACTTTTGTGTTGAATAGTTTTCACTTTCACCGATCGAACCCAAAACCAGTCGAGCTTATAATCACACTACTTGCCGCTGCGCCACAACCACATCTCTATTCGCTATGGATATGTACTTAGTCTTTAAATTCCAGTGTAAAATTCTGTTTGTTGTTTTCTATGTGTGTCATTTTAATAAAATGTCAGTTCCCATGAAGTGTCACACTGTCCTTTAAGATAAATTATAACATCTATTGAATAATATTTAATTTGCCAGCGCTTCACTAATCCATATTAATGATGCGGGTTCAAATTAAACTGAGCAAATTATTTATTAATGTCAGAGGTATTCAGGTCATATACTACAGATACAAATTTGAATTACATTTCATATGTATCAATTATATTGTACGGGATATATTAAACATATTTTATAATATACTATCGACACACTCACGGCTTCGCTCGCTAGAACTACATAATTATTTGTTTACTCATTTAAATTATTATAGTGTCTTAATAACATTATTATTTTAAAGACAATATTCAAGCATTGGATTATATTGGTATATTTTTTTTTATTCATGGAGCGATTTAAATAAAACAAATTTGTTTTATTACTTACTTAAGCTTCACGCTTTATCATTAGCGGGTAGACAGAGAGAACGGAGATCCAAACGTCTCTACATACCTCTTTCGCCTCGTCCACTGACATCAGCATGCCCTGCCATACTTCGGGAAGTCCTCATGCTTTTTAGGTGACCTTTCTCCAGTATCATACTGCGTTTTCGAAGGCCCACCAATGTTTCCCCTTACCTCTGTTACCATTCACTTTTCCATGATAATTTTTTTTGTCATTCTTTCATCACTCATTCGGTCCACGTATTTCTTCATTCTCACTACCTTGACTCCACTTGACTCCACTGTAATACATGTCTCCAAAAAAAAACTCTTATGTACAAACAACGATCAGTTAAAATTTTCGTATTTGTATAGATATATATTACAATATTCGTTTGGATCACGTATTGTACCTTTAATACATCCGCAACAGGTTGTTAATAGAGACCAGAGGACTTGGTGAAATATCATTACATTATTTCGCTATGGGAAATTGTTTTACTACATAACTACGTTTAATATTTTTTATTTTGTTAATAAAACGAAAAAATCTATTTAGTTATTATCAAAAAAAAATGTTGATCAGTAATAAGAATGGAAGCCGTCGTGGCGCAGTAGCACAAACGTGTGACTGTAAGCGCGACGGTTGTAGTTTCGATTGCCACTCGGGGAAATTAATTATTATTTATTAATATTTTTCATTTCTAGGCTCTGTGGAAGTCTGGTCTGTGGAAATCTGGTCTTAACACCAGGTTTCCGTTGCCTGCGGGATACGGGGTTAAGCTGAAAAAAAAATAAGAAGAAAAGTTTTGTTAGCGAGATCTACAGTATATTTAAAAGCGCCATAGACGCGGTTATCTAAACGCACCCTAGATTAGTTACGAGCATTTATCATAGTCCATAACAACCATAATTTATTATGTGACATTATCAATGGCCGCACGTGTTCCAGTTACTCAATGTGGCTGCGAGTTCCTCATTTATAAATCATTACTAATTCTACGTGACATTACGCCGGGGGAATAAAGTAGAAATAGAGCAACTGCTATTTTTGCAAAAAAAAACTATATATAAAATTCTACATTATTATTTTTGAGAGGAACAAGCGCCATGCTGTAATTGCGACTGGTTCAGGCTTCCATTTCCACTCGAAGAAATACAATATTTAATATTTTAATTTCTTCGCTCTGATATCGCGGTAAAGAGGTGTGTAGTTTTCCATTTTCACGTGCGGGATACAGTGTGAAACTAAAATTATTATTTTATCAATCGATCAATATATATTTCATGTATTTTATAAAACTTGTACATTTTGTTTGGGGTAATTTTCGCATATTGTTAACATATACCAAGGAAGGAAAGGTCACATTTATCAAGCTTGTAATCTAGTTTTCCATTCAAAATTCTATTATTATGATGACTTGATTCGATAAAAGCTCTAAATACAAAACTATATTATAAATGATATAATAATTCAAAATCAATTACATTGTTGCAGCCGGCAACTTTCATCTTTATTATTTTCTTAAATAAAGTTTGTATTTGTGTGATAGTTTACATCGCACGCCAGCCTTGCAGTGTGGGCGTGGCGAACTGAGCGCGGCGGGGCATCTCAAACACCCTATGAAAAAAACGATCCAGTTAATAAGAGGTAGCGATTCGTTTATATAAAGAAAAACATATTTAACCCCATTTCCACCACTAAGTTCTAAGACAATTTTATGATTATAGGTGAACTGGAAATGAACTTATAGTCATTGAAAAAATTAAGTTAGAAAGTGAATGAACAAAGTCGAGAAAGTTATATTATCTGTAAAGTATTAAAATTCACTATATTTCCATAATTATTTATTAACCATTGAAAATTTTAATTTTCTAGATACCATTAACATAAAATTCAAACATTTTAAATATTTTATTAATTAGAAAAAAAAACTATTTTTTTTTTACAAAATCAAATGGTAAAATGGTTTAGTTTGTGGCATAGCATTGCTAAGCGGTTCAACAATTCACGCAAGGTGAGGCAACCTGCCGAAAGGGCACATTCAACAGATATATAACGTGAACATCCCTGAAGACAGTATTCCATCGTCAGAGTTCAAAGTGTAATCGACTATCTGGCCTTATACATTACAACAATATGCCGAAAATGGTAAGTAACATATTGGTAGAAGTTTCAAAAAAAGTTTAAATATTAATGTAAATCTCAGTAACATGCTTTTGTAGGTATTTTTATCATTTCAATGTAACAATTGAGCTTTTATCATTAAAATTATCATGTAAATGCCAAAAATATTTCAAATCATTTCCATGTAAAAAAACAAGTGAGTTTTTATCATTAAAAATATCATGTAAATGCCAATAGTATTTTAATTTGAAATTGCTAAATGCTATTTGCTATTTGCTAATGCTAATTCTAAACTCACTCCAGTTTAGAATATTGTAAAAATATTTTTGGGACGAAGTACTACGATGACGTCTACCATTCAAGATGCAAAAAAATACACTCTGTTTAAATAGAGTGTTTTGACATAAAGTTCTCTGCTTAACCTGTATGCTATACATAGCACTGCGATATAAGTGTGAAAGTTACAAAATGTATATATTTATTTTTTATATAAAAAAATACTTTAACATATATTGGATATTTCAGATGTTAATCGTAGTATCAATGGCGGTCGTGGTGTGCGGCGCGAGGCTGGACCACTTCGTGCAAGGATATGGCGCAGGCAACAGCGTACCTTTCCATTTCGAAAATGTCAACAACGGCGATGGAACCTACCGCTTCAGGTGATATGAGGAACTACTACTTCACGAGAAGTAAAATAATGTTACAAGATTTGTGGTAGTCGAGTATAAGCGATATAAAGTCGATATAAGCGATATTGACTATGTAAATATGACATATCGCTGCAATAACGGTAAATTTTATAAAAATTTTGTGGCAATATTATAGTACGTTAAAATAGAAGTTTATTATATTTTTTGTTAGAAAATCAATAAGCTAGTTAACTTAATATTTTGACAGCCCCTAGGTAAAGTATCGAAAGTGAGAATTAGCTAATTTCTTTTATTGCTTTTTTGAACTAGTAATAAGTGTAGTTTTTAAAAACATAAATACGTTTAGAAAACGCATAAATAACAATTTTTTCGAAATTAAAAAAAAATATCATGGAAATTTCCCTTCTTAGTAGTTCAATAGACCAATAAAAACATTTGGAATTTTTCACTTCCGATACTTTACCTAGGGACCATCGATTTATAAGCATAAGATTATAATATAATCTTACAGGGAATGAGTCAATAACTTATTGCCTGTAATGTTTAACTGAAGTATAATTGGGAACCAATAAGCTCATTCCACTTCCTTCAAATCTAAAATTTATATGTTTTGATTGTACAGTTAAGTAAACTGTAGAATCAAAACATATAAATTTTTGCGCATTGAATATTTTAACTAAGTAAACAGAAATAACAAATATTTCTAATGTATTACAGTTATGACACACCAACTGGCATATCTGCGCATGAGAGCGGTGCTCCCCGAGCATCTGGTCCGGAAGGTCTTGCTGTTACCGCAGAAGGAGGGTTTTCCTACCGTGCACCTGATGGTCAACAGATATCTTTGACGTATACTGCTGATGAGAATGGCTTCCATCCTACCGGCTCCCACATCCCCACACCTCCCCCCATCCCAGAAGCAATCCTTCGCTCATTGGAATACAACAGACAGCATCCCTCGTAAGTGCTATAATTATTATTATATAAATTTAAAATCATTTAAAATATGAAATTCTGCTTGTGTAAAATTTTGCCTACATTATCTGTTGGATGGCTGAAAATAACGCAGCTTATTATAAGAAAACAAAAAAAAAAATTATACGGCTAGTCCCAAAATGCGATTTGAACCCTCAACCGTTGTATTCAGCCTAGGATATACCAACTCCGTACGTAAAATTCTTGTAGCCAATTCATGAAAACTAAATTTGTTTAACCTTAGTTATTGACAAGCGCCGTGGGACAGATATGTGACTATGAGTAAACACGATTGATTGTGGGTTCGATCCCCACTTGAGATATTTTCTATTACTTGAGATTGAATATTTTCTTATAATATATTTATTCTGCCTATTGTGTATGCAGGATACAGCGTGAAGCTGATTTATTTGTTATATTTAGTTTTTGAATTAAACATCGGAATAAGTTGTAGAGCAAATATATTACTTACAGTAGCTAACTCAATACAACATTACGCTATATAAATGCGAACGCTGCGCCGGTTTGAATATTTCCATTTTAACGTAACAAATAATATAAGCTTATTCGAAATATTTTCGCGTACAAATGGTAGGCTTATTATGAAACAGCCTTACGCTTGGAATTGTAGAAACATCTGCGTTCATTTTAATTGAATGAAGAATTATCGCTAACTTTAATTCTACAAAATGGGGGTTGTTATTCAATAATTATTAATAATAAGTATAAATAAATATATAATAAGAGGTTTGTTCTTTGATAATTATGTTAAAAAAATGCTCTAATATAGTTTTTTTATTCCCTCTACTACATCTCTGTCATGTAATGTCCCACGATTTGGTACTGGCGACACAGGTTGAGATGACACAGTTGACTTACACTATAATAGATTTATTTAAATTATGGTTATATTGAAATCTTTTAAATTGCTTATTATTTTTTCTACATTTTTGAATGAATTTCTTACTGTCGAATGGACTCGAATATTGATGGCATTGCATACTGTGGGTAAATTTAGGGATATATTTATTACCTTATGGGGTTGAGGACTGTGTGTGGGAACGTCATCTCTTACGTATTTATCCATGGTTTATATGGTGCTTGTGGTGATTTAATGTGGGCCACGTGAATTTTTTTCTAACACTAAGGAGACGCTCTGTTTGTCACTTAATATTCGAGACGGAATGTGAACAGTGTCCAGTCGGACACTGTGCCGCTGTGCCACGAGAGCCTCACATATAGCAATATATGGAAATAATATTATAGTTTTGATATAAAAACCAATTCCTATTAATGTTATTCTTGTACATTTGATACTCTAAATGCAAATCTTTATCAAATTTTCAGGAACGAAGGCTCATACAATGTCCGTCGCAGCTACTATTGATCTCTGGTAACTTCAAGAAGCATGCACTGTGATATCGTCATACAAATTGAAATTATTTATACAGCGACTAAACTGTGAATAAATATAAGCAGTATATGAAGAATATTTTTTTTATTTTATCTTTGGATAAATAAACTTGTTTATGCTTATTTTTTCAAATATTTTCCTTTATCTTTATAATATTTATTAAAAAAAACGTATGGAATATGTAAAAGTTATTTGAATTAAATCGTCAATTAACATTGTTATTAATTTTATCATAAAATAGCGTCCCGCTCGCGGTTTCGCGCTAGAAATATACAAATATATATTCACCGATCTGAATCGGTTTCGTGTTCCAATAACGTTATTCATATATTACATACTTTTTAATAACAGTATATCCACATTTAGTGATAATTTCTATACAAAGTAATATATGCTATTTAAATATAAATTGAAATTATGTGCAAATATTTACGAGTATGCACATGCACCGTTTTTAAGTAAAATAACTTTATAATAAAAAAATATGAATTGAAAGTAAAATTGAGACGATTTCTTTAAATTTCATAAACGAGAGAAAGTTATTTTGCGAATTATTTAATATACTTTTTGCAATCGTTTCGCGACAGCACACGAGGGTAAACTCTTCAAATGTAATCGTTCGTAGGCAATTTTACCATACTTTTCCATACTAAATTACGTTTAAAAAAAATCTTTATACATGGAACTATTCAAAAATAATATATGAACTTTAGCAAAAAAAAAGAAAGAAATAAAATTTATGATATTAAAATATTGTAATGTATTTAACATTGTCTGCCGGAGGCTGTTTAACAATCATTCATCAATCTGCCCACTCTGACTAGACAAGGCATATTATATATTTCTACTCCTGCTAAATGCAGAATATAATAAGTATATAGCTAAAAAAATATAATTTTGAAAATTTGTTAAGTACAAAGTGACGCAGTGGCACAAGCGTGTGACTTTAAATATGACAGTAACGGGTTCAGTTTCCACTTGGGGAAATGAAGTATAATTTATTTATATTGAGAAACCAGTCGCGGCGCAGTGGTACAATGTGTGACAGTACACGCGACTGCCACTCGAAGAAATGAAATATTTATTTAAATTTATATTTCTACTGTCTTAGTCGAAGCGATGCGTGCCGTTGAGTTCTGCCACTCAACACGCAAGGCCTCTAGAATTCAGCAAAAAGTGGGGAACGGAGTGTCTCAACACTAGGTTCCCTCGACCTACCCTTCAGTGTGTGGGATATAGCGTGAAGCAGTACATACTTATTAGTAAAGATACTAAATAGATTTATTGTATGAGAAAATTAGTTGACTTCCTTGTGAAGGGGGCCATTCAGGACTCCAAAAGTTTATTGTGAGCTTAGCGCATTACACTACAATAAGGTTTAAAATATCGGAGGCCAAAGAGCAGTCCAAAAAAATGTCTGGAATTCTTTTGTTATTATTTGCAAAATCTGAATCAGTTATTTATTTGTGTGAAATCAATTTGTTTTTTCGCTTCACGCTATACCTCACACATGGCAGGGTTGGCAGAGGGAACCCAGTTATGATACTCCGTCCCCATTAAGACATTTCCGTTCCCCAATTTCCGCCATGCTTTGGCAAATCGAGACAATTTCACATTCCAGAGTGAGAATCGCATTCACAAAAATCACAGCTTGACCCAACGCTACCCACAAATAGTAGATAGAAAAATTTAAAAAACCCATCCTACCCTACCTTTCTTTCAACTCTACCTTTCTTTCTGTAACATCTTTTGTGAAATCATGTGTAAAGTGACGGAACTCAACGCTGCGCTCTGTCCTTATTAGGAGATAGAGATCGAGGAAACGATAATATTCAATTCCTTGCTTTCACATTATTTGATTATTGTATATTAACTCAATTATATAAGTCTAAATTAGATACCTGTCATCGTCAGTGCCATCTGGTGGAAACGTTGCCGTCAATACGTTTACCGAACAGTCGTAGTAAGTAGAAAATAAATTTTCTAATAACTATTATGTGTAACAGTATTCGATAGACAAATGAAGATAAATTTAAATTAATAAAATATATTATTTCTTATTTCTTAACAAGTTGATGATCGATTAGAGAAAATTGCTTATTCAATCTATATCATCATATCTAATATTATAAAAGTGAAAGTAAGTTTGTTTGTTATGTTTTTATGCAAAAACTACTCAACCGATTTTCATGAAATTTTGTACATGAATGACTGAATTTTAATTTGATATTTATTATTTTTTTATTCTACTTTTTTAAAATTACAATACAGCCAGACGTCTTCCGACGCTGTCATTTATTAATTCCATATCAAAGTTTAATATCATGTAATATCAATATTGCCATATATCATATAAACATATAATTATGTAAATTAGTAGCTTTTTAAAATGTACTTATACCTAAATAAAAAAAAAAAGGTAATTCAATTCAATAATATTTATTAACATGCCTTTTTAAATATTTATAATACATTTTAAGCCTTAAATAAATTAATGAGTGCTCGCCTGCTCGTGGTATCACAGTCCTAGAACTCTTGGAGTGTCTTTTCCGCTTACACTATTCTTATATAAAAACAATATTGAAATTGATAAGATGACAGCGCATGATACTTATATTTATCGATTATCTATAATTACCTAAGAAAGCGCGTAGTAGTAGTAGTAGTACAAAAAATACAACCAAGCCTCGTAAATTTCCATAGGTCCGTATATTGGTCTAAGAAACGCCACTGATCCGTACAAATAAAAAATTTATTTACTAGTGATATTAAATAATAGTTAAAAATTCTCTCCGTGGAAAAAATTAATAGAAATTTTATCTGACGTTAAAAGAAAAGAAGAAAAGAACAATAAATAAAGAATATCTTATATAATTTTAAATATCTGGTTGTTCAGGAAATTGCATCTATAAGAAGTTCAGTGTTCGATTCAGTGACGCATCTTAGTTACTTCTATAAATGAGATCAGTAATGATAGCCGCCCGCGCCGCCGCCTCCAGACCCGGCGCCCCCGAAACCGCTTCCGCCAGATCCAAACCCACCGCTGGAACCTCCGAAATTGCTGCCGCCTGATCCACCGTTGTATGAGCCCTCACTGTTTGATAAATGCAAAAGAAAAATTGTTTCAGGAATAGTCACAACATATATAACTTATATGAATATTTTATGCCATTGCTTACATATATAATATTTCGCGACATTTTATTTTTTGTACGTACGCGCTGAGTTAGATCAGTCAAAGTTCAATTTTTGCGTGTGAATTTCAAAAAGTTTCACAGATAACTAAAACTAAATAAAACTAGAAATAAGGTAAGTAATGATAATAAAGTTCGTTTAGTCGAACGCGCTCATTTTTGCGAAATATCGGTTCAAATTATAAAAATAATTATATCGTTATATAATATACTTAGTTATGTAAATGTATGATATAAGGGCTATTCTATACAAAAGTGTAGGTTACTGATACTTCATGTAATATAGGCCACCGGCTGTTACATAACAGTCGTGACCAGCCAGAGTTACCTCAGGCACTTAGAATACGTCTTCGAAGTGCCCGAGGTAACTTTGGCTAATAGTAGATACATATCATGTAGTCATATATGGATCTTAGTTATTTCCAATAAACCACAGGCGCGTTGCTGTAACTACTGAAATTTCTTCTATCATATATGAGAAGAGAATAAGTAATTTTTTTCTATTATGTTATGTTCCCATATAAAGTTGGAAAATAGCGAAAATAGGCAAATAATTGTTAGCCATTTCTTCGACTTGAGAGTTAGTGGGTCAAGAGCAAAATATTTTAAATGAATAGTTATTATGTAACTTAGAAAAGTATAATAGTTGCGAAAAATATATTTAGTTTCACTAAGCGCACGTGAAGTTATGAATATCATTATTAAAGTTTTTGTTAAACTTATTAAAGTTGGTCTTTTTGAAATACAAAAGTTCAAGTCTATGTCAGTATAGAAAAATAAAAATCAAAAGTGTAGGATTTTATAAATGTCGAATGCAATTGGTCAAAAAATAAAAAAAAAATTCTATAAAAAAACTGTGTGTTACTTACGAAGAAGGATTGCGTCTATTAAATTCGATTGATTGCAGAATAGCTTCCGGGATGGGGGGAGGTGTTGGAAGATGGGAACCAACGGGATGGAAGCCGTTTTCATCAGCTGTGTAGGTTAACGAGATTTGTTGGCCGTCAGGGGCGCGATAGGAGAACGCGCCTTCGGCTGTCACTGCTGGTCCTTCGGGGCCGGGGGCGCGCGGCGCTCCGCTTTCTTGTGCTGATATGCCGTTACCGGTTTCGTAGCTATAATGAAATAGATAGATTTTTTTTATAAGTTACTAGTTTACTTGGATAAAGTAATGTTTATTTAGATATTTAATAAATATACGTTGCTTAGTAAAATGTTGTTAGCAATACACTAAATTTATCTTGAATATATGTCTACAATTACATTATATTATTTTAATTAAGCCTGTTTTATTAAGTTATTATTAAATAACATTTTAATTAGAGGCCAGTCGCGGCGCAGGGGTACAAGAGTGCGACTGGAAACACTATAGGTTGGGGGTTGTGAAAACAAAGTATTTATTTTTATCTCTATCTCTGGTATCGAGTCGAAGCGTCGGATTGAGTTCCGTTACTCAATACAGACGACAGAAAGTCGGAAGACGGAAAGTATCTTAATGAGAACGAGATACAGGGTGAAGCTAAAAACATACGTTGTTATTAAATAGTTTACATTATAGAACAATCTAAAGTAGAGTACATGCAACATAACAGCAAAGAAGCGGTAGACCTCACTCTAGAAACTTTCTCTAGCGTCGCAGGCACTAAGTGCCTAGACTTCCTCAAAGATTAATTACGCTTTGGAAACAAGAACTAATTTTACTTGAAATTGGGAGATGATTATTTAATCAACTACGAAATAATGTAGCCGCAGCTTATAAGAAGTCTCTGTATGTGACATCTGTTATATAACCTACCCTACCTTCCACTCTTAGGAATATGACGGGTTGAAATTCCATTACGTTAAAATTTTATAATTTCTAAAAAGTTGTAAAAGGGCTTACGATTACATAATGTTATTTTACATATAATAAATTTATGTTTATAACTTCTATGAAGTTTGTTTAACACTGTCGAATTACTACGTAGTTTCCCTTATATATAATTTTCCACATATTTGTATGTAAAGTATGAGCCAATACTCGCTTGCGGTATCTATCGACATCTTCCTAATATTATAAGTGTGAAGGTTTATGATGTTTGCTTCACTTTCAAGCAAAAACTACTGAACGGATTTAGAGGAAACTTTACAGTTATATATTAGAAAAATTACGACTTTATACAGAAATGTTTATGTTCTGTCTTATCTAATATTTTAAAGAAAAATTATTTTAAAAGAAAATACTTTAACTGTCTCAAGTTAGGTAAAGTTAATAAGGTCAGTAAAATGCTTGGAGCGTGATCGCCTAACAAGTAATCAGCAGAGAGACAATCCCCAAGATTTGACTTTCAAATGTTTCAACTACAGCACAATGCCCTATTGTAATCGTTGAACTGTTGCAGAAATTAATATCTTGTTAAGACCATACATTTGTTTTATACGCGATAAAGGAACCTCTTAATCATTAAGTACTTTAATATTGTCTTCGAGTTGAATATACTCATAGCTACGAGGATACTAAGAAGGATATTAAGAAGGCACTAGATAATTTTATTTACTTACACTTCTTAAATAAGTTAATTTAATATTTCATGATATTGCGAGGGCACTTACGGTATACACTTACTAACTTTCAGGATTGAAAAGGTACAGAAATAAGAAGAAGCAGAAGGCTCTTTTCTCATATCATGGTAGGCAGAGGGAACTTAGTACTAAGACTAAATTCCTTTACATATAATATGTACTATAAACGTATATTGAATACAAAAAAAAATCCAGAATAAAAATTACCTGAATTTGTAAGTCCCGTCACCGTTGTTTTCGTTTTCATATCGGAGTATGGGTATATTTGCTCCACCGGATCCGCCGCCGAAACCACTACCGCCACCGAAGCCGCTTCCGCCGCCAAAAGATCCTCCGCCAAGTCCTCCGTTACCTCCTCCCCCTCCAGCTCCTCCAGATCCCAGTCCTCCCAATCCCGCGTTACCTCCGCCAGGCCTCGGTGGTAGATACTGGGGTTCTAGACGCCCACATGACGCTAAGGCCAATAACGTTGATATCAAAGTAATCTGTCAACGTATAATAATTTTAATTATAATATTATTGGCATGATTGATGAAATTTGAATGTGGCATATAATTATTAATCTTCCATATTTGGTTAATAATAATAAGATATATTTGACGTGTGTATAGAATTATATTTTAATAAAGAGCTTCTGAGTCACGAATAAAGATAAATTTCAAACTGTTCACATCGTTCGTTTTAACTCAGTATTACAACTTGAAGTAAAGTTTAGTGGCAGCTTAAATCGTGATACTCCATAATGAGGGAAGGAGATTCTAAGTTTAAGCATAAATACCACCACCCACTAAATATATTATGAATAAATGAATGCTATAATAACTATAACATATTATAGCAGGAGCTTACGATAGCTTTATGGTTATCGTCAAGTATCTACACTATCAAGGAAACTTTAGTTTTACAGCTTATTTTCAGCATAAGGTTAGTTGGTAAAAGACCATATAGATAGATAGAGATATATTTTTAAAATTTTATAGAAAAACAATTGAGACCAGTAAAGCACAGCGGCGCAAGCGTGTGATTTGTACACACGACAGGTTGTAGGTTCGATTTTCAATGAAATATTTAATATTTTCATTTATTTACTTTAGTGTTGAGTTCTGCCACTCAACACGCAGTGCCTCCAGAATTTGTCAGATAATGAGGAACAGTGTGAACTCTAGGTTTCCTCTGCCTACCCTGCTGCGTATGGTATACAGCGTAAAGCTCAAACTAAATGTTTTTTTTTACCTATTTTATAACTAAAAACTGAATCCACTCACCTTTATTTTAAACATATTATTATATTATATTATAATATAGAATGTGTTTTTGTACAAGCAGGCACTCTTCGTTCAGTTGTTTGCAGAATACTGTTAGCGAAGATGTGCCTCGTTTTATATTGCTCCGGTTTGCCCTTTCGCGGTTGCTTCACCTTGTGCGTGGTATCGGTGAATCCGAGATTTTAGTCTTCCCCTTAGGGCGATCTAGACTACAATATACGGATTTCCTAAGTAATAATATGCTTTTATTATTTATTATATATTATTATTATTTAGTTATTCTATAATATACCTATATAGTATTACTATTATTTTATACATACTATTAATCTCAATACAGTTTCTTAAATATAAATTATCTTAACAAATGTTTATAGTTTTTATAATTTGATTATTTTATAGTGTAACGTCGCGTTACTGAAGTGTAGTCGGCATTCTTCTCGGCCATTCCACGAGGATACTACTGTAATTGTTTTCCAATATGTCAATTAGATTTATAAGTTCATGGTATTTGTTCATGTAAAATAAATAGATTTATTAATTTTGTTACAGTTTTTATTGAAAAATTTTTCAGAGCGTCATGGCTGAGAGGCACGGAGAGGGGAAGTGTGTGCGTATACGTGATTGGTGTGAGTTCGATTCCCAAACCATTTAATGTTTTCATTTTAGTACTGTATCGTCAAATATCCTGAAATTAGCTTCTTAATTTAAATTTGTAATTTATTAACTTATAATTTAAATAACAATTTGTAACAATATTTTTTCATTCCTTCATTATAAACAATAATAAAAAATCTCGGTCAAATGCGAGTCGTATTCGCATGCCGAGGGTTCAGTATTATATATTTAATTGTCAAACTTAAGTTTGCGGACATATATATGCATTTCTTTCTATAAAATATATATAAATTTTAATTAAGATTATATAAACGTTATGTAAATCTTATGTCAGTTTCATCATATCCATCCCTTCATCCATCACTCTTCACCGATACTCAATAGTTGGCTATTTTGTTTTGGGTCAGGAGAAGTTTGCCCTCCGGAGGTCATATTCAGAATAGGCTGTGCATATTATACAATATAAGGATATTAGAGCAGTGAATGAAGAAATATTGACAGTTTGATATTAATATCTTATTAAATATTATATAATTAAATGTTAAGGTCAAAAGTAAAAAGACCACTTTAAAATATGCTTAATATGTGCAAATTTCTTTGGTATATATTTTCAAACATAAAAAATGTAAAGAAACGTACGGTTTTAATATATATATATTTAAAAGATTATTAAATATTAGGTAAAAATGATTTAAGCTTTCGTCTAACTAAACTAACCGTTCTGTTAGACGTAAAGGTAAATGACAATAGAATATCAGATATTGGAACAAATGTCACCGCTGAAGTTCACGTCCGTGACCAAACGGATACCAGCGCACCTCTCTCGTCATCTCGTCGAGAATTGAAATCGATATAGGAAACTTAGTTTATTCATATTTTAAGAAATATATATCCAGAGGTTCATCGTGGCGCAAGGGAGCGTGACGCGGCTGGTTGTGGCTTCGAACCCTATTCTAGGGAATGAAATGCTTATTTAAATTTAATTATGTCACTCTATGCCTACTAAACTTTGGGGAAAGTGGGGAACGGAGTGTCTTAACTCTAGGTTCTCTTTATTTCTGACTAAAGTTTTAGGAAAAAACGTGATTTATTTTAATTTTTTTATTATTACATTAAATATTTCACTTTTCATTTAATTAACTTAATATTTTTATTATATAGTTCTATATTTATGTAACGAGTAAGACTTAAGCGATATTGTTCTGAACATTCACGACATTCTTGTAAAGTAAAGAATGGCGAAGGACAGCTAAGCTTAATACAGTTTTATCATTGCCATTTAAAAGTACTTTTAGTTTATAAACAAAGGCAAGTGTATTTTAATTTTTTTTTTTATGTCACACTGTGTCCCGCACTTAGCAGGGTAGGCAGAGGGAACCTAGTGTCAAGACAGTCTGTTTTCCATTGTCCGCCGAATTCCAGAAGCCTTAGCGTGTTCAGCGGCGGAACTCAACGCCGTGCTTTGCCTTGACACCAGAGCGAACAAAATGGAATTATTAAATATTTAATTTCTTAACAGTTTTCAGTCCAACTTTGTGCCCCAGCGCCACGAATTTCATTTAATATTATCTTTAAATAATTGCGACTCATTGAATATAGTTAAAACAAAAAATACAAAAGCAAAGAAAGCTCTACTCACAGAAAAAATATGATTTCTAGATTTTACAATCAACAAGTAAATTAAATTTATAATGATATGTAACAGAATTTGACCTTTAAAATGCACCTGACTTTTTACATTGTTCGATACAATAGCTTTATTAGCCTTTAAGGATTTCTTGCACCATTTTGTCGAAACGCCTATTATTATAGATAAACCATATATATATATAAAATTTTATTATGTTCTGAGAATTCATTTATTATATATATATAATATATTTTTTCAGTATCTATTAATTTGGATTTGTATCAAATGATGGCTCTTATTCTAAAAGTGAAGAGTATTGCTTCAGATTTGGTACTCTAAAGCTAATATTACTATTATATAATTAATCAATTTCATACAGGAGACCGGCTGTGAGTTCGATTCCCATTTGAGGATGAATGAAATATTTAATATTTTAATTTCTTTGCTTTGCTGTCGAGGTCGAGCGTAGTGTTGAATTTTACCACTCAACACGCAATAGGAAATGAAGAACGGGAGTATAAATACTAAATTCTCTCTTCCTACGCTGCTGACTAAGGAATAGAGCGATAAGGTAAAAAAAAAACACCGTACAACGAAATATATATAATATATTCAGCTAAATTAAACAACAAAAGTCAGAAGCAATGTAAATGTTTAATATAAATAAGTATCGAACTCGTGTCGACGCCATTCCGTCATGATAGTAATATTTCACGAAACACGATCACGCGTAAACTCTCTCACGATGTCTGAGCTTCCAATGTATCGAACGAGGTGAGGTATTCAATGAGGAAGGGTGACTCCGCTACGTAACTTACCAGATATATATAACCAGGTATGCGAAGCCGTTGTGGCGCAGTGGCGCATGTGACTTACTAACATGATGATGATGTTCAATTGCCACTCGGGCTGTTATTCTATATTTTAATTTTACTCTGTTAACATGATAAAGCTCGGCGTTGGGTTCCGTCTCTCAGAGTGGAGAACAGAGCGTCTTAATTTCTTAACTTCTTTGTGATACTACTACTATATATATGTGAACAAAGTAAGTCTAAAAAAAATTAAATATGTCTTATTTTGGTCATTGGGTTTATCTATTAAGACTAATAACAAAAGAAAACTTTCGTTCATCTGTTCTAGTACTTGATATTTAAATTAAATAAAAATCCTATTATAGAAACACATAAGAAAGTTTTCTTGGGGATCTCGTGAGGTAAATTAGATTGTCTCGAACTACCCTACTCGTACATGCGGGACATAGGGGACATATTCTTAAAAAAAATACACTTGTCTCTAGTGTATAAGCGGAAATAAATCTAACTACTCTGAAACAGTTATAAGAGAGATTATCAATGCGATGCATGAATATGTGGAGATTTCATTAAATTTCATTAAGTTTCATGAAATTTAATTTATAACACGGAACTGCGGACCTGGCTAGTAAGTAGGGGGGTAAGCCCATCATTGATATATTTTTAAATATTATTTGTGCCCCAAATATATATTTGAGATAATATGCAGTTTTGATATATTTATAGTGTCGGATACACACGATTTTTGTGATATAAACAGCTATATCTTTTTTTAAGTGAATATAAAAATATATTTACTCAGAAAAATGTTATATATATAGTTTGAATTTCAACTCGGCTGGCCTCAATTCTGTGATATAAGATAAACAGAGAAAAAATACAATTATTTAAAAAAACGTTTATCATGCAAATTCTATAAGATCTGAGCCCTCCATAACTGCTCTTTGTCACCGATTTAATCTTTCTGGAAATTGAAAGATTAAAAATTAATTTTTTCATCGCTGTAGTCTCGACACAGCAATGGATACAACATATGAATTATACGGTTATAATTATACTATAGACAAAAAGTGTTCATTTATTCTTTCATAACATAACGTAAATACAAATGTCTCTAGAAGTCCAAGAAATGAAAAAAAAATGTAATATATAATTTTTTTACAATTTTTAATTTAATTTAAAATGTACCTTTAAGAGAAATAACTGAAAGTAATTTTGAAAAAGCATATTATACATAATTCACAATATATTCTACATATATAGCCTACACTGTAAGGTAATTTGTCAAATCTAGATGTCAAATGATACAGATATAAATTATTGGATTATTTATTATCAGGTTACATATAAATATGCTAATACCGACGTGCATAATCAAATTAATAGAGCTGGTGAGTTTTTTCAAGGATTTCATACCTTGTTGATACTACATCAATCAAACCTATTGTAATCTAATGCTATTGTAATTTAAAAAAAAAATCAGATTTACGCTGTACCCCGCACACAGCAGGGTCCACAGAGGAAATCTAGTGATAACACTCCGATTCCCACGTGTGCATCACCAGATAAATAAAATGAAAATAATAATAAATTAAAGTAAATAATTAACTTCCTTGAGTGGGAATCGAGCCCACAACCAGTGGTGTTTACAGTCACTATGTACCCCTGGTCGGCTGCGATTACATTACGTAATATACGATAACCAGAAAATAATCATTATCTATTTCAATTTAAAACGACACACTTTCACAGGATTGTGGAATTTATAATTATCATGATCCATCGATAAATAAATGACGTGAACCCCCCACAAGTTACCCAATATAATTAATGACATCATATAAGCAGTAGCTTCATCTTAATTCACCCTCTTTAGCGTTTCCTATTTGATGATTATATATAGTTTCACGCTGTATCCCGCACATGGCAGGATAAACAGATGGAACCTAACATTAACTGTAAAAAGTATAAACATATTCTTAGAAAATGTATACAATTGCAAATTTAGAGAGGCTGGCCACACCTCAAATCAAATTTTCACACGGTTCCCTATTCTTACATACCTGATAAAAATATTTTTAAATAGAAATAAACCAATGATATAATTTTTGACTTTTGTCCTACAGTATGTACCGTCTATCAATTATCTTAAAATATTATATTGTTTGAATATTATTCATGTGGTAGTGTGGAATGGAGTGTCTTGACACTAGCTTCCCTCTGCCTATTTATTTTTTTGACTTTTATAATATTTATAAATACTATAATTTTTTCTAGACATTAGCAGTTGCATGTCTGACCCTCCACCATTACAGTTACGACTTAACTGATATTCCGACGCTGATGCTGTGTTCGGGAACGTTTGTTGGTTACGTCGTGGTGCTCTCAGGAGAAATTATAGGTAAATCTAAAATATTTATTTTTTTCATAATTTGTATTTATAATACCAAAATATTACTGTATTTATTATACATGTACAGTAAAATGGAGGGCTTAGGTTGTGGATTCGATTTCCAATTGAGGTGATGAAATATTTAATATTTTCAATATCGCTCTGGTGTCGAGGCAAAGCGCGGCGTTGAGTTCCGCCACTCAAAGTGTAATATCTAGAGAATTCGGCGGAAAATGGGAAATGAAGGTGAAGATGAGAGACAACGGAGGTTCTTAACACCAAGTTCCCAGGATCCCCTGTCTATCCACCTATGTGCGGGGTGGAGTCAAATGCTCAAATATTGAGAATTGGAAACAAAAAATGCTTAAATAACAGTTGAGTACAGTTTGAGACGTTATTTAGTTCAAATTCTCAAATCAGATACCGGCCGTAACTAGGACTATTGTTACTTTCTAAAATATACATTTAGTAAGAAAAATATTTAAACATTATTTTAATCGTCAAAGGCTATTTCTCAAACGTGAGAAAGGTCTTGGAATGAAATAGAAATTTCTTTTGTCTACACCTATTAGAGACGTTTAGGTCAATGTGCATTGTAAATACGGGGGTGACCACTAAAAAACATATATGGAATATTTTATACTGGGCATTCTTTTTTATTTTCTTATCTGTAAATTCATATTATGAGGTTAGTTGTGGCGCAGGATCACAAGCGATGCATTGTGGTGGGTTCGATTTCCACTCGAAGAAATGAATTATTTAATATTTTCGTTTGTTCGCTTTGTTGAGGAGATGAGCCGTGGCGTTGTATCCAGAATTAGGGAAAAAGAGAACAAAAAGGCAACGGAAGTGTCTTAACAATAGGTTCCCGGGTTCCCTCTGCCTATCCTGCTATGTGCGGGACTTAAAACGTCTTTCATAAGCTTAGGTTAATAATAGAAGATACTGGTGTATTATTTAAAATTTCGTTTTAATTGACTGATTTGATATAAGTAACTTTTGTCTAAATTTGCATTTATACTTTATAGGTTTTGTGACGTTTATTTTAGTCAAGTATTTTACTTAGAAATAAGAAAGAGTTAAGTATATAAACAATCAGCAAAATATAAGTAAGTTTAAACTTAGATAAACTTTAAACTTAGGCAAATGCGAATGATCGTGGGTTCGATCCCCGTCCAAGGAAATGCAATTTTTATTTTAATTCGATTTCATTTCTTCGCTCTGGTATCGAGCAAAAGCGCTGCGTTTAGTTCCACCACTCAACACGCAATGCCTCCGAAATTCTACGGAAAATGGAGAACCGAGTGTCTTAACACTAGGTCCCCTCTGCCGACCATGCCGATTGGAGCTTGAAGCTGATTTACTTTTGGAAGTAATTTTTTTTTAAGTAAATAAATTATGTAATTTTTAGGTGAAATGCTATTTGCACCCCTAGACCTTGTTCAGGATATATATTTCGGAATCATCGGCGTTGGCTTAAACGCAGTGAGCGGCGGCTTGATATTATCTGCGAGAACGAAACCTTCTATATATCGTCATACAGGAGACCACACTGCCGCACTCATAGTTGGTTCCTTGGCTGTCCTGAATGCGGTGGTGATGTTCTTCGATCTCAGCCTCGCGTACTTGGATAGTGAGCAATTCGATGATGAAACCACCGTGCACTAGTAGATGTAAGGTCTCAAACCAGCTAAAGTATAAATGCAATGTTGTTTTTTGTCTATATAAAATTCCATATTAGTAATATAATATTAAAATTGTGGAAAGTAATGGTATTCTGTTTTTTAATAAAATCTTTTTTGATTATGAATTTTATATAAAATATAAAAATAAAATCTAATTTAGATAAAGCATACCGCAGGGTAGGAGGGAACCTAGTGTTTAGACATGTCGTTCCCCACATTCCACTACATCTTTTAAGGCATAGCGCGTTGAGTGGCGGAACTCTACGTAGAGCTTTTGCTTTGGTCCCAGAGCGAAGAAATGAAATTATTAAAATATAATATATTAATTCATTCTCTAGAGTGAAAATCGAACCCACAACTGTCACGTTACACTCACACCCTTGTGCTCCACGCCACGACGGTCTCTATATCCAATTAATTTATATCAATAACAGTTTAAGACATAATTATTTTCAAAAACCAGTCCAGAGTAAACGCTTTAGAAATCAACATTATTAACAAGGTTAACAATACCAACAAAACTATTAATATTTTCGTACACAATTACCTTTAACATGTTATTAGCATTGAAGAAACTGGTTGATAAAATTGGTATCGTCCTTAGAAAGTATTGTCCATTTCCAAGGTGAGACAGTATCGGCGGCGGCGGACGCGTATGTGGACGCGTGGTGGTCGGCGACCGGGGCTGCCTTGTTTGGTGCCTGCGGTACCCTAACTCTGAACCACTGGCGCGATGTGCCCGACTGTCCTCGCAAAGAAAATGCTCGTGCTAGTGCCGTGTGTGCCCTGGCCGCCACTGCGATATTTCTAATAGATGCCTTACTAGCCCTTTGTTCTGTACACAAAGACGAGGAGAGCGTGCGATCTAAGTCTTCTAAACGGTGTAATATGTAGTTTTCTATTCGGTGTTGTGTTCCGAATGTCTATTTATTTTCTCGTAAATTTCTGAATAAAATGTATTTATTGGTTCGGTCAGTTTCTTCTTTAATGCTATCTAGTACCGACTCTTAGATAATTTACTATATTATATTACATTATACTTCATAAATATTTTTACCTGCTAATAATATGTTAAGAGATTTTTTGCAAGGCAAGAGCACGGCGTTGAATTACGCCACTTAACACGCAATGCCGAATGACGAACATGTCTATCGGTTCCCTCTGCCTACCCTGCTGTATGCGGGATACAGCGTGAAGCTGACATATTTGATATATTTATTTTATATATTTTTATATGAACTAAAGTAGCTCTACGTAGATATAGGAAGCTCGTTCGGCCATGATTATTAATACCTACTTCGGACGAATGTGGTGTTCTTAGAATATCAATTCGTTAACCGCAATCTCTAACGAGCCGCAAGGCCTAAAGCTTTTTATGATTCATTTCAATAATTTATTGGGAACAATCGAAGGTGAGGCGAGGAAAAACTATTTGAATATACTTCCATAAGAAATATTTAAAGAATGAAAGAAAAAAATTAAAAATAAAAGGTTACATACCAATGCTTTATTATATTTTTTGTTAATTTACTATTATCAGGTATACTGTACGAAGCAATCTCTAAATAATAATAATAATAATTGCGTAGATATAACTACAATACATATTTACTCTTAAACGTTAGAACATTATCGCATGATAAATAGAGATATGGTAATAAATTTGTGCGTGTTATTAGTAAAATTCATTTCAACTACAACGCCATCTATTTTTCCAATGTAGAATTATTTGTTGAGTAAAAGGCAGTAGTGGCACTACATAGAGCTTTAAGTATATGACACGAGAGGGAAGTGCCTTAGAATTATTGAATTTTTAATAAATATTTTTTCAGTTATTCCTTTCTTTAATAAAGTTTTCTTATTTCGATCTTTCTTTCTTTAATATTCAGTCTACACTCTGATTTTTTGCTTATATTTGTCATGTTTTTCAAATATTTAAATGGAAATAATAATTCGAATTTAATATTAATTAATATATTTAGTATTTACATATATATATAATAGTTGTTATATATATATAATTGTTCAAAATCCTGTTATAATTATATCTCTTATATTTTTATTTGTAGATTTCAGTCGAAGATGTATAAGCGAAGCTTCATCATCACACTCATACTTGGAATACCGTGTTAATTGTGTGTTAATTAAAAGTTACATCTTAGTTTGTGGGTTGTACACATTTGATAGACAACAAAGGACAAATCATTTAGTGAGTTACGTAAGACTGTGATATAATTATAAATTTCCAAGCTTGTTTTCGATGTAAAGAAATTTTTCCAAATATCAAATATTGTGGTCTTTAATTTTCTTATATTGTATTTTCTAATGTTTTTAAATATTTAATTAAATGAACATCCTATTAATTATCTAAAATTAAATGAAATAAATCAATATTATAGAACAAACTTAGATAAAATGTTGAAATACTATACACATAAATATACTTAAACGTGTAAAAATGTATACATACTATTAAATAGATTAGAGTAAACTATTATTCTAAATTATTCTAAAAGTACTCTTTTGAACGATTTTTAAAACTGTATAGGGATTTGAAATGTCGTTATTCTGTAGGAATCTCAGATTTCATAGTAAAAGTCTTGGAATAATAAATAATGATATTTTCATTTCTTCGCTCTGGTGTCGACACAAAGCAAGGTGTTGAGTCCCGCCTCTAAATGCACAATGCTCAACGCCTAGTGTCGCCCATCTGCACGCGAGGTACAGCCTGAAACCGAAAAAAAAAATAGCTAAGAAAATATATTTTATATCGGCAATCTCATTTTATAATACATTTGGTTATTACAAAACGTTATCAAGCAGGTAAAATAACGAGAACTTAAAAATTTCATTAATTTCTTCATTAACCGGAAATGACGTAATTCAATGAACTCATGAATTTAATAGTATTTAATAAAACGGCAAAAACATACTTTTGTTATCATTTTTATATTTGTTTGCATTAACGTTTAACATTGTTTACAGAATTTCTTAGTCATATTTATTTCTGACTGACAACGTAATTGTGGAATCCTTACTATATATTTTTTTTTCGAGTTTCTATAGAAAAATATTAAATGAGATTGTTATCGTTTCATATTTAGTTTAATTACTTAATACTTTTACATTTTAAATACACTTTATTATTTTTATTTTCTTTATAAAATATCGGCTTATAATTTGATACTGAGGCCAGTCGTGGACCAGAGGCACTTAGTGTGAATGTAAACACGTCAGGTTGTGGGTTTGATTCCCGCTCGAGGAAATGAAATATTTACAATTTTTATTTTCTTCGCTCTGGTGTACAGACAAAGTGCGACGTTGAGTTCCGCCACTCAACACACAATGCTTAAGAATTCGAAGGAAAATAGAGTGTCATAACACTAGGTTTCATCTGCCTACTCTGCTGTGTGCGGGATACATCGTGACGCCAAAAGAAAACAAAGATTTGTAATCAGATTTTTTTATTTTAAGTATAACATAAACCGAGAGTTCCTCGATTCGCAGGTTGATGATGTCATGGACTCATGGACGTATATAGGGGTAACTGCTTCCCGTAGTGTGGCCATCAGATTTTGGTTGTGCGACGGTCTCTTTCAGTTCAAGGTCAATCTTGTTTACGCTTGTCTGAGCCTAAATAGACAAAAATATAAAGTTAAATCTACCTTTATACACGAAAAACAAAAAAGATCACGATGAATTGAGTACCTCCTCCTTTTTTTGAAGCCGGCTAATTACAATACTAGGCAGGTACCTCTATTTTATATTTGACAAAATAATTTCATTTAATGTTGGGAGTAGTCGTGGCTTTTAAAAATATATTCAATTTCTCAATATCAAACTTTGTCCCGGATAAAATGAGATTAAAAGTGGTCACACTCTATATGATGTCATCGCCATTCAACCTCGGGCGTGGGGCGGACGTGTCGTATACTACACCAGTACAGCAGTGTACGTCTGTAAGCTCTGACTCTTGTACGTCGTCAGTGTAAAGTTGTACTCTAAATCCCAAAAATGGCAATAAGCCGGCTCTCTATCATCAAATTTTTGGAACTGGTGAGTATTTTGCATTTATTTCATTAAAATAACTAGAAATTATTTCAAATTATTTACTTATAAGAGAGTATACAGGAAATGAGAAACGTGCTTGTGCTGTTTGTTATGATTTTAAACGTATAGAATTGTTTATATTTACATTTTTGAGATTCAGCTTTTATTATGACAGGGTTAGGGTGCCTGTAAGTAATAAATGTAAACTGTAAACGCGCAGGTTATGAGTTCGATTCCCAATGGAGGAAACTAAATATTTATATATTTTCTTTTCATTTCTTCGCTCTGGTGTCCAGGCAAAGCGCGGCGTTTAGTACTGCCACCCAACACACAATGCATTCAGAATTCAGCGGAAAGTGGGAAGTGGAGCTTCATCTTCATTTTAACATTAAGCTACCGTACCGTACTACTTGCGGGATACAGCGTGAATCGGAAACAAAAGAAAAAAGTACTTACTTATTGTAATTGTGAGAATTTTCTAGCACTTATATATAATTCTTTATTCAAGAGTCACGCGTGACTCGTGTCGTGGGTCATTGGTATTTCTTATTGGTGATAAATCATATTATAATTGTTTGAATTAAAATATTTGTAAGTATGTTAAGTGCAAGTAACCTATTAGGGATAACATAATTTTCTTTTAGGTTGTACTAATTATATTAATTTCAATCATAATTTAGAGAAAAGTATCTCAAAAGATTCTTTACCTCAAAAGGCACAAACGGAACTCTATATAATCTTATAGACTGTGTTAACAAAGCCTATAGGATATGGGTCCCGTGGACCTACAGTTATGAAACGTGGAACAACATGAAAACTTACAATGTATATAAACAAGCAGCTTTAAGCTGTATCCCGCACACTGCAGGGTATGCAGAGGGAACCTAATGTTAAAACATTCCGTTCCCCACTTTCTGCTGAATTTTTAATTTTAATTTTTTTTATTTATATACAATGTATATACATAAAAATATCCGAAAAATGAAAAGTTATAGGTACTTATTTCATAGAAAGAAATAATTTCAAGCTTATATTTGTTGATGGGAAGTAAATCTTTTAAAAGTTATACTCCACCTTAATCTCCACTCCTGATATTGTCACGCGAGCGTCGGTGGGCGAGTCCGATTTGTATTTAACCGGTTTTTTCATTACTTAAAGCAGTAAAGATAAAGATCCAGCCAGATATATAAAAATATTACAATAGTACCGTACTTACTGGAACTAATCTGAAGCAGTAGTACAATAATATTAATATTTATTTTAACATTTATTTTAATATTTATTTTATGTACGGCCGTGGAGCTTATTTTCTATCAGAACTATATTGACTTTGAGTTACAATACATTCAACGGGTCGTGGCCATCCTGAAGTTAGTTGTCTTCTATAACTAACTTCAGAGCAGTAGAGCACATTGGGTTGTAGGATTTTTTCTTTATTTTGATTATTATTATAGATAGAAGTAGATTTGATATTAATGGAATTTTAAAGATTCAAGGCATATTTGTCAATATAATTAACAAAGATTAAAAAGTACTTTGCAGTATCTTTAGTGCTCGGATTTCACAAGCGACTCGCTCTGATCCATGATATCATCGAGGCTATTTGTGGACGAAACTGGGTCGTAAACACTTTGTTTTTTTACGTCTCTTAAATAATTACCCATTTTACTTTTTATATACATTTCTTTTTTGATGTATTCAAAATCAGATTAACATATTTTTTTAATTTTTATTTTTGTTTATTGCAACATAAAATTATAAATCAAAATATAAAAAAAGTAAAAACACGGTTTTTTTACAGAACACATTAATAACACGAATGTAATGAACACCATACTATCTCGATATGTTTACTAGTAGACAGTCCAAGGTTCCAGTAGCAATCTTCCAATCCATCTTCAGACCAGCTCGATGGTACCGTAATATCGTATTGACATTTTCTCTACATATAATTAACAAGTTTTCTAATAATACAACAATTACAAATGAGTGAAATTCCGTTTTCTTTGCTCTGCTGTGCGCGGGATACAGGTGACACTAAAAAAATTACGATTTCTAGCCCTCTAGCATATTACGTGATGACTGTATTGGGTGTGTCATGAAGGCGGTAACTTCAAAGACTTACCGAAGCAATGCTTTTATAAAAAACTTGGTCACACATATAATTAGTAAATATCTTGCCAGTTTATTATAAAATAATTATTTTTTATTAGATACATATGTTAGATAAATTTCGTAAATATATGTATGTAGGTATAAGAAAAAAAAATATTTTTAATTATTTTTTTATGACTCTAACCTTAATACGTTATAAATGTTCACATAATTAATTAATTACTTTTATTTTTATTTGTTAGGTAATGAATATGATACAAAATAATATAAGATGTATAAAAGAGGTCAATCGCTGCGTAGTGGCACAAGCGTGCGACTGTAAATGCGATTGGTTGTGGGTTCGATTCTCACTTGAGGAAATGAAATATTGAATATTTGCCCTGGTAAATATTTAATAATACTGGCAATAGAGCATAGCGCTGCGTTGAGTTCCGCCAGTCAACAAGCAAAACCTCCAGAAATCGACGGAAAGGAGGATCGGACGGGTCCTAATGAAAACGTTTCCCAGGTTCCCTCTGCCTAACCTGCTATGTGAGGGATACAGCGCGAAATAAAAAAAAACCCTTTAATATGGAAATTTAAAACCTACAACGCTAATAGAGATATTATTAAGAATTTATAATATTATTTTCTGAAATCCTCAATTTTGCTATTAATGAAAATTTCTTTCCAGGAAAGATCTAGTTTTAAAGAAAACATATTTAATGGTTAATATTAATAGCTTGGTACTTGTACCAATTGAAATACCAAACGAGTCATGATCTGCACATCATGGCCATCGGAAGCTTGCGCCCACGTGACCTTGATTTTATTACCTATACGTCACTATTTATGTGTCTTAATGAGGGCCATCGTGACGCAGCGGCACAAGCGTGTGGCTGTAAACGTGATTGGTTCGATTCCCGCTCGAGGAAATGAAATATTTAATATTATCATTTCTTCCCTCTTGTATTCAAGCGGCGTTAAGTACCGCCGCTCAACACACAATGCCTCCGGAATTCTGAATTTCTGAAAAATTGAAGCTGAAAAAAGGAAAAATTGCATGATAGTGTATATTTAAAATTATAATTATAATTAAGAATTTACTTATTCTATATGATATATCATTCAGAATCACTGTATTTCCACATTTTAAACTAATGACACAATTTAAATAATAAATTTTATATTATTATGGTCGAAAACTGTTCCTCTTTCGTCACTCAACAAATATAGATTCCTTAAAATTTCAATTATATATAATTACTATTTGTAGTAATATATTCATCAATACTTATAATATTAAATAATAATTACACAAATACTGTAAATTTAATTATTATATGAACAAATAATCAAATGATTGAAATGTGATTATTTGAACAACATGTTATTCAGTAGTTTTCAATTTAAACTGCGCTTAACGTGATTCACAACGTGACGTAGTTATTACAAATACAATTGTCAACATTCAATGTGACCACACAGAGGAAATAAGATATAATACATAAAGTGTTACTCAAGAAGGAACGGGAGTGTCGCAATGGGAGCAGAGTGTCTTAGCACTCGGTTCTCAGGTACCCACTTCCTCCCTCGTTATGTACGGTATACAGCATGGAGCTGAAAAAATGATAAATTAATACTAAAATATTCAACGTTAATTACTTTTAAAGAAGCTTCACGTGTTTGCCTGCAGAATAGGCAGGCAACGCAATGTGGGATGACAATTGGGGGGAAATTAGGAAATGCTTTAATAATTTAAAGTCAATTTTCATTGTGTGTTGATTGGCAGAACTCCACATCGTTCTTGGTCTACCAGAGCATAGAAATAGAAATAGATGTAATTAAAATATAAGTGACGTGCTGTTTTTAAGGCGAGAGGTAGTATTAAGCTTAAAACTGCGTGTGCGCATTATTATACTTATTTCTTTTCGTAGAGATCTCGTGTACTCAAAACTGTTGATTCTAGTTGGCTATTCTACATATTCCTCTACATAGTACATGTAATAGTATCAATGTGGCAAGGTCTATCACCACGATAACCTCGTATAAGCGCGACCTGCATTTCAAACTTAGCCGTATAATGACATCATTCTGGAGGACCTTCAAGCTTATATTTAGTTACGTCACCACGCCCGTGTACATGAACAAATATAGCGAAATTATGTCAGTCTGCCATTTATTTATTAAATCAACATGAGTTGACTTTTATTTTCTTAAATGGCGTTATTTAATTACTTAATACTTACTTAATTACTGTCTGATTTTTATCCTAAAAGGTTTGAGGTCCAGGTTCGAAGTGCATTGAGCCAAGGTTGCGTCTACAAACGCGATAGATTGTGGGTTTGATTTCCGCTCGAGTAAATTAAATATTTCATATTTACATTTCCTCGCTCTGGTAACTTGCCTTCGACAAACTAAACATTAATGCGTCAAAGTAGTAGTAAAGTATATAATTTATTATGTTGATTTTGTTTATATTAGCACTTATTAACTCATATTTATACTTATAATTATTTTATCGATTTCAGGCCCTCACATGCTCGTGTGTGGCGCTCCACTACCATAGCTACAATGGAGATAAGAACATCGACATGCTGGTCACTGGCACCTTCATCGGCTACCTCATCGTATTCGCTGGTGCTGCCGCAGGTACTCTTTTTATAACATATTACGTGATAGCGTCACTCACCCCCCACAAATTATAGAGTTTAGTGTTAAGACATTCATACCTAAGATATTTAAGTTAAAATAATTTAAAAACAAATATATAAAATCATTCTAGACCAGTCGTGGTATAGGGATAGTAAGAAATTGTAACGCGACAGTTGTGGGTTCGATCCCTAATCGAGGAAAATTAAATATTTATGTATTTTTTTTATTTCTTCGCCCTGGTATCGAGGCAAAGCGTGGCGTTGAGTTCCGACACGCAATACGATATATAGGTCCCCAGTCTCTTTCTACCTACACTGCTATGTGCGGGATGCAGTGTGAAAGTGAAAAAAAAAACTTATATAAAAATTATGTCCTAAACCCTACAGAACTTTATGTAAAAATATATTTAATTTGAACACATTTTCTATCTTATTCCAGGATACATAATGCAGACACCTACACACAAGCGCATCGACATATTCTACTCACTAATTGGAGTGGCCCTCTTTGTCGCCAGCGGAGCTGTTCTGATCGACACGTAAGAATATTATATATACTAGAATAATCTTCAATTATAAATATTTCATGATATCCTCCTGGACGCCCAGAGAAGGCCAAAACGCTGGTAGACGTTGTGATGCAGGATATGACAGCAATTGGGAATAATAAGTGTTACGTGTCTGTCTGTGATTGTGATTTTTAAAATTTGAAATATTTTTCAAGATATCAGGATGAGCAGAGGGAACCTGGGAAATTATTTTTAGGACATTCTGTTCCCATTAAGACATTTCTGTTCTCCACTTTCTACCGAATTCTGGATATTGAATGACAAAACTTAACGTTCTTGTCTCGTTATCAGAGCGAGAAAATGAAAATAAGATATAATTGAAGTCACAACTATAAATTATATTTAAATTTATATATTTTTGATATTTGCAGATTCCAACACTCTTCGAAGTCAGACTTCAGGGACAAGAACTTGGCAAAGGCTTCTTTGTCCATCATCAATGGAGCCTTACTATTGGTAGACGCGGTGTTGACACAGCGCGGCGGTTAAACGCAACAAATAAAACTATGGTCCCTACGTATAAATAGACATGTCAAAAGAGAACATTTAAAGGAAGGGTTTTCTTGTTTTTAAAAACTTCAAATAAAGTTTTAAAAATAAGTGCTTGGTATATATTTATAATCTCATTTAAATCTTATTTTTTAAGATATGTGTTTATAAGTAGGGCCCGTCGATTAAAGAACGTCCATTTTAGACATAAACCTCCGAATGCTTTACCAATCTATATTTTTAATGTAAACTTATGAATAAGTTCTGTTAATAATTCTGTTTAATTTTAATTCAAGACAATATTACTTCTATGTGATTATTAATTATTATACATTTTTTTATTATTTAACATCTTTGCACTAAATAATATATTCAAACAGTTCTTACACTAAGCTGCGAATTTAAAATAAAATATATTTTATATAAAGTGTATTTGTAGACTTTTTGACACTCCATATTCTTACATATACAGTAAATATAATAGACAAGACCGAAAATATTAATGTTGTAATTTATCTATAATATTAACAGCGACTACTTTTTATATTTAAAAAAAAAACACGATTTTTTAAAACTTGACAAAAATAAAACATGTACCGAAATTTTAAAATTTATAAATGTGAATGTATCTATAAATTATAATTCAAGAATGCTTAAATGTTAATTTACATTTATGGAAAAGTGTTATTTAAAAAAAAAAGACAATGTAGATTTTTGTTGAAAGGCACTTTTCGTTTGTTACTTCATTATTGCTGTTAATTTTCTGTTATGAACCCTAATAAGTTTTTTTTTTAATTTTAATGATAAGAAATTAGATTAAATATATATGCTCTGCAATGTGAAGCTTTTTGTATGGTGTACCAGCTTTAAGTGTATAGCAATTAAGAATAATCTATATTTGTTACACTCAAATAAGAAAATACACTTTATGACATCTCTAATTAAAATACTGTTTCCATTTCGTCTTAATATTTTTAAATTATTTATATTTTATTTTTGTATGGAGTCCAAATATATTCGTTTAAATTAAAAAAAAAACAACTATTTTTTTATAACATTCCTGTAAGTTTTGTTTTTATAATATTTTAATTAACAGCAGTTGTTACTGTAAATACGGGTGTATCTCGAAAAAATATGAAAATATATTTTTTATTTATAATATACATACGCACAGAGATTTTTCTATGTTTAAATTTACATAGTGGTAAGCATCACTTTGCATTTTTATATAATAACCTCCAATTTTTTATCTGTTTCAATAAAATTAATTTATTTTTATTGGTTTTTTATTCGTTAAATCTATTTAATATATTTATTATTTAAAATAATAAATCGATCTTTTTTAACAAGAAGCACAACTAATATACATATTAAGAGTAATATTTTTGTAGGTGTCAATTCGCGGGGTGCTACATAAAAGCGCAATTAAAAAATAAACTTATGATTTGTACCAACTTATAATGTTTCAAAAAATCTGATTAAAATATATAACAATGAACTTATAAATCCACGATCAGTTTAAATTTCACGAAGATATCTTCCGAGAACATAAACTTTAACATTAAGGGTTGTCATCTCCATAAATAATGTATATCACTATTTCAGATAAAAAGCCATAAAATCATATTATAAATTATCTATTAGGTGCTAGTGCAGCATTCCCATACTTATCGGGCTAGACCCTTAACTTTATATATATATTTCATAATTCAACTTTTAAGTGACCAGTGGCACCACCGTAAGACGACGCAGACTATGACGCTACAAGTTGAGGATTCGATTCCCATTATATAGTAGGGTATAGTGTTCGATTCCATAGTATTTTCGTTTTCTCGTTCTGGTGTCGAAGGGCGCAAAATCTAAAAGTAAAATTTCTATTAGATTTCTAGGTTCCCAATATAAAGGAACCTTTAAAAATTTTTCGAATACATAAGGTAAGACAAATACTGTATGAGTAATTATTACGTTAAGCAAACACAAAAGTGAAATTAAAGATAATATCGTGATATAGAACTACCAGTATATTACATAAGTATATATTCACTGTCAATAGAACTGGACTATCATTAATGGATGAAGTGCTGCCACTTCTATTTGTTTATTCAAAATTGTAGGGTTGAATAAAGTAAAATAAAGCAACTCAAATAGTTTTAGCCGAGTTAAGAAATATCTCTGTTTACTTTACGAGTTCTGTTCGATATAACTTTTTACTTATGATTTGTGAATATTCATTTATAAATTAACTAAAAATTATATTTTAATTGTAGTTTTGAAATAATAAACATTTAGTAAAAGTACGAAGCTTTTCAATAAAATCTATTAAGTCTATCTGTCATTTATTTTTGACATTTGCAGAGTATATTATACTTTTTTAAATCTAACTTATAAGATAACATAAAGTGAATAGATATAGATAGATGTACAAAATTAATATTTTTTACAAAAAAAAAGAAAGCTACTAATAATATTTGTATTCACAATTATATGTTACAAACAAAATGGATTTCATCATTAATCATATTATGATAATTATTAATATAAACTTCAGTCGAAAGTCAGTTCAATCTAACACCTACTACAATAAATACATATCGACGAAGCGAGTCTAAAAAAATTAAAAAAAAAAATGCGCATCCTAGTGTCTATATTAGTTATTTATAAATTCGTTAAAATTTTAGAATGCACTTTTACAATTAACAAAGCTGTATCGGTCGCCAATAAAGTGTTTGCGCATCACTACAAAACCGCCGTTGTGTGGTGGAGCTGCGACGTCAGCGATGTAAATAATTTTCTCCAGCACTTCAAGGGTACAGTCCTCGCTGTTTCAATAGAAAACCACGCAAATTTCAATGATAGTAATTTTCATAGAGAAATCTCATACAAACAAACAATATTTTTCGCTATGAATCCATATGAATTTGATTATTTCCTTGAAAAAATAAACTATGTTAGAACATTTAGTATAAATGTTATTTTAGTTATTGGAGAAGAAAAAGACACGAATCTAACGATGTATAGTAAAATAGCCTGGGAGAGAGACGTGAGTGATATATTGATAATAAGTAAAAATTCAAGTAACGAAGTAATTGTTTCTACTTACAAACCCTATAGAGGCGGCGTGTGTGGCGACTATACTCCGATGTACGTAAACACAGAATCAGAACAATTTTTTATGAGAAAATATACAAACTTTCATAAATGTCCAATTAGAGTTACTCTCCTCGAGCATAAGCCTTACGTTATATTAAAATTTGAAAACGATACCGTTACTTCCGTTACCGGCATCGAAGGGAATCTGTTAATGTTGTTATTAAATGTTTTAAATTCTACGGTCAAAATAGTGTCTTGTAGGTCCCATGGTGGGTTTAGCGGCACAATCAATGGGACAATGGGTTTTAGTGACCTCTACAACAATAGAGCGGACTTAATGGTGCCCGCCCTCATCATGCAGGTCAACAGATTCCTATATTCTCAATTTTCTTATGCACACGACACATCGCATATCGTTTGGTGCATGCCGACAAGATGGGAGATCTTTGAGTGGGCCAAAGTAATACTTCCTTTTTTTAATATATTGACACCGTTTATAGTAATTTCCTTTCTTATAATGCTTGCAACGATCAAAATTGTTAAAAAACATGCACTTTTGCAAGATAAATCCAAAAACGATGTAGCATTCAGATTGCTTGGAATATTTATGGGACAGGACACCACATATTTGTCGCGATATTGGCTTGTTAACAGTCTCTTTGTATGTTGGATATGGCTTTGCATGATCATCCGTATCTCTTACCAAGGAAATCTCGTGGACGGTCTACAAAAAACCATACTAGAACCTAGACTGTCAACATTGAATGAAGCTGTGGACGCGGTCGACCAAGTCGGTGGGATGCGAGTATTTGTTGATTTTTATAGGAATACGTCACTTGAGAAGAAGTACGTGCAATTCTTGGTTAAGGATGTCCCTAATGAATTGAAAAAGGTCGGAAGCGGGAAAAGGAATTTAATTGCTGTTGATAGGACACTGGTTCAATTTTATAGACATAAATTAGAAGTTCTCGACGAGCCTGTGATAACTACGCCGATATGTATTCATATGCGGCCGCGATGGCCTGCAGCACCAGAGATGTCTCAACTAATCTCTCGTGTCGTTGAAGCGGGCTTGTACGCAATAATAAAGAGAAAAGAACATTCGACATGGATGATTTTATATGATAATTTAACTGAAACACATGAATTTAAACCTATAAAACTTAAAATATATCATTCGTGTTTTTATGGACTTATTATAATGTACGTGATAACCACGTTAGTGCTCTTTGGGGAGATTTGTTGGAATAGGTGTGAGAAAAAGGAGAAATATTAAAATATATAAACACCTCATTGAAAAATGTATTAAATTTAAGGTTTAAAAAATCTCTTATAAATTAATTTACAAACTAAATGTAAAATTGAATTTATTGTACGGCACTGCAATCAACGGTTGTTTTTAATACTTTAAAAACACATTTGGCATCAATAGTTAATAAAATTCAGAAAATATTTCTCTACTCTACTATATAAGTCTTTTCTGTATAACGTCTCATATCTGATGAGACGAGAGAGATGTTCATACTGCGCCACGTTAGCCGACTCAAGCATGGACTCCACCAAAGCGGCAGTGTGCGGAGAAATCCAAAATGGAGACTTACTGGAGACGAGATGTGAGAATAACGAAATTCTATTTATGTCTCTTCTCCAAACTCACTGTTTGCAGAGACATTGTCTAAAAATACATATAAATTTAGATTTCACGATAACTAATACATTATTTGAACGAATATATTATACAGATAAAATATTATTGTATTCATACATATATTGAGATTAGAATATTTATGTTGCGAATAACATATATTGTAAATATCGTATTGTGAAGTATACGCATCGCGTCTTATCTCGTTGGATAAAATTTTATATTTAAGAATACATTTCATATTTAAGAATTTTATTTTTAAGAATACATATATATGTATTGTGATTGTGTTTATTGAGCGACTGGCTGAGCCCGCACTTTCCGTCGGATGAAAACTTAAAATAAAAAAAAGCATTTATTGATTCCGGATCTATCTAGCCTAAAACCATCCCGGGAAGCCAGGGAACAACTCCTCGAAATTCCACGCCATTCGACTCGGCCGTTTCGGACTCTATAGCGAACACACACACGAACAGACACTTGTTTTTATATATATATATATATATATATATATATAGATTTATGTTTAAAGATATTTATTTCTCAAAAAAGACTTTACAGTCACTTACAATGTATGTGTGTAATTAATGTTTACAAATTTAAGAGTCAGTCAGTCAATAAGCACTTAATAAACAATATGTTCTAACTTCACTTAACTTTAGTACAAATAAAAATATACAGTTTTGTAATATTAATTTCTATTCGGTAGAAATATTCTTCGAGTAAAGGTGTAGTAACGATTTTATATTAATATAAAGAAAAAAAGTTGGTACCTTACTGATGATTATCGTAAAAAGCAAATGGAAGCTTCTATTTACACATTCTATTCTCCAATTTCCTCCGAATTTTCGTAGCATTGCGTGTTGAGTGTCGGAACTCAACGCTTCGTTTTGCCTCGACGTCAAAACAAAGTGGGAATCAAACTTCCAACCGTCGCGTTTACAGTCAACACTTTCATGCGCCTGCGCCACCACAGCCATAATGAATGGTTCAAAAATTAATATTTACATTTTAATTCATTGACAGTGGATTTTTTTTTTTCATTTAGCATATAAATTATAGTACGTGCCTAACAGAGACATGTTCCCATACAAATTGAATTTGTGGTTCGCGTTATCTCGGGAGCATATCTTTAATAACCATAAATCAACAAATCGAGCCGCAGCAATTATTTATGACGTAGAAAAACCTTTGGTTTCAATTTTCCTGCGGAGAGATTAAAGTGTAACATGAATACATATGTGCAGAACTTTTTTTAAAATACATTTGACGATATGAATATAAATTTATATATAAGAGACGGTGATGTGGAGGATCTGGTGTCGAAGCAAAAGCATAACGTTGAGTACCGCCACTTAACACGCACTTAACGCAAGGTTCCCTCTGCGTACCCTGCTACATGCGGGACACGGAGTGAACTCGGCGTCTTCCTCGAGTCCCCACTCGTCTCGATACAGTCACACCTAGTGCGACTGCGCCACGACGGCCTCACTTAATTTAAATAAATACAAAATAATAATAATTATTATTATCGTAAAGTTATAATAGAATTGTAGCAGTAAAATAAGATAAGCTTATATATATATGTTCCATATCTTTTCTGTTAAAAAAGATATATCTCTTAAATGATCCAGCTTTCTTTCCGAACACATATTAATTGGCCGTTTTTTATACGAGATGTACTCCATAGAAATTAAGATGCTTCCATCGTCCCCAGCGAGAGACCGTTCGCCCCGATCCTAGATATCGAGGCACATTTGTCTGCCTAATTGTGGTCGTTCGAGCTCTACTAAATACATAGAGATAGTCTGTTTTTAAAACTAAGTCACCGATGAAAAGTTTTTTAAGCATTGTTATATTTTTGATTATAATATAAGTAAATCAGCTTCACGCATTGTATACCGCACACAGCAGGGTAGTGTTAAAACACTCCGTTCCCCACTTTCTGCCGTATTCTGGAGGCATTGCATGTTGAGTGGCAGAATTCAACGCTATACCTTGTTACCAGAACAAAAACATACTATATTATGTCGTATTTATTTCCCTCTGCCTGCTATGTACGGGATACAGCGTGAAGATGAAAAAAAAAACTACCTAATATCACAAAATGTTTCTAGTTTAAATTTTAAACATATATTTTACATATATAAATATTTTTTTTTAAGAATTAAAGATATTTTAAGGCATTTGAGCTATATATAGCTATTATCAGACGGTCTGACAGATGGACGGACACCAGCAATTAGACTAATTTGCTCCCAAAATCTACTTCACGATACAATCTACAGCTATTTAATTATTCTAAGTTTCAGGATATACTTTGAATTATTGAGTACTTACTGGTCATTCTTGTCATCGTCTCATGGGAATAATAAATATAAATTTATATTAGTTCAGTACTTTAAAAATTTTTTATAAATTCTTGTTTTATTATCTTATTATTAAAAACACTTTTTTATTGTATATTATAAGAATTGAACGAACACAATGTTAATAAAAACTAAGCGATTTATGGTTTGTGTGATTTAGAAAATGAAATTTTGGCCAGTTTGATAATAGAAACTAATTTAAGTACCCTTTTCCCCATATGGAGTATAAAATGTGATAAGATAATAGATATTATTTTTAGAGTTTTTTATATTATAATTTTCAACAACATTCCACAATTGAACAAGCAATTTGTTCAACATTATATAAAATCTATTCCTATTCCAAAATCCATAGATTCATCATGATCGTTTATTTAACAGTTTTTTTTGCTATTACTTTTTTTGAGTATCCCACACAAGGCAGAGAGTAACTGGTAACTTAATATTAACACCCTTTTGGCCGTTTCCGTTCTCCGTTCAGCCTCGAAGCTGGCAGGACTCTACGCTGCGCTTTACCTCACTAATTTAATGTATTTTATCAACTAATTGGAGTGCCAGAATTGATGCACATGCGCTAACAGCGCACTATCAACACCATTTGCCAATCAAAGGCAAACAGGTATCCGGATACCTGATGCTCTTGATCTTCAGTCCTACAGTCAGCTATATGCTCGTTGGTGGGAAGTACTGGTACATAATTGATATATATTGGACTTGGATTGACTTTATCAATACAATGCGCTATGCTTTTAAGATAATTGATTTAGCATATTCTGTGTTAACTATCTGTATAAAGTATGCTAGGTCAATATAGTTTCTAAAATCTTAGTATTATTATGTGTGTTTATAAATAAGTTTTTTTTTTCAGTTTCACGCTGTATCTCGTATATAGACATAGCAGAGTAGACATATAACGCCTAGTGATAAGAATCTCCGTGTGTTCCCACTTAACTAATACAATAACACTAAGTACAGTGATATTTCACTTAGAAATATTTCCATATGATTAAGTAATTGTTATATATAATATTAAACTAAACTAAAGTTAAATTATTGAATCCAGGTGAGATACGTTCATTGTTTATGACGTCATTGGCAGCGGATACCTCATTTGTAATATTGGATCACCATATGGAGGGTACAATAGCTCTGTATTGTCGTCAAAAGCCGTTGTCCTATTCCTGTGCCGGCGATAAATTGCCTAAAAACAATAGTCCAACGCCGCCCAGCGCCGGCATCCGATAAATCACTCTTCAGCCATGTTGTATGGACTATAAGTGAACGTTCTTTAAATATGTCGATGCATTTTGGACATTTTTTGTTCGTTTTATATGTATGTAGATTTAGTAATAGCTTTAAAATGGATATAGTAATTCTTTTATTATCAGCGAGGGTATCTGAGGACCTGGTGTTAAGACACTCCGTCTCCAGTAAGACACTTCCTTTCCGCTCCCTCTGCTAAATTATGGAAGCATTGAGTGTTGAGTGGTGGAACTTACCCACAAATCACAACACACACCGCGCTTAGTCTCGAGCGAGGAAATGAAAATATAAAATATTTAATTTTCTCCCATGCTTCTGTGCCGCAACTGCCTTCAAGATATCTTTCATGAGTCTTCTATAGATCCAAAAGTCAACGGAGTCAACTCAACACAAGGGGGGTAGATCAGATATAAAAATTTATAATAATTTAGGAAATTATAATAATTTAAATTTAGAATTAATTTCCTGCAACACCGGACTCCCAAATGAGTTATAATCACAACGATATAAAAAATGTGGCATTCGCGATAGAATTGTTCTGTGAAATGTTTATAATTGCCATTTTGTAACAAATGCTAGCAAACTGTGAGTAACTCTAAACAACTGTCGGACGTCGGAAGTCCGCGTTGTAGCCCTTCAATTATTAAAATATTCCTTTAATATAGCTCTTTTATACAAAGAAAATTCTTGAGACGTTAATGTTTGTGCTTAATTAGAAAATCCGATTCTCTAAATTAAGCCAACGGGGCTTATTAAAACATGCTTGCTTAAGATGGAATTGCAATTATTTTACTATAAGTTCACTGTTTGAGTTAATTTATTATTAATGTTTCTATTAAGTTTGATTAAGAGGAAAGGGTTTAGAACATAATCAATATTAATATATAATATAATTAATATTAATTATTAATTTAATTAAATTATTTAAAATTTTTGTCTTTACGTCTGTGCACGCTAATCTCAGAAACGCTCGTCTTATGTGAATTGGTTCATAAATAAAAGAAATTATATATCTATATAAATTATTTTATTCGATTAAATTGATATAAAATATCTGTTTTCGTTGACTGTAACTTTAGTTTTCAATGTATAGATACTGTCTTTAAACTTTTACTGGAGAGTGTCGCCAGTAATGCATATGCTGTGATAGTTTCAAACTAAATTAACTAAATTATAAAATATTTATCTTAAACGGTGAACATAATACCACATGAGTATTTGTGATTCAAAAGACAACTCACGAGTCGGGAATTGACGAGCTCATTTGAATATACAATGTTTCAGGCTCCGGCGTACAGGAACAATATTCTAAACAAATCTCAAATACATTTTATAAATTTCATTTAGAATTTTACAATATACAAATACTACAGAGCTTATTAGTTATTTTATTTTCAAATTTCGAGACCATCATGATGCAGTAATACGCGCGTGACAGTACCTAAGCGCGTCAGTTGTAGGTTCGATTCCCACTTGGGTGAAAGAATATTTAATAAATTTATTTCTTTGTTCAGACCGATACTCAAAGCAAGGAAATTAAAATACGTCGCACGCTTGGCCTAAGTCTTACGTGGTAAGACTTAACACTGCCTCCAAAATGGGGAACGGAATGGACACTAGAACGGAACGGAATGTCTTCTCATGTTCCTTTTGCCTAAGCTTCTATTGCAGTCCCATACGGGATAGCTACGGGATAAAGCGTGTAACTGCTTCATGCATGATATGATACATTGGTCGAAGTCGAAATCTTCGACTTTCTCGTAACCGTTATCGCAAGATATATTATATAATCGTTTTTTGTAGAAATAAATATTAGCATGTATTATTACCACTTCCACACAAATCGAATATTCATTTATAATATACTAACAAAGTGCGCGTAGTCGCAAAGTAACAGAAAGACAAATAGAATCGACTAAAATTTTTATTGGTATCTGCAACCACCGTGGCAGGTAACCAACACAAAGAACTATTTGAAAGAATAATATATAAAAAAAAACAAAAAGAAAAGAACAATTCTCTTTATTAATATGCAACAAAAAGCCCGTAAAACGTTATGGCAAAATCTTTTACCATTCATATTCGCGTTTTATAGCGGCCGCGCGCCCATATCTTTGTGTTTCTTCAGCTTTACGTGACCTTTATGTTATTACGTCAAGGATCACCGACCCACGAACCTTTTGCTATATAATTCGATTTGTAAATTTCTTTTAAATTATTTTTTTTTTGGAATATTTATGATCATTGGTCAATTAAACCGTTAAATCCACAGCTCTGAAATTTTCCAGAGGCGTTGTGGACGACATGGTGATCACAGAGAAGTAGTTTGGTGATAATTGTAATTGTAGTTTTTGAGTACATGGTCATAGTGTGTCACATAGAGTTAAGCTGTTGAACGTTTTGAAAATCACGCGCATAAATTGAACTTTGACAAACCAGACAGCGCATGCGGACAAAACAAAACCTTGCAAAATTTTGCGCACATAACACGCCGTGCACAGCATGTGGTGTATCCTACCTAGTATTAATTATTATTGATTATATTATTGGTTCTTTTCTTGGAATAAACAGTGTTTGTTTTTAGGTATTAATTCAATTGAAATAGTACATATATATTGTCATATAGGTTTAAATTCGTTAAAGGTACTTTTTGTTGTACTCTCCACCCAATTTTATAGACATTGTGCGTCCAGTGGTGGAACTCAACGATCCGCTTTATCTTGTTACAAGATCTAAGAATGGAAAATAATCCATTTTCAGTGTGGAAATCTAATCGACAACCGTCTTATTTACAGCCGGACGCTGTACCACTGAGTTATGACGACAATTTTTTGAATGTTATTTATATTTATACAATATTATATACTATAATATATAATACTCATTTTAATCACAAATTTTACATTATGTTAATATTTGTAGGTTAGTTTTTATTTTTTATATTATGTTTAAATAAAATCTAAAGTAAAAATATCATAAAATATTTTCACGCATGTTTTTCAGCAACATGTCGCCTCTTTATGAGCGATGTAGTTATAAGGCGTTAGGCCTATATGAACGTCACTGGCATGTTGAAACAGCTATAGATAATATCAAAATAGGTGGATAATATAAAAACGTGTAAACGTGTACCTATACAACTTATATTTAATAAGACAAAAAATAAAAATTACCTTATTAATTTTTTAATAATATATTGTTTTATTTTTTTTAGCGTCACACTGTATCCCGATGCCAGGCTACGCAGAAGATATCTAAAAGCCTAGGATTACTACATTCAGTTCCCATCATCAGATATCAGAGCGAAGAAATGAATATATTTATTATTATATTAATATATTTCATTTTCTTGAGTGAGAATAGAATCCACAACATGTCGCGTTTTACAGCAACACGCCTCTGCGCCACGACTGGTCCCAGCTGTTTTAAGTTTTTTTGCATATTTTTACTTTATTTATAGAAGGATACATAAATAAAATGAAAGACAAATACATTTCCATAGTTTATCAACAATCAACAGACGCGGTACACCGGCGTCGATACATGAACAATACGTACATCTTTGGCAAGTCTTTCAATTGCACACAAGCCTCTATCTAACTGACCCCGCCGTTTCTACGATACAATCTTAAATTAATTTAAGTAGTATTTATGCAAATTATTTCATATAATACAATGTTATAAGTATAAAATTTTAACACTTTATTGTTTACATTCAATTGCCTTGTAGCTATCATATATACGCTTAATTACCATGATAGAAGAAACAGTCAGAATAGTACAAAAATAAAAGGATTGAAAATGTCCAATAATAAATAGAAAAAAATCAAGAGAACGTCCAGAGATCAGACTCAAGGAGGTACCGATATATAACTAAGACATATACATACATACAGTACGGTCAACGAGACATGGCCGTCGTGAAGTTAGGTTTTCTGAACTATCGCGCATTGTTCACTTGGTAAAAAAAAAATCAGAAACAAATGAATTAAACCATTCATAATAAATTTCAGGGTGTCCACGACTCGTTGACTGTACTGTAATTGACGAAGATTCTAACTAATTTAAACTGACCAATTATAATTTTATAAATTGTTTACTTAACTATTTTATAAGATATCAAACAAAAAGAAATATATTTTTTAGCGTAAACTGGCAGATACATACATACATTTTGATATGCATCAGATATAGGTACATATGCAGGTATATATAAGAGAATAGAAAAAATATAAAAGTAAAGACATTAGAAGTATAAATATATATATTATTATAAATTCTAACAGAACGTCAGAGTGCATGCACAAGAAATGAATCATTATATATATCGAAGAAATCGTAATAAAATTAGTTATTGTGCCGATTGTACTTTTGTCCATATATTTCATATACATTAAAGAAGATATTTTTTTTCAATATTCATTTAAAGAAAAGTGCAGTGCAGTCTGACGTCAGAACAAACAAAATAAAATCTCAAACAGTAAAACAATTACAACAGATATGTATATATATGTATACGTAAATATCACCGGCAGAAGCCGCATCGCTTGATATGTCTCATTGAGCTTCGAGCTACGGTAACAGATTCACAACGTAAACTTAAAATATTTAAACTTACAAACTAACTAAGAAAAAAAAATTGCATTATTATTATGTACAAAGAGTCACGCGGATACGTGTCAGACTTGAAACTTTCAAAATATACATAGAAATTAAAATTACCGTAGATTACATGAATTGTTTTGTACAATTTTTTTTTATTTAACCTCAACTCCCCCCTCAATTTTTTGGCATTCAACATGGCTTCACGATTCTGTGGAATGGTTTTCTCAACTTCAAAGATTTCATTTGGACGTTCTTTGGCACAAAATCTTAATTCTAATAGTCTTTTTGAACCAAAGACTTGTATGAAACCCTTTCGACTATTCTATTGCCCGTGACTTTCCAACTTTTACGTAAGAGATCTGCTGAATTTAGCGTATTTCGTTATATATTTTATACATTTATAATATTGTCATCATAGGTTCCTAGAAATATATTTAATCTAGACATGACAGAATATCTAGGGTACACAAAATTATATTGGAAAATGCGGGTGTATTTCATCAATATTACTTCACAATTTAACGTATATCCATTTGAAACATCATACTGTAAAATTTTAATCAAACAGAAAACATGTTTTTTTACTTTATTTAAAAGAATATTTTTTCCCTCTTATTTTTTTCTTTATTATAAACAATACGTATATAGAGACAAACAAAAATAATTTATGCTAATAACTTTCTGTACAAATAGAAGCTTCCGTCACTTCATCATCACTCTCTATATATATTTCTCTCTCTTTACACAATTAAATAATAAAAATTATTACGTAAAATTTGTAAGCCCAGTTATTCTATTGTATATTTCAATGTCTTGTCGAATAACTATATAAGAAAACTATAGATATTTAACATTATTATAATTGAACTAAACTGCAGCAGCGCTTTAACTAAGAAGGAACCGTACATTAAAATTAACCAAGATGCGTTAAATGAGCCATCCATTCCTAGGAACATCGAGACCGGGCCCCCATACTAAATATCACAATATGTATAATGTACAATTACAAATCACCTGTCATACAAAATCGTTGATTTCATTCTGTATAGGATTTTCTAGTTTGTCTATACATTTTCGTATGGCGTCCAGAACGATGACGATGCGGCGGTCGAGCGCGGCGAGGTGCGGCTCCCACAGTATAGGAGAGACCGGGTCCGCCTTCATCGATTCTCTAAGAACTTTTGAGAGTGGAACGCCGTTGTGGTGTCTAGAAAATAAATATATATGTATTTTTTTAATATTGAGGCCGATCGTGGTGCATGGGGCACAAGTGTGTGGCTGTAAACGCGACTGGTTATGGGTTCAATACCCACTTGAGGATAAGAAATTTTTATTTAAATTTATACCCAGCATTCGGTGGTAGATCTTAAACGTGAGATCTACAGTTTTGATTTGAGTTTTTATTTATTTTTACAATTTACAAGCACTTTTGAATAAACCGTGCCTGTTTCACTTATAGATGTTCATTACCATATTTCTAGGTTTCCGTACTTTTTAAGTAAAAAGGAACCCTTATAAGATCACTCTGTTGTCCGTCCATCTGCCAAGATCCTTTATCTCAGGAACACTTGGAGATATCGAGTTGAAATTTAAACCACATACTCTGATCTACGGCCCCAAAATTTCCTAACAAAAATATATTCCTACATTAACTAAAAAGATATGGCCGTCTATATCGCAAAAAACGCGTATCTCTTACTTGAGCAAAGCAAGGAGCGTGGTGTGTCTGACGAGGCAGCACTGCAGCAGCGGCGCGAGGATACTGAGTTCGTCATGGAAGGCCTTCCCGAACGCGCGGCCTTGGTCCAAGTGCAGAGTGAAGGTGTCGTTGCCGAACATTCTACAGTAAAATAAGGAAAAAATTGGTAAAAAATAGAGAAAATTTTAATTAAATCGTCAAAGCCGTTGTCACGTAGCGGCATAGCGTCGAACAGTAATCATCAATGTTGTAGGTTCATTTTTAATTCATCTGTTTTCATATTTTCGCTCTAGAAGCTAAAAACAAAGTTGACAACTTGGCGGACAATTTGGAGGACATTCGTGGCGCAGGAGTAAAGAGTGTGTCTGTACACGCGACAGATTGTGGGTTCGATTTCCAAATACTAAATTAATTTGATGTGAAAAAGCAATGAATTAAATGTCAATGACGTCATCTGTTAAATACCTATATAATGAGAACGAGGTGTGTAAATGTGAGTCATGTGGCAATGATATCAAAATTTATATTGCTTTATACGTATAGGTATATTAGAACATGTTATATAATATATATAAAAACGTCAACGTTTATATGATTACAATTCTAGATTTCTTAGAAAAAATCCCGGAAATATAAAGATAAAAGTTTTGACCTTAACAAAGCGAGATAAATGGGAATCGAACCGACAACCGTCACGTTTACAGTCTCACCCTTTTGTGTGTTTAATTATATCTTTGTATTATAAAAAAAATAAGTACAAACTTGAACGTTTCATAGTGATGTCTGTCCATGTTGCCAGTCAGAAAATCGAATATCGACATGTCCATTATATCCAGCAATCGCCGCCCAGAGTCGTACGGGGGCGTCGAGCGGACCTGATATTACAAAAATAAATACATTTAAAAATATATATTTAAAATGCATTTTTGTTTAGCTATACGCTTCACCCGGAAATTACTGTCGTAGGTAGATAGAACCTAAAGTTAAAGCACTAATTATTTACACATTAACATAATTAATTTTGACGAGTGGGGATCGAACCCACAACTATTGGACTTACGGTGGGATGTCGTTACCATGGCTACCAATATGCATGAGTAAATATGAACATAAATATTTGAAACAAATGATATATTGAGCAAGTAATTCTTCTTTAATGATAATTATTATGATTTTTTTTAATGTTAAAGGACTGAAAAATAGTATAATATTAATAACAAATTTTTTATATACAAACTTAACTTAAAACTATTACTTACTGTTTCACAGTAATCGGATTGTAACTCCCATTGTGCTTTTCTGCGTTTGTGATACGATCTTCTCCATGGATGTCTCCAAACCTAATAAAATATCAATATATTGTCACATCACAATTGTAAGAGAATTATACCACAAATGTAAAAATTTTTTTGGATACTTGTTTTATATATATTTTTATAGCAAATAGAAAATTTCCAACACATCTGTATGTATGACAAGAAATACATACGAGGTAGGAATCGTATCTTTTATAATATAAAGTTATTGCTCTTTTAGCTGTAAATGACAAAATACTATAATATAAATAATTATTTCCTAATACCTACAGAATTCGGCAGAAAGTGGGCATCAGAAGTATCTTAATGAAAACAGAGTGTCTTAACACTATGTTCCCATGTTCCTTCTGCCTATCCCGCTACGTGCGAGATATAGCGTGAAAAGAAACAAAGCTCTCCAATTAAATTACGGGCCCAGTAATTGAATCAGTGCCGAAAACAGGAATCATGCATCCTTATAGGTTGGAAACATATGATGTGTTAAATTAACCGATTAGCCATGAAGGAAACGTAGTCGCCGTAACGGTTGAGCTTTATAATTAATTAACAAACCAAGAAATATTAAATCATAACTTAATTATTAAAACAAGAAATAATAAAATTGCATGTAACTGTTTTTTTTTATCGAAGAAACATAAATTTGTTGTGAACGTAATGTTAATGTGTGAACACAGAATAAAGTTCTTTATTTTTTTTTTTCAGTTTCACGCTGTGTCTCGTATTTAGCAGGGTGGCAGAGATGATCTAGTGTTAAGACACTCTGCTCCCCACTTTTACGCTTCACGCTTGATTCACACGGTTGTGCCTGCCCCCCAACTGCTTCCAAATTATGTTATTTTATTATATAAATTTATTATTATTTTAGCAAGTTTTAAAATGAAATGTTATAAATATAAAAGCCTAATAGAAGTCACCTTTCGTTCTGCCAAATCCGCGGTCGGCAGGAAGCCGGCGAAGCTGCCCTCCAACATGTCAGGGTTGCCACAAATGGCGTGTCCAGTGTCACAGTAATATGAACATTTCCCGTGGAAACAGAAATTGTTTGCGGGAGATACGAAGAATGTCTTCAGAATGTCACCTTCTGTGACGTCATATATTTCAGTTGTCATATTGAGGACTCGACCCACCACTGGCATCGCTCGACGGAAGCCGAGAATCCTGGTTCAGAAAATGTGTTGTGTGTTTATTGAATCCAGGTATCATGCATCATTACATGGTTAATTTTATAACTAGTAAATATTATTTCTACATATTAAAATATAGTACGCATATTGATTATATTCATTTTACAAATAATTTAGCTCGTGTATTTCGTTCGTTTTCTAAATAAGAAAACAAATAATAAATTTATTATTTATCAGTAATATATGCTCCAAAAAAGCCTGCTGTTAATAAACGATAAATATATATAGCAATACGAAATATAGAGTTTCTGCTCCTGTAATAAATATATTTAAGTACACATTTATTAGTACAATTGCAAGTACGCGTCCCACAGCCAGCATTCCTCGACGGAAATGCTACATCCTGGATCCAAAGTTACTTGTAACAATTTTTACATCCGTATTGCTCAAGAACTCTGATTGTAGGGAATTAGATAGAACGCATTTAGCCGTGAGTCACTAACGTATCCCTTATTTATTGTTAGACATGTTGTATGTGGGACATATTCGCTGTGCAATTATTTACTTGCAACATAGTTGTTTACTTAATAATATAAATGTACGCCTTAACATATTTCAAATAAATATTATTCATATTTTTTTAGCTTCACACTGTATTCCGCACACAATAGAATAGGCAGAGAGTATTTAGTGTTAATACACTCCGTAATCCTGGAGGGAGTGCGTGTTGAGTGCTGAAACTCAACGCCGCTCTTTGCCTCGATACCGAAATCGAACCCAAAACCTATCGCGTTTAGTTACACGCTTGTGCTCCTGCACCACGACTGGTCTAAATATTTTTATTAATAAAGAATTCTGTTTAAAAAATTCAAACACACACATTGAAAAACACTATTATTATTTATATTGAAAAAGGTATGCTCTTTGGCACGACAAATTGCTTTTCTTTTACAAGTAAAATCGGTTAACCGTACGTACGCATAATTATCCCATGTGACAACCCTAATTAGTTTTACATGGCTTATAATTGCCTTCCCGTTCCCGACTAGTGTAGTGTAGTGTGGTGTGCCGTCACGAGTACACGTGGAATATTACCGATTAATTAAATGTTAATTGTTATCTATTATGTACTTACTGCCATCGTTGACGGTATTAAATTAAGTTTGACAGTAACAATGTTATTTGAACGAATATATATATATATATATATATATTTAACTTATTTTCATGATTTAAATAAAGTAGATTTTGTACTTTTAATTGAATCAATTATAATGACTTTTGATACAATAAATTAAAAAATTTGCATGATATAATCCTATCATGCATTTTTTTTCCTAAATATATAAATATATCAAACGTTTAAAACAACGACTACTTTTATTCTAGTATTGATAAGCACTGCGGTATACTAAGAAATATAATAATGTAATGTATGTCCTACATATATATATATATATATATAGTCCTAATAAACACCTACGTCCAAGTATCATAACTTATTTTAATGCATATTATTTTAAATACTGTGTCGACAGTTTTGGGTTAGATTCCACTCGGGGGTACAAATTGTCGAACAAACTGATTTTACTTATATAAAGCTGTCATTTCTATTTAAATTCGTCTTCACTTAAGATACTGTCAAGATTAATAAATCTTACCTATCCAGATGAAAAGCCGCAATCTCAGCGTTGTGCCGCTCGTAGTCCGAGAAGTAGAAGTGATTGGGCAATGTTTGGACATCCCGCGCGAATCTGTCGACAGGAAGTATTATGTTTTACTTACCGTCGTTTCCATTTTGCTTTTGCTACATCATCTTCATAATATTAAAGAAATGCCAAGATATTTTTACAATATTAGTTTTAATTTTAAAAGTATGAACGTTTTACAGTATTAAGTTTCATCAAGAAATGGTTTTAAACGTGTAGAATATTATGTAGTTTTTACTGTGTGAGGCAATATTTATGAAAAGGCAAAAATTATTTTTTATAGACGCATAATGGAAAAAAGTATATACACTTAATTTCTATCAATTTAGTAACTTTATATTTTAACAATTATTATTTTAAACGAACACATGCTTTTATAGAAAAAAAAAACTTTTTTAAAAACCTTTATCTATTCTTATTGAGAAAAATTATAAAGTAGGTACTTTGGCTAATCTAAAATCTCCACTTGGTCATTAAGCTTGGAGATAACTCAAGGTTTTTTTCTCATAGTCCAGTGGCGACAAGAGTTTGATATGAGATAAAACACGTCTTCTCTTGTTGATTATTTGATGAAGCCATATAAAGTATCTACAAAAGTACTTAATGATCTATCGCTGATGGCTTGAAAATACGTAATCATATAGAAGCGTTCTTAATAAACGTTATCATATCAATTTACTTATTATAGTTAATTTATGACCTCGTACTAATTGTGCTTAATTAAAATTGTAATTATTACAATAACCAATAACTGGAGAATCGATCTATATATATATAAGGAGTTGTTCCCACTGACTGAGGTAAGACGCACGCACAGCCGTAACATCTACTAAGAAAAGAAAAATTTTAACCCCAAAGGGATGAAATAGGGGTTGAAATTTGTAGGATTTTTTTTAAATCAGCACCGATTTAAAAAAAAATTAAATGTAGACTCTTAAAAATATTCCATTGAACATGTGCTTCATGGTTTACGAGAATTCACCCTCTAAACTAAAATAATTTCATTAATCTATTTGATAAATATAAAGGCAAGATAATCTTTCCGCATTAAACCGTGTGCCATAGCCCATGGCATGGTGGGTAAGTATACTATATCAATACGTCGGAAGCAAAACGTTATAAAAGACGCTTAAATCGTTTAAATCGTGAAGCTGGTTAGATAGCAGCGATTCAGGTAATGTATGGCTCTGGATATCGTCCGATTTATTGCACTCCACTGGATCAGATCGACGTTATTCTACGTACGTGCAATATTGTGCATTTATATGAAAAAAAAAAGTATTTAAAGTGTAACTTATCGTCATTTACAAGTTGTAGTTTAAATTTTATTTCATCATAATTAATATTATATTAGAAATGTGAATGTGAGTTTGTATGTTACGCGTTCACGCTAAAAATTACTCAATCGATTATGATGAAACTTTGTACACATATTCTTAGATGTATTAGAAAGGACATAGGATACTTTTTAGTCATTGGCTATATATAATATAATAAGTTTAAGAGAGCGAAGCCTCATTTGTGTGTCTAGTATTATACATTTGTATTAAAGATTTTATTTATGTATTATTTTGTTGCTATATACATATATTCTTTTTTTATTCTCTATGATGCTTACATCAATGTCTGGCAATCTACAGAATTAAACCAATATAAAGAAGAGTCGCGAAGACCTAGGATTTGCCGATATGAGACATTGTTATCTAATCCATAGGTTTGTTCCAAACGACCTTAGACTTATGCGTTCAAATACAACACGATTAAACCTCCTATTTGATACTTCTACAATAAAATAAAATAAAAAAAAAACATCAATATTATTTGCTACAATTTTCCAATTTCAATTAAAAAAAAATTACTTGTAAAATTTATCTATATGTACATTACATAGGATAAAATTTTCTACCTGTAAACCTATCACCGTTGGGGTTGGCTATCGACTATCTCAATTTATCGTCCCTAGGCGGATAGCGGCCGTCACCAGCCCCTTGATATGTCACAGGGATAACCCCTTGAGTATATAATTTTTCTTATAAATCTTGCTGGTTCATTGTTCATTGTTCATCTGGGAAAGTGGAAAAGAGAGTCCACGTTTCCTTACTGTTTTATAGTTTTAAGCCAATTTGTAATCTTTTTTTTTCTGCTATTTCAATAATATAACATTATAAATAAAATTACAAAAATATACCACAAATAATAGAAGATATAAGATGAAAATATAAGACTGGAAACGGGAATCCACGTTTCTTTCACGAAACAAAATAAATGTAATAATAAATTAAAATTAATTTTGAAGTGTTAAAAGGCCTCGATATTTGATACGCGAGCCATTTGTAAAAGACGAGATGTCCCTTCAGAGTAATGCCAACATCATTTTGTTATCACCGTTAACTGACAGTGAAATGGTATTTTACTTTAAGAAATATCAGTAAAAATGTTAATTGTATATTTAGAATTATTTTAAAATCTTTTGTTCTTTTTTTAAAGAAATATTTTAACTTCACGCTATATCCCGCAATATAGCAGTACAGGCAAAGAAGACCTGGTGTAAGTAGTAGTTGTGCATTCTGATAGGCGTTTTCCCCTGAATTTTTCGAAAGCATTGCGTGTTTCATGATGATTGAACCCACAACTGTCTCATACAGTCACACCTGTACGCTGCGCCACAACGGCGTTTATTTTCATCTATCTTTTATAAAGATAAATAGAAATAATTTATACAACTCAAAAAGATTGTAATTTCCAAGTAAAGTGTGAATAGAATTCAATAATATTAGGACAAGAAGTTTGGAAAAGTTGTAGAACTTGGAAAACTCACCACTTACTACAATAACACTTGTAGTTCCGAACAGTGGGCAAGTCTCTAAGCCGATCATGTGAAAGAATTTTCTAGAAACTTTCTGTGAATGGAACCGACACGTGAGGCTCTCCACGAGCTGACAAAACTTGAAAACGTGCACTCGAAACTATTCTACTTATTCAAACTTATAGTACATTGTGGGTGACAAGAAGCAAGTGTTCTTAATCGACAGCGAACTGAAACTACCGCACTCGGCTGTGTATTTTATAAAGAGGAATCAAGAAGTAAAATCTGATTAAGCTTCACGCTGTATCCTGCAGATAGCTGTATAGGGAGAGGGAACCTGGGTAGGTGACAGTGCGTGCGTGTTGAGTGGCGGAACTTGACGCCGCTATTTGCGTCTTTGCCAGAGCAAGGAAATTGAAAATATTAAATATTTAGTTACCTCGAGCGAGAATCGAACTCACAACATGCGTGTTGCAGTGGTATCAATTAATATTTGTATTAATTATATATTTACATGAAATGCACTTATTTATTCTATACTTAACTAAGTTAATTTATACATATGTATAAAGTATTAAGTTACATGATGTAATTAGGCTATAAATACAGATGATATCGATATGTATAATTTTGATAAAATATTAAGATATAGACATGAAAGATATGAATTATATAGTTTTATGCCACGTGATGTTTAATCCAAGTACAGTATGGTCAACAAGTCGTGGCCGCCTTAAAGTTAGGTTTTGACAACATTTGCCTATTTTTCACTCAGGAAGAAAATAATCAAAATTAAAAAAAAAACTAAAACCAAATCTGCGCAGCCACCTACAAACCCGCTAACTTCAGCGGCCACGACTAGTTGACCGTACTGTATATTTTGTAGAAATAGGGATGTCTATAATGAAGTTCCGGAAACAATCACAGAGGCCTGTACAAATATTTGTTTATGAGAATTTAACTATCTAAATAGAGTAGACTAAGTTAGAAGTTTCAATGGAAATCAAACAGAAAAGTATTCAATTTAATTATAGCACAATGATAACGATGTTACTGCGACTTGGGAAATATATCATTACTGAAAACGCGATATGTTGTCGGTTCGATTCCCACTCGAGCAAATAAAATAAATTACATATTTTATTTTATTTATTATACGAGTTTGCATTTGAGTATAGTAGCATAAAATGGGTCCCATTTTCCTGAATTCACGAAGAGTGTCTTAACACCAGGTTCCCTCTATCTACCCTGCTATCTGCAGCAGCTGAAGCTGCACCGTGAAGCTCAGAAAAAAAATAGATCTTTACAATTGCAAAGGATGTTGTCTTCTTTTCTTTGGTTTATTTTTAAATATATATTTGTATATCATGTGTATTAAACGGGCTACGGAATAAATTATAGAAATAAATTTTAATATTTGTTTGAAAAAAAATCACATAAAACATCTAATTAAAAATAAATGTAATTATTTGTTTTTGTTTCTTAAAATTAAAATGAACTTACCTCATTGGTTTAAACAGTGCTTGGACGCCGTTAGGGTAGTCGATGATAAGCTTGAGCTGAGTTCCACCTTCTTTTTGTTCTGGAGAAGTTGAAAACATTAAAACTGTCTCTATTTATCTAAATAATAAGTAAATACTAGTACCAACCATTGATTTAGTACAAATAGTCTACTTATATCATAAACATAATAAAAAAATATTTTGATAACTTATCAAGGTATTTAGACTTATTGAGGCCAGTCGTGGATCAGGGGCATTAGTCCCCATAAAAAAATTAAATATTTATTTACAATTATATTTCTATCGCTTCGCTCCAGTGTTGAGGCAAAGCGCGGCGTTGAATTCCGCAACTCATCGAAGCGGAGCGGAGTGTCTAAACAGTAGGCTCTGCTGTATATACAGAATGTAAGCGTCGCGGTTCCTTTTACGAGAACAGCATAGAGGTATCGTTCTATTGCCTATCTATACATTATACATTTAATATCTTATGAATCGAATTATTGATGTGGTAACGACTAGAAATAATTTAAATTGAAGTCCGACCTCACAATAAATGAAAATTCACAAGTAAGGCTGTTCTTGAAAGTTGTCTATGGACCCAATCGATGGCAATGGAGTTAACTAATAATTACAATATATCTAAGAATAGGTTTGAACTATAAAGGTTTTAACAATGGAATCCATTTAAGCGCTTTAAATATTAAAGTCCAATTGAAAGTAAAGGGCGATTGCTCGAAACCATTGTCCGTTCTAACCCTGTACTGATTTTAGACCCCCCCGACTTCATTTAATATACATACAGTGTTGTATACAAAATGAAGAAACTCACAACGCTGTATCCCGCGCACAGCAGGGCAGAGGGAACATAGTGTTAAGACACTCCGTTTCTGGCGAGTTTTTCGAGACTCAATGACGAGCCTTGCGAAGAAATTAAAATATTAATAAATAATAATTTATTCCTTCGAGTGGGGCTCGAACCCATAACCGTCGCGTTAAAGTCACACCCTTGTGCCGCCACAACGGCCGGCGTTGTGCTCGAGGTGATTGTTGAAATTACTGTTAAATATATTATTACGTTTCGTGTTTACTTAGTAATGTAACATTTCAAGGGCAACTCTAGTGTAAATAAATCTATTACAAATGTGACCTTGGTTTGCTTCATTTCTTATTAATTTCTTAATGTTTGTTATATTTAATTAAATCGACACACACACACACATATATATATATATATATTTAATTAATATTATTGTAGATATAGGCGTGTACCGTATCATTGTAACATTGTAATTGATAGCTGTGTGTATATCAATATAAAATATTATATAATATTTATAAATATTATTTTTAAATATTTTTTGGTCACAATTGCTAGAAAATATTATTATAATTATT